>RPOG01000876.1:90328-194629 GCA_008086565.1 Thalassoma bifasciatum | reverse complement strand
ACACACACACACTCCAACACACACTCCCTTCGAATCCCCGGAGCTGCGAATCAATACCTGGGATGTTAAAAATAAACTTTCATGTGCGCGTCAGAATCCATCAGGGAGGACGAGTTCCTGACAGCTCGACGGGAAGCGTTGTGTGAAACACGGGTCGATATTTATCCTCTTTGTGTGAAGACGAAGACGCCGCGGGGGGTGGGGGGGGAGTTTTTCTACAACAAATTCTGGTAATGAAGGACGACAGGATCCGAGCCGCAAATTTGATTATCCAGAGATTCTTTCTTGAGTCAGCAATCTGTGTGTGAGGGTTTTCTCATCTCAGCCGAACAGGGAGGACTTCAGGAGTTTAAAGGAACAGTACAACTCTGCATCTGAGAAAAAGTTATAAGAGGAGTTTCAAGATGGGAGTGAAACCAAAAATTTGAGTGAGGAATTTATTAAAAACAACAAGTTAAGGTGAATAGTCTGTTCATCAGCTGATCGAAAGTTTAAGACAACAGCTCAAAATTTAAAAAAAAAAACCTAAGTTCTTGCTCTTTTTGATGTGAGTACTTCCAGGAGGTATGTGTGAACGTTGCTCCAAGTGGTGAAGATGCTTCATGTTTGTCGTCCACTGTTTTTTCCTGTTGAAAAACCCAGTCATTTTCAGACAGAGCAGGGCCCTCAGTCATGAAGGACGCCCCTGAACAACCGTCAGCTCCATTGTTCCATTGTTCAGAAAAAGCAGATCATGATGCCCCCCCCCCCCCCTCCACTGTGCCGCCTAGAAAACATCTCAGTGGGATCTCCTCGTCATGACAGTAACGTTGGACGCCATCAGGACCATCAAGGTTCAAGTTTTTCTCCTCAGAGAATCAAACTTTCTTCTACCTTTCATTGTCCCATGATGCTCTCTGTCAAAGTCCAAACGGGCCATTTAGTGGAAGGAGACGAGGCCTTTGAAGAGGTTTTTGTTCTTAAAGCTCTTCTCTCTCAGACCAAACACTTTTGTTTCAAAACCATAGAAGCCCAGTTAAGTGTTATACGTCACAATTGCAACTTCTTATCATCAAATTTTGATCTTTCCTCAAACTTTCCTCTTTTTTCTTTGTAATTAAGACTTTTTCCCCGAAAACTTTTACTTTTAATCCAAAAGTTCTGACTTTAATCCCATAAATTTGACTTTCTATCTCATGATTTTCACTATTAACTCATATATTGAACTTTTTGTCTTATTTTTTTCTGTTTATTCTATTTAACCTTTATCTAACCAGGCAAGTTGCTTGAGATTACATGATCTCTTTTTCTTGCAAGGCCGGGCCAAAATTTAATTCCAAATTTGGTCTTTTTGCCAAGAAATTTTGACGTTTGACTTCAAAGTCTTGACTTTTTATCTCAACATTTTGACTTTTGAGCTCAAACTTTTGATAGGCAGTTTAGTTGAAGAGGTTTTTGCTCTTAAAGCTCTTCTCTCTCAGACCCCGATCGTCCTGTGTCTTGGGCAGCCAATCGGATCCTCGGGCTCAGAAATTTTTTGTTTCTGTAACTTGAATTTTTTGTCCCATAACCCTCAGGATCTTCTCATAAATTCTAAATGTCTGTCTTACTGCGTCCAACCTCAGCAGTGATGGCGTTGTGTTGTGAGAGGTTTTGATTCTGCAGCTCAACAATCGACCACGTTCAAAGAGAGAAAGATTTTTAGTCTTTACCATCAGGAGGTCATGACAGAGAGAAAACCTGACAGAAAATCACTTTAAATCCACATTTTTGTTCAAATTTTGTCTTTTCCAGCTGTGCTCTTAATTGTCTCACTCCCATTTTTTTCCTTTTGCATTTTGAAACTTGACTTTGAACCTTTTTAAGGTGCAACTGTGCAAAATGTAAATTAGTCTTTCAACTTGTCTTAAGGTTTTGATCAGGAGTGTGTTTTCCAAAAAAAAAACCCCACCCTGCTGTAGAGAGAGCAATTGTGCTGGAAGATATTAAAGGAACAGTCTTCAGTGTGATGCAAAACATCTCCTATGGGAGAAGTTAAAGATATGAAATAAGAATAAAGACAAAGCAGTTGTTTCTGATGTCTCTCTTTGCTTTCGCTGGTCATAAATAGATGTTTCTGTCTGTTTCAGAAGCTAAAAGCTGAGAATGTATCTTCACTTTTCAACTCCGTCCTTATGCTTGAGTATATTTTTCACCTGGATCCTGTCACAGGCTGAACACCTTTTGAATGTGGACTTATTTTAAGGAGAGTGTGTCGGTGTCGTCTCACCAGGACTCCTGCAACCTGCTGCTGCATTCCTGTGAAATCACAGAAGCATTTCATTGTTGTAAATCTGTTTAGGTGTTGCTCATCACACTTATCTGTCCGCAGCATGTGTTCTTCCCTGCTCCTGCCTCATTCTGAATGCATTACACCAAAAACATTCATCCCCTGTCAAACACTACACCTGTACGCTCAGATACACTTCACTGATTCTCCGCTAACCCTGCTGTCCTATTTACATTCCCTCCACCGCTCGGCTGCTAAAGGCTGGAAAACAAGCAGCGGGGAAGGCCTGCAGCTCAGAATTATTTAAGCTCGGTGTGTTTCTGTTTGCAAACAACAAAACACACAAACTTGACTGCAGAGGAATGTCGAACAAATGGCAGAAATCAGCATCTTCATCGTGACCATCTTGTAGTCATGTTGATCCATCACGGAGCCGGAGGAGTGTTTGCAACATGCTGAAAAGTTTAAAGAAGTTTTCTCTGAGCCGTAGTACGCTGTCTGAATCACAGCAGATAAATTTAACACCAGACTCGAGCGTAAACCCAAAGAGGAGCTGGAGTCACATCCAGATTTAGACCAGATTTTAGTTGGTCACGTGACTTTTAATAAGTCTAGAAACATACTCAAACTCTGTAAAATAGTACCAAACCTGAATGGACTTATTGGAAATAATTAAGGCTCTAATTTCAGGACAAAACATGTCAAAATATTTTCTTGGACTTCTTAAAGGGATCGTGAGAGATCTGTGTTTCTCTCTGATGAACACCATTTCTGGCCACACAAGGCCAAGTGGACCTGCCATTGGCTACAGCAGAAGAAAGCGAAGGTTCTGGAGTGGCCATCTCAGTCTCCTGACCTCAATATCATTGAGCCACTCTGGGGAGATCTCAAACCTGCAGTTCATGCAAGACACAGCAAGAATTTACAGGAACTGGAGGCTTTTTGCCAAGAAGAATGGTCAGTTTTACCATCTGAGAAAATAACGGCAGAAGAAAGTGAAGGTTCCGGAGTGGCCATCTCAGTCTCCTGACTTCAATATCATTGAGCCATTGGGCCGCATGGTTGAGTCACCAGAAGAAAGCCATTTCTACACAAATGCCACAAAGTTTCCTGCTTACAATACACCAAACAGCACAGAGACAAGCCTCAAAACTTCTGGAACAAAGTCATTTGGAGTGATGAGAGCAAAAGTGAACTTTTTGTCCACAACCATAAACATTGTTCCATTTGGAGAGGAGTCAACAAGGCCTATGATGAAAGGTCCACCATTCCTACTGTGAAACACGGAGGTGGATCACTGATGTTTTGGGGATGTGTGAGCTACAAAGGCTCAGGAAACTTGGTCCAAACTGATGAATGAAGGATGAATGCAGCATGTTATCAGAAAATACTGGAGGAAAATTTACACTCATCAGCCCAGAAGCTGCACATGAGACGTACTTGGACGTTCACACATGACAATGATCCAAAACACAAGGCCAAGTGGACCTGCCATTGGCTACAGCAGAATAAAGTGAAGGTTCTGGAGTGGCCATCTCAGTCTCCTGATCACAATTTCATCTCAAACCTGCAGTTCATGCAAGACAGAGCAAGAATTTACAGGATTTGGAGGCTTTTTGCCAAGAAGAATGGTCAGTTTTACCACCTGAGAAAATAAAGACCCTCATCCACAACGAGCACAAAAGACTTGAAGCTGTCATTGATGTTAAAGGGGGAAATACACGCTGTTAAGAACTGGGGGATGGAAACTTTTGCAAGTTTTTGTTATCATTATGATTTAAAAAGATTAAACACAGCTGCTTATTAATGTATGTCTTCACCCAACCACTAACCATGAGTGACAGAATTTTTTTTTATTATTCATATTCCCTGAAAAACAGCAAAGAAATCATAAAATCTGTCAGAATATATAAACTGATGGGCACAATTGTATATCCTTATTGTGACGTTTTTCATTATACACTTTCTTTTAGCAGCTGTAACTCTGTAGATTTTCCTGTTATGGGACAAATAAAGGATTTTCTTTTCCTCTCTAAACTCAAATTGCGGGTTTTGAAAATACAAACCAGTCAACAAAAGAGCAGAGATCTCATTTCTTTGCACTGATTTCAAACCTGAGTAGCTTGTCAGACGAAAAACACTAATTTTCTCGTCTGTGATGGAAATGCAGGCGTTGTAAAGACGCGGCACGCCGCTGCCACACTCCACGCTCGGGTCTCTTTTGTTTGTTGAAAACACATTATGCCTGACATTTCCCGTTCATGTGTCGAAGCGGGCGCGCTCGCAGTCTGTGTGTTTTATTTAGATTGGACGGATTCAGCTGCTCTCAGATCGCTCACTCTGATATTAACATGTAAATCAGATAATTACCATGTGAAATCGACTCTCTGCGTCTCGCAGCCGTTTGTCAGTGTCGTTTATAAGCCGCTAATGAAAACATGGTTTCACAAATTGAATTTTTCTCAAATGCTTGTTCATAAATATATTATCCTACAGACCCTGCAGACGAGTCAGGAACGAACAAACTGATTTAAAAGGTTTCTGCGGCGTTAATGGGCTGAGGTTGGACGTAGTGTTTTAGAGAAGCCAAACAAGTTAAGACAGTTAAGGTGGAATTTTAATATTAAATTATTCGTCCATCTACACGGCACGATTCCTCAGGACACGTAGCATTTAGTGGACTGACTCCGGAGACATGAGATCTCACAGAAGTTTTGAATCATCAGAAGATAATAGTGATGGGCAAAGCAGTTCTTTTTCAGTGAACTGAGTCATTAGAATCAGTTGAGTAAAGTGATTCGCTCAAAAGATTCATTTACCGAATCGTTCACCGAATCGTTCACCGAATCGTTTTTCATTCAATACTTTTCCGCCTGCCAGTCAAAATATAATGAGCTCAAACACTGAAAAACGCTCAGTTTTGTTTGGGATCGTACTGAAGTTCATTGACTCTCTCTCTCTCTCTTAGTCAGTGATTCATTCATGAACGAAACGCGTATTGAGACCCTCATAATGGATTTTAAAACAATCAGCTGAGTAAATACGGATACGTAAACCGTTTTCAAACCGACAGCAGCTGTAAAAAGTACATTTTTTTCCCACGACACCTAAATATTTACTACTTCATCAATTTTGGCGACACGTGAGGGAGATGTAGGAGCGGACTTGAGCGACACAGGACTTCTGACCAACTCTGTGATTGCCATAAATGGGTGAAGGGGGGAGTGCTTGGGCGACTCTAACGGTCAAGAGAGACAGAGAAAAGAGAAAGGAGAGGGGAGTGCAACTGCAATTCATAAATGAATGAATCTTTTCAAGTAAGTGATTCAGTTCAGTTCGTTCACCCAGGTGATTCGTTCATTTTGAACAAATCGTTCACGAACAACACATCACTTGAAGCAAACAAGGAGAGAAATCAACATGGAAACGATTTTAGATAAAAAAAGCCACCAGCTCCCCTTGTCCTCATTTTTCTACTTGACTGTAGTTAAAGTTTTGTTTCAGTTTGTGAGCTTTAACGTCCCGTTGATGGCTTTTCTCAGTCTGCTCCGCTCATTGGTTACCGCAGTTATTGTTGAACACTGTCCAACCTTTTCCTGACTTCCAAAAGCAGGACGGCAACAAGCCTGACTGTTTCTATATTCTGACTTTAAATCCCTCTAACAGCAGGAGGTAGGTGTCAAAGCAAACAAGTGACAGCACGCTGAGAGAAAAGCTGTTTCACTGCAAACTTTCACGGCTCGTGATGTTTCTGACGGCTCAAAAAAACCTTAGCAATGCACACACAGGACGCACAGGAGAAAATCCTTCAGGAACTGAGGACAGCTTAAAAAAGCTCTTTAGGTCCAATTTTTCAGCTTTAGATTGTAAATTACAAAACTGAGGCTCAAGTTTAGCCTCACATAGCATAAAAACAGCACAAACAAAAGAGAAGGGGAAAGGGCAGGAAAGTGTAACAAATATTGAAACTTGACATTCTTGTAAAAAGCTGCAGTCAATTTGACTACAATGGTCATTTGAGGTAGAAATACTAACAATATACTACCACTACTACTAATATAAATGATAAAACAATGTCAGACTGAAATATACACACATTATCCCATAGATGCATACATTTTATTTAAATAAAGTTATGATGGTGCAAATTTTGAAAGCAGTCAAATTGACTAACAGTTAATTATCTTCTTTGATTTAAACTGGAATTTATGAGCGTTTGAGGAAAAGATGCACACATGCACTTAGAAACAGTCTGACACATTAAAACTCTCTCTCTGTCTCTGTCTCTCTCTCTCTGTCTCTCTCTCTCTCTCTCTGTTCCTGCAGCCTCTTCTTCCTCATCATCTCCCTCCTGGGCTCAGTCCATAAATAGCTGGAGCCCTCGGGAGCCTCTGCGCTCGACTCTGACCCATCCTGGGATCTTAGTGATGAAATTAGGTGTGGGGTAGGGCAGTGTGTATGTTACGTAATAAATGAGAAACGACACCGAAAATCCCTTCAGTGGCGTTCTTCTCCTTTAAGGAAAGTATTTACTCACAAATGCACCCCGAGGACCGGGAGATATTAAAGCAAGGACGACACCTTCAGCGCTAATAGCAGGAGGATTAGGTCCTGTTTTCCTCTCCCCTCTCACTGTCTCACCTTCTGTCTGCAGGTCATTGTAAGGAGAACTCTGCCGCTGAGTCTGCACACAGGAAGGTGAGAGGATAAAGATGAGAAGATCACAGCAGCAGCAGGGCTCAAACTGGGGAAGAAATACTTCCACAAAACAGGGAGTGAAACAAGAACAAAACATGTCAAAAGATCAAAAACAAAAGCTGATTATTCCCACTCCTCTGTCATCAACATCTCTGCATAAATTATTGTACCATTCAGCTTTCAACTTACAATAATTATCATGTCTCCTTAATGATGTGTGCATTTATATTTTCTGTCAACGTCACAAAGAACCAAAGTATTTATAGTGATATCTCACTAATTGAGAAGTAATGGATGATTAATTCCCAGTGAAGAAGAAAAAAAGTCAGTGGAAGCTCGACTGTGTTTACCTTGAAGACCACTTGACTTTTTTCTTCCATCATCCTCAGGATCTTATCATAAATTTAAAACGTCTGCCATTGCACCTTGAACAAAGAACAATCATGTTAAAAAAAATCTGCTCCAAAACAAATAAATGGAAAAAGTCACAATTTCAAGTATAAGTGGGTGAAAGTCCTCATAGGGAATGAAATCTTTATTCCATTTAAGTGCTGCAGATTCTGGGCAGATTTCTGTGACAAAACTTGGTGTGGTCACAAAAGATAGAAATTTTCACTTGAACCACTCAAAGTGTAACTGGACCTGCCTGTTTTATTTCCTGAAATCCTGCAGATCCATCTTGTGACAATCCAATGACAAACACTGGCACAAAAGTAACCTGCTAAAGAGAGAAACAAAGCAGGGGAGACAGGAGAAGAAGGAGAAGCAGGAGAAGTGGGAGAGGCAGGAGAAGAGGGAGAGGCAGGAGAAGAGGGAGAGGCAGGAGAAGCTTGAGGGGTGGGAGAGGCAGGAGAAGTAGTAGAGGCAGGAGAAGAAGGAGAGGCAGGAGGCACGAGAGAGACAGGAGAGGCAGGGGAAGCGGGATAAGAGGGAGAAGCAGGAGAAGAAGTAGAGGTAGGAGAAGAAGGAGAAGCAGGAGGAGAGGGAGAAGAGGGTGTGGCAGGAGAAGCTTGAGAGGTGGGAGAGGCAGGAGAAGAGGGAGAGGCAGGAGAAGAGGCAGGAGACGAGGGAGAAGAGGCAGGAGAAGAGGGAGAGGCAGGAGGAGCGTGAGAGACAGGAGAGGCAGGCGAAGAGGTAGAAAAAGGAGAAGAAGGAGAGGAGGGAGAGGCAGGCGGAGATGGAGAAAAAGGAGAAGAAGGAGAGGAGGGAGAGGCAGGAGAAGTAGGAGAGGCAGGAGAAGAGGGAGAGGCAGGAGAAGCTTGAGAGGTGGGAGAGGCAGGTGAAGAGGGAAAGGCAGGAGAAGAGGGAGAGGCAGGACGAGTGAGAGAGAGTCCTCTTCTCCCTCTTTTTCCTCTTCTTCCTCTCCTCCCTCTTCTCCCGCTTCTCCCTCTCCGTCCTCCTCTCCCTCTACGTCCTCTTCTCCCTCTTCTTCCTCTCCGTCCTCTTCAGGGTGAGGCAGGAGAAGTGGGAGAGGAGGGAGAGGCAGGAGAAGTAGGAGAGGCAGGAGAGGCGGGAGAAGAGGCAGGAGAAGACGGAGAAGCAGGAGTGGCAGAGGCTGACGACAGTGGGACACACATGAATGTTTGAGAAAAATGGAGGCGTGTGAAGCCGTCTCCATGGAGGCAACAATATTGGCAGTTTTATCAGAAATAGACTCAATTTCTTCTTCACAAGAAGAAAAGAAAACGTCACTTAAAGCCTTTCTAACAGGAAACAATGTTTTCAACAATGTCTCCAAAAATGGGAATCTCCTACTTCACTGTGGCTTGATGGGGATTGGTCTGTGATGAGTGTGTTGAGCAGAGTGGTTGTCCAATCATCAGCTGCTATATTTTGAGGTCCCGCCTCTGAAAACACTCGGGAACAGCTCTTCCCCATATGAACTAGTGACATATCTCTGTGGTGAGTATATGGAACTGTTCGTCTGGTGTGTCAGGTTACTCCAGGTGCAGCCCTGAAAAGCAGATTGACTGAAACAGTGTTAGCTCACCGTGTAATTGGACCCTGGATCCCGCTGAGCAGGAAACAAGTGCTTAGTAATGAAAAGTGTGTCCGTCACAGA
Organism: Thalassoma bifasciatum; assembly: GCA_008086565.1. Classification (NCBI taxonomy): domain Eukaryota; kingdom Metazoa; phylum Chordata; class Actinopteri; order Labriformes; family Labridae; genus Thalassoma; species Thalassoma bifasciatum. The sequence continues at coordinate 185,621 of RPOG01000876.1, read as the reverse complement.
ACCAATTAAGCTGAAGGTGCAGGTTTGTGTGGGTGTCAGAGAGGTTCAGGGAGATAAGATGCAGAGAAGAAGAAGTAGGAGTAGAAGGAGACAACGAGGCTGAAGAAACACGATCACAGCAATGAGACTTTGGTGACAACTCATTCCCTCCTCTCTTCACAACAATCTCTTTTTTCAGCTGTGGAAAACTTGGTAACAATTCCGTGCTTTCCTCCCGCTTTTGCTCTCCGTACCGTCTGTTTTTCCAGCGTTAATCAAAGCTTACTGATTGGTCAGAAGTTCAGAGAATTCCAAAATCTACACCCCTCCTCGACATTAAAACTTCCTCTCGCCGTGAGGTAACCTAACGTATGAAGTAATGAGCTCCAGTATTGGCTGGATGTGTTTACAGAGCCTGAGCTGCAGCAGAACTTCTTGGTTTCTCCTCTGTGGACAGTGATGTAAGTGAGCTCTGAGGTCTTTTTATTCAAATTCTTATTTTGGAAACCTCAGTGGACTGAATTTAATTTCCCTTTTGCTGATTATTTTGGCAGTGTCCTCCCTGGAGCTGATTACTTCCTGGCAGTCACTTCATAAATACGAGCAGGGTGTTCTGCCAGGCTGCTCGACTGACTCCCCCCTCCTCCCTCCCTCCCTCCCTCCCTCCCTCCCTCCGTGGGAACACATTCAGACCCGTCTGTCACATCTATGTTTCAGATGCTTCTCCCCCAGGCTGACAGAACCTCTGCTGATTATTATTGATTAATGTCACTGGAAGGATCTGAGACTCCGTGACACGCCGCGTGTCATAGCCCTCAGTCATCGTCTGGCCAGATCAGCCGTCATAATCATAACAGAGAACTCGCCATTTCTCTGTTTGATTCGTCCCCCTCCTGCAGGACTCAACAGATCGTGTCCAGACTCTGACGTCTTCCTGTTGCTGTCAGGAGTTTCCTCCTCAGCCGAGCAGAGTCTAATATGAGAGGAGTGGACTGCAGTTTGTGGTTTGGTGAGTGGGAAATTAAGGCAATAAAAGACTTTTATTGTAAACTGGACACAACTAAAGGATAACTTGTCTCTGTAGTTTAAGTTAAAGGGACTGTGAGGACTTTTATGGTGATATTAAAAAAGCTTCATGTCAAGAAAAATGCTTGTTCATAATCCACAACTTTAAAGGAAATAATCAGCACTAAAATAAGTCATTTCTAAACACGGTTTCTCAGCTTCCTGATCGAATCTGGCTAAGGGCTAAAACCCAAGCTAGAGGCTAAGGGTGAATTCCAATTCCTGTCTTAACCCTCAATCTCAAAATGCACACTCCCGCGAAGTGTAAGTGCTGTCCCCATTCTCAGAAAGTTAAGGTTGAGGGGTAAGACTGAGGCTGTATCTCCCTCAATACTGAGATTCTCCGACACCACCATTGGGACTAAGGGACGTCCAGAATGCATTGCGTATTTTCAGTAGACATGGCGTCCAAAGCGGCAGAGAAGGCGAGCTACAAATATAGTATTTTCTTTGTTAATGGAGATATAAATATTAGGAAAACCATTGTATTATCTTAGTTTAGACCCATTTTATGGATTATTTACCTCGTTGTTGCATAACATTTATTTTTATTTTACCATCTTTTGTCAATAGAGTCCGGTGCGGACAAGCCATGTTGCTTTCGTTTAACTTAGTTAACATTACAAAATGGTCATTTTTCTCCGTGGTAATGTAATTGTTTATCAAGATAACAGCCTATATAACATGCTTGTACCGATAATGGTATAAGATGACCGGGCTAATGGCATCTCCTGTAGCCGCAGAGTTATGTAAGGATAGTTATAGCTGGTGTTTACCTTTCAATAAACTATGGTTTGCTGTGACAGCTGAATATGTCCGTGGTTGTGTTATTTATACAGATATTTTTTTGATAACGCTAACCGAAGGAATAACTGACAGACAGTCCACAACAATTTTATTTGCATTTAAGGGGTGTCCCATTTCTAAGTCACAAGATAGACCTGAACACTTGGTTTTAGGGCTACTAAGATTGAGGGTTGAGCTTGAGGGTTAAGAAAGGAATTGGAATTGGGCCTAAATCACTAACTAGGAGCTGTAACAAATGTTAAAGGTTATATCAAAGGTGAAAGGCTAAATGACAGGCCAAAGGCTAGAACACAAGACAAAAGCTTGAAGAAAGGTTGAAGGCTAAAATGTGGGCGAAAAGCTAATATAGTGGCTAAAGGCCAAAGCAAACAAACAAGTGAAAAACAAACAATAGCTAAAGGCTAAAACACAGGCTAAAAGCTACAACAGGGGCCAAAGACTAAAACAAAAGCTAAAGGTAAATACACAATCTGAGAGCTAAAACAAAGGTTCACGGCTAAACCACAAGTTAAAGGCTTCAACACAAGTTAAAGGTTGAAACAGAGATTAAAAGCTTACATATTAGCCAAAGACTACGGCCCTGTTTACACAACATTTCCAGCGTTTCACCCTGAAATGCATGGAAACAATCTGCGTCTATATGGAAACGCTGAGGGACTTAAAACGCTGTAGTACGCATGTCAGGCCTGTAGATGGCGATATAACTGTAGCAGCAGTTTATATGACAACAGTATAGAGGCTGAAGAAGAGGTGGGCTGATCATCTGGAGTTTATATTAAATTCTTCTTCTGTAGTTGCAGAGATAGTTCAATTAATGCAGGTTTTGGTAAAAGTTAGTCAGTAGATTCAGCAGCAGAAGAACAAAACTGTAGGTCACTGTTGTTGTTGTTGTTGTTGTTGTTGTTTTTCAGTTCATGCCTGGCGCAGACTTAAATGTGACGCCTGCGTTTCCAGGGAAAACCCCAGCTTAGTGTTTACACCGAGAGTAAAAACGGTGCTTTCGAAAAGTTCCATTCTGGAGTAAGTTTTCAAAAGTTTGCGTTTTCAGTCAGTAAAAAAAAAAACTCTGTTTCCGTGTAAATGGGAGGCTAAAAATCAACAATATTTTTGTGTTTCACCTGAAAACAAACAACAAACGGGACCTAAAATGCGAGGCTTAATCCCAAACTCAATGCCAAAACACTGGTTGAAGGATATACTACAGGAAAAAAGCTAAAACATAAGCCATCAATAAAATGAAGAGCCAAGTTACGTTTGCTCTGCTTGGTGAGGTTGGAGTTGGTAGATGAGCACTGGTAGGACACAACCAGGATTCATTAACGTTACAGACACGTCTCAGAGTACTGAACTGTGAGTAACATCAAATAATTATCAGACACAAGCTTGATGTGAATCTCAGTTTTCTGTAATCTGTTCTTTCATGCCTCATTATGTTCCAAAGCTGTGGGGGTCGAAGGTCACAGCCACATCAGTTCCATTTCACTGAAGAAACCAATACTCATCAGCTCCTGTTTCTCCCTCAGGTGTGAACTTTTTACTCCAGGTTGAAAGAAGCAGAGAAACACAAACCATAGCACCAATGAAAGATGAATTCCCCCACTGTTGAACTTCTTCACCAAGTTTTCGTGCGTATCACAAATAAATAATCGCCTCCGTAAAACAGAGGAGAGCCTTGGTTTATTCATCAGACTGAGGAACGTTCAGTGTTGAGGAGAAACAGAGAGACTGTACGGTCTGAAACCAGCCGCCGTGCCGCCTCCAGACAGAAGTAGGACAGACGTCATTGTGCAGTTAATGGGTCGCTTTGGGACGACAATGTCAATATTCATCAGCTGCTTCATCATCTGAAATGAACATCAGACCAGCTCATTAAATCCAGCGTCTGAAATATGAATCCTCTTCTCAGTGTCCTCGCTGCTGAAGGTTGCTTCTAAGAGGTTCAGTGTTTTTAGAGCGAGATGAGGATCTAAAACTGCTCTAATGTCTCTTAAACATACATTAATTGAGATGAAATGCTGGTCAAGACTGAGCTACCATNGTGACGTCCCCTTTTTTTGTGTCCGAGTGCAATATTTCCTTCCATCATGAATTGAGTATTTCATCACATGTATTTCTTTATTCTATGAAACCTGTGTTATTTGAACACATCTTTAAACTATTAAAATATAACATGTTTTTTTGTGTTTTGGTTCCTCAAACCCCCAAAATGTCAGGTGGTGCAACCATCCTGACAAGTATCCACAGTAATTAAACTCTAAAAATTGAATGTCAGTTATTGTAAATGGAAATTAAAAATACAGTGGCATTATTTTATGTTTGAACCTTTTTAAATAAAACATTCTTTGCAAATAAAAAGAATTTTAAAGCTGTTGAGAAATTAAAGAAACTTTTGTCCCGTAATTTTCACCTTGTCAAATGTCAGGGTGGTGCAACCGTAACATTAGACTTTTATTTTAAAGTGAAGAGAATAAAACAGGAAACAGGAAACTGCATCAGCCAGAGGAGCCCAAATGACATTTGTGACCAAGTGGAAAAGTTTGTAGATTAGAGACTTTATGACTATTTTTTCCAAAAAAGTGTTCATTGGTGACTGGAACAATTTCCATGTCAGGTGGAACAACCAATGTAATAATGTGAAATGTTATTTTAACATCAAATTATTTATCTTATTCACAAATAAAACAAATAAAACACACAAAATGAAAATGTATGAGTCACTACAGACACTTGAGAGATACTTGCCAAGAATTTCACACAGAAAATTATTGTCCTTGTATATTTATATAAAAGTATATAAACCAACGTGGTGGACTGTAAAAACCCACGAGTTTAATTTTTATGATTTTTTATTACTTGGATTTTTGAAACTTTACAACCAGTTGATGACTTTAGACAATTTTTTGTATTAAGAAGAGAGTCTTTATACAAAAAATAGGTAAAAGTTTGAACTTTTTAAAAATACGCTTTTGCACCACCTGACATTTTGGGGGTTTGAGGAACCAAAACACAAAAAAAACATGTTATATTTTAATCGTTTAAAGATGTGTTCAAATAACACAGGTTTCATAGAATAAAGAAATACATGTGATGAAATACTCAATTCATGATGGAAGGAAATATTGCACTCGGACACAAAAAAGGGACGTCACCTCATTGACCCATACGTCTGCATCATTTTGGCACATGTGAATTTCTTGCTCAGTTTAACAAGCGTTCCAGTGGGTTGAATATATTTTACTGTGCAGTGTTTTTTTTTTATTATTTTATTTTTTTTTATAAATTGTTTTAGTTTTTATCTTGGTTTCGTTTTTTCGTTTTACACATTGCTTCTACTGAGTGCTCCTTGTTCGGGGATGGGTGGGAGGGGCTATGGGATTAAAAAATGTTGTCGTGTATTGTAAGGCAAGTGATATATGTATATAATTTTGAAAATCAATAAATATATGCGTTTAAAAAAAAACAAAAAAACAAGCGTTTAGTTTATGCAGAGCCTCCAGAGTATTTGTACATCATTGGACCTGGTGGAAAATGCTTAGATTCATGACTTTGAATCAATTTGGAAAAAGTAAAGGTTTGAGTTTTATGTGAATTTAATATCAGGGAGGTTAGAAATGTGAAGGTGTTGTGTCCTGAGGGAAGGTTCATTTAAACATCGGCATGAAACGATTTCTTTATCTGAATGTGTCACATTTCTTTATCTCAAACCAACCTCTTCCTCCTCTTCCTCCTCTTTCTCTGAAGACTCTGCAGGATTAGGAGGAGTTGAGAAAGTAAAAGTGATGCGAGGAGCTGCCGCTTGTTAGATTAAGCAGATCGGTTCAGTCAGCACATCTCTGATGAGTAAACAATCCAGAGTCTCCCACTTTTCTGCTGACGGACGGAGAAGCAGCTTTGAAGTGAAACTCTGTAAACACTTTGGCTTCATCAGATCCGGTCTCAGGTGACGTCTGAGAAAACTTAAGTCAACTTTCTGTTCAATCCTCCTTCAGCAGGAGGGCTTAACTCTCACTGCGACTCTGACTTCACCTTCACTGAGTTTCTTCCTGTGGAGCTTTGGTTCAGACAACAAAGAACAATGAAGCTTCATGTTTAGATGCTTATTTCATCCAGATGAACAAATCAGGGACAAACTGAAGCTGATGTACTGCAGAAAATCTTGTTTTTTTCAAAGCTAAGTGCTGATTTTTTGGTGAGTTTGCACCTTTAAAGAGATCGATGTCCCTGCTGCTTTGGGTTTAAAACATGCCGTCCTCTCTTTGTGAAACAATGTCAGACTCTCATACAGTGACGTGGACAGATATTTTGAAAGGCAGGGGCAAAAAAAGGAAAAAAAAAAAGCATACACAGCACACATTTTTGCTCCTTAGAGGACATCATAGCACCATATAGGTTCCCAAAAGGAGGGCACAAAAGCATGTGGTTCATCTTTTGGTGCAAGAGAGTACACTTATGCACAAATTTTTGCTCCTGGGAGGGCTTTTTCTTGCATATATAGGCTCCCAAGAGAGCATTGTAGGGCATATTTTGGCTCTGAAAAAGGCACTTTATCTTGTGTTTTGGTGCCAGAGAGTCAAATTTAACATGCAATTTTGCTCCTGAAAGGGCACTTAAGTGGATTTTGTCTCCCAAGAGAGGACTTGAGTGTATATTTGGCTTCCAGAAGGGCACTCTACCATCGTTTACCCAGCCAAAGGGGCAGAATAGTGTGGCTAGCCAACCAGGAGGGCTCTTAAACGTGTGTTTTGAGTCCCAAAAAGACACTTTGGTGCAAGTTTGGCTCCCAAAAGGGCACCTCAGCGCAGACTTAGATGCCCAAGAATGCATTTTAATACATGTTTTGGCTCCCAGGAGAGCGGTTTATCATGTTTTTACCAGCCAAATGGGCAGATTAATTTGGTTTTTAAATCAGGAGAAAACTTAAGCTCATATTTTGGCTCCCAGGGAAGGTTTTTGGTGTAAGTTTGGAACAATGCTTTTAACTTTTGAAAGTGTTTGGCTCTCAAAAGGACACTGTAGCGCATTTTTCCTCTTAAAAGAGCACTTTAGCGCATGTTTTTGTTCCCAAAAACTGGCCCTTTAACTCAACTCAACTCAGCTTTATTTATAAAGCACTTTAAAATGCAACAGTGTTGGCCAAAGTGCTGTACACAGTCTGAAGCTAACAGAGGTAATTAAGAAACAAATCAGTGTGTACAAAACAATAAAAATAATAAAAACAATAAATCAGTATAAACAGTAAAACAAACAGTAGAAGAAACAGTAAAAGCAGTAAAACTGACACCTCAAGCAGAGCTAAAAGCAAGGCAGAAAAGATGTGTTTTAAGGGTGGTTTTAAAAAACAGAGAGTGAGTCGGCCTGATGTGCAAAGGTAAGTTGTTCCACAGTTTGGGGGCAATAACTGAAAAGGCCCGGTCACCCCTTTAGCATATTTTAGCTCCCTCGAGGAAACTTTAGTACCCTTTGTCTCCTTAAAGTGCACCTAAGCACATGTTTTGGTGCCCGAGAGGACACTGTAGTTTGTGTTTTGGCTCCCAGGAGAATGCTTTAGCCCAGTGGTTCCCAACCTTTTCCAAATCAGGGCCCACTTTTAAAGCTCAAAAATGTTTGAGGCCCACCTCCAACCCAATACATACCGCTATATATGTTTTTTTTAGAACCCCATTTATAACAATGACCCAAAATTTAATTTAAAAAAATGTAATAAAACCCAAAATGTGATATCTGGTAGATAATGAAACAGATGTTAAGCCGAAAATGTAGTAAATGTTTGCCCAAATTATGACAACTTGTTACATTCTGATGCAATTATTATATTTTTTGGTTTTACTTTATGCTTTTTCGTTACATTTCAGGCTCAGCACTCCGGTTACAGTTTTGACAATTTTTGAAAATTTGGGATTCATTACATTTTTTTTCAATGACATTTCAGGTTGTTGTTATTTTTCAGGTCATGCTATCTATAGAGGAATAACATGCCTTCTTAGGGGACTTTTTTTCATATATTAAAATCAGAACTGTTTTAATTTCCTTTAAAACTTAACCGAGTTAAACATTTTGAATGTTATTATTTGTATTTGTATCTTAATATTTCGATGTGTACCTTGGTTATCTTTATATAATTACACTCCAATAAAACACTTGTTTGGAAATGATTTGGCGGCCCACTTGCTGTACCTTCACGGCCCACCAGGGGCCACGGACCACAGGTTGGGAATCACTGCTTTAGCCCATTTCTTTAGCAGTTGGTTTGTGAAGGATAGCAACTGCCCCCTTGTCTCTCTTCTGTGCACGACACTGCTCTCAAATAATGATGAAGAACTTTTATCGGGCTTCTTTCATTGGTCACAATGAACGAATAAGAAAGAGCTGAGTTCATCACAGAGCGTCACAAAGCTGCAGACAGACAAAGTGATTTTAATAGTCTTTTATCTGTCATGACCACTTTGGGTCTCAACTTTACTCACCGTTAGCCTCCACACCCTCACACAGCTCCGTCTTCACCTCGCCGTTCGGCCGCTCTGCCGCCAGCTGCGACAGCTTACTGGTCATGGTGGCGGCGGTGACGATGGCCTTGAAGCTGCGTTTGCGTTTGGGGACGTTCTGCTCGGGGTGGAAGATGATGATGTAGACCTTGGGCATGTAGAGCATTCCCAGAGAGACGGAGGCGCTGAGGCTGAGGGAGACGGTGAGCGTGGCCGTCTGGATGTACATCTGAGGGGGGAGACAGAAGGGGGGGGGGGGTTAATCAAGTACCTGGGGATGTAAAAACAGACTTTCAACCACAGTGAGAGAAAACTGGACTCTCTCCCCCTCCTCACTCGGCCCATAAAGTGTCAGCTGTAAATGTTTTCAGCGGTGGACACTTTAACGGCGTGAGCTCCATCATGTGAGCAGCTGGACCGTCATTAACTGATAATCTGTGTCTTTCAACACCATCAACGATGGCGAGGAGAAATGCTGGGACACTCTGACTCTCCTCATCCCGCAGTGACAGATGACCCTGAACGCATCATTAGGCTTCACGCTGCGTTTACGAGCCTGTGCGGGACTATTGATTCTCTGTTTGTTGTCTTTGCCTGCCGTGTAATGACAAGGAGGCGTTTACAGACCTAACACTGAGTCCCTCTCTGAACCTGAACTCATGAGAACTTTTTAAAACCATTAAATCAGAGAAAACTCATCATGAAACGGCTTCATTGTGAATGCATGCTTCTGTTAAACCATTAAACAAACTGATGAGTTTTCACATCGAGCCGTCGTCAAGGAGATTTTATTAACTTGGTCGTCGTGCAGATGCATAAATGCATTTTAATTGCAGAACGAGAGGACGCCGCAGGGACTTTTTGAGATTGTATAACAGGATTTATGTCTCAGACTCTCTGTGGATCTATAGGTGTGGCAGCTCTCACCTCAGGGTGTCAGATCATAACACGTCTTTTAAAGTGAAGGTGTGAGTCCAGAGCTGAGGTTTGGGCTGTTTATCTCAACTTCAAGGTGAACACACAAAGTGCAGNTAGCTTTAAATAGAAAACATCAGTTCAGTCTTCAAAGTGTGGCTTCAACAGCAGAGCAAAGATTTTTCTTCCTACAAATTTCCAGGTTCTTATCAATTTGATCCATTTCAGGGAGATTCTTCCAAACGTATGAATCAAAGAGGGAGAGCAGAGAGGTGGATTATTATAATTGAGTTTGGGGAAAAGGGTCTATAATGATGCACAGCATCCAGAATATTTTCATGTGATGGGATTTCTCAGCCATTAAAGAGTCTGAAGGCTCGCTCAGTGAGTGAATCATCAAAGCTGAAATCCTCCGTGGAGGGAAGTTTATGGAGGTTTGGGAGGTTAATAGAGGGCTGGATCCTGTGACAGTACAGCTGTCTGTGTCTGTGACCTGGACGCCACCTTCCTGCCTGATCAAAGCCGAGCCGCGTTGAAGCTGGAAAGGACGGCGAGTCTGATCTGAGAGCAGCTGAGGCCTGAGTGAAAGTGGAGCAGAGGATGGAGAACAGGTGGATGAAGCAGAGAGGAGGAAAACAGCAGCACAAAGAGGCTGCTTTCAGAGTTTATTACCTTTCATATGATTAAGAAATGGGTGGATCCTCTTTTTTTAACGCCTTAGTCTGATTCTGGAGTAGCTTCACTTTGTAAACATCAGGATCCAGGATGTTCCCGTCCATCTGTCGCTCTCCTCTAATATTCCCTCCTTCCTGTGGCCTGGAGTGACCTTTCCCCCACGGAAAATAAAAACACGCTGCTTAAACGACAGCTATGGATGGCGAGCAATAACACTGCGGTTGGTATCGACTTTCTCTCCACACGTCTGAGACTCATGAAGAAGATAAGCAGCAGAGCGGAGCTAATCGCTGCTCGCACACAGAGTTTTTTTTTTTATAAGGGGAGGAAGAATAAATTGGTTGAAGTGGAAAGACATCAAGAGCAGGGTTTTTATGGTTTTTATCACCCAAAATAAATAACAAAATACATCTTTAAAGCTGAGCTGTGAGGCTTGTGGTCAGCAAAGTTTACTCTGTAGTTTTTGGCATTATCAAAAAGTTAAATCTTCAAGCTTTCTGTCTAATAAACAAAAACACCTTTCGAAGTGAAGAAGTGCAGTTTATTCTTTTGTACTATACTCTTAATTTTCATACTGATATTAACTTTTTATACTGAATGTAAAGTTGTGCTCATAAGTTTACAAACCCTAACAGAAAATTACTATTCTTGGCTTTTTCTAAGAGGATATGAACGAGAACAGGAAAACTTTTCTTTCTCTCATAATTACTGGTTAGGGGAAGCCATTTATTAACAAACAACTGTTTACTTTTTTAAAATCATAATGACAACAGAAAGTGACCCTGATGAAAAGTTTCCATCCCCCAGTTCTTAACAGCGTGTATTTCCCCCTTTAACATCAATGACAGCTTGAAGTCTTTTGTGCTCGTTGTGGATGAGGGTCTTTATTTTCTCAGATGGTAAAACTGACCATTCTTCTTGGCAAAAAGCCTCCAGTTCCTGTAAATTCTTGCTCTGTCTTGCATGAACTGCAGGTTTGAGATCTCCCCAGAGTGGCTCAATGATACTGAGGTCAGGAGACTGAGATGGCCACTCCAGAACCTTCACTTTATTCTGCTGTAGCCAATGGCAGGTCCACTTGTCCTTGTGTTTTGGATCATTGTCATGTGTGAACGTCCAAGTACGTCTCATGTGCAGCTTCTGGGCTGATGAGTGTAAATTTTCCTCCAGTATTTTCTGATAACATGCTGCATTCATCCTTCATTCATCAGTTTGGACCAAGTTTCCTGAGCCTTTGTAGCTCACACATCCCCAAAACATCAGTGATCCACCTCCGTGTTTCACAGTAGGAATGGTGGACCTTTCATCATAGGCCTTGTTGACTCCTCTCCAAATGGAACAATGTTTATGGTTGTGGACAAAAAGATCAGTTTTGGTGTCATCACTCCAAATGACTTTGTTCCAGAAGTTTTGAGGCTTGTCTCTGTGCTGTTTGGCGTATTGTAAGCAGGAAACTTTGTGGCATTTACATGGAAATAGCTTACAAACCATACAGCCCATTTTTCCTCACGTGCCTCCTTATTGTGCATCTTGAAAATTTATTTAGAGAGTCCTGTATTACAGCTAAACTTATTTCTTGTTTTTTCTTTGCATCCCAACAATTTTCCTGGCAGTTGTAGCTGAAATGTTTGTTTGTCTTCCTGACCGTGGTTTGGTTTCAACCGAATCCCTCATTTTCCACTTCTTCATTAGAGTTTGAACTCTGTTTATTGGCATCCTCAGTTCCTTGGATATCTTTTTATGATACCTTCCTGTTTTATACAGTTGGATTCACTTTTCCTGCAGAAACTTTGACAATTCTTTTTCTTTCCTCATGACTCAGAATCCAGAAATGTCAGTGCAGCACTAGATGAAAGATGCAAGAGGAGCTCAGAAACTCACTGACCTTATAAAAATTTGAAAAAGGGCCAAGAAATCATAAATTCTGCCGGGGTATGTAAACTATTGAGCTCAAGTTGTAATTCCTGGGATTCAGCAAATGAATGTTCTTCATGCTTTTCAAATACTTATCATTGTAAAAATCACATTTTGCAAGTTTTAATCCCATCTGGAGAATCTCAGCATCACCGTGAAATTTCAGGTCGTCTGTAAGAAGCATGGTAAGTTTTTATTCTGATTTAAACTTATATTTCCAATCTGTCACTCAGTTTGATATTCCTGTGATGGATCTCGGTCTGAAGGAGGCTGAGAGTGTAAAGGATCAAAGAGATGCTGTGTGGAGTTTACTAATGAGCTCCTGAATCATCCCTCTGATCTACATTAGAAACAGCACAGACGTCAGATTACACCAGCAGTCGCCTTAAAGGGACAGTCTCCATCACTGGGGTCTTTGCATCATGTGTGGTTTGTTAAACTGAAGCCTTATTTCTTATCTTCGAGAGCAGAGAAGCTGGTTTTGTGTCCAGATTTAATTCTTCCAGATAAATCCCAGCAGCGTTTGGCGGTTGTAGACATAGATAATGCTAATAATAGCAGCGTTAGCATATTATTATGATAAAGTAGCTCATCAGCCGAGGTCAGAGGAGCTGGATTCCCAGGAGGAGCCGCTGGGGGTGGAAGCTGCATGTTAATCTACTCTGGGATCCTCCAGCTGGATATCAAAGCCTGGTTCATTATGAATGGAGGCAGCGTGGCGCTCTCCCAGCAGCCCTCACTCCTCGCCCTCTACCTGTGAATGTAAACGCCTCTCAGGGCAGCTGGTGTTGCGTTCAAGGCCCAGCACCTCTGATGTGCTTATTAGTCATTCTCTGGCTTCTCGCTCCGTTGGCTTCAGCTGCGGCCGCCTGCTGCTGCTGCTACTGTAAATGTCAGCGAGAGCGAGGGCGAGCGAGAGAGAGAGAGTTAGTGAACTGATCCAGATTCACAACACGACCCAAAAAGTCAGCTGATCTTTTTTTTTGGATCAGGCTTTAACTCGTCATCCCCTGGATCCTGACTGAAGATTAAACTGTTCTCACTCACTGAAAACCCTCCGACGTGTAAAGTTAACCAACAGAGTAAAACCTGATCCACCTCAACAATATTTCAGGGTCAAAACAGAGATTCAACTTTACAGTCTGGAGAGTCGTTGACTTAGTAAAGAGACTCATAAATTTCCTTACATGAAAGACTCAGAAACATCAGACTTTTACAGAGAAAACTAGGTATAAAGTATTAAGTATAAACATATCTGAGCCTGCCTTTTTAAAAGTGCTTTTAATGTCTAACTGCTCTTAAATCAAATAAATAAATATTCTAATATTAATTGATGTTAAATAAATATTCCATGGTTTTGTTTTGTCTTGTTTTTGTTACAGATTTTTATTATTGTGTTGTTTAACTTGATGTTTTTATCTAAATCTGAGATTAAAAAAAGTCAAAATTTTGAGATAAGAAGTCAAGATTAGGACTTTTCATCGCATAAATTTGACTTTTTTTTAATCTCAATGTTAAAACTTATGTCTTGCATGTAGGGTTAGGGTTGTAGGAAAGAAATCTCAAAAGTCAAATGTCTAAAGTCAAAACTTTGAGAAAATCTAAATCTGAGATTTATTTTTTTTTTTTTTTTTTTTCAGAATTTTGAGATAAAAAGTCAAGATTAGAACTTTTCATAGCAAAAATTTACATCTTACTTCATGCAAGAAGAAAAGAAATCTCAAAAGTCAAAGGTTCATGAGTCAAAATTACAAGATAAACTCAAAACTTTGCAAAACTCTAAATTTGAGATAACAAAGGTCAAAATTTTGGACTTTTTAAAGCATAAATTTGACTCTTTTTTTATCTTAAAATTACAATTTACTTCTTGCAAGAAAATAAATCTCAACAAAGCCAGTTTTTTATTCTTATATTTTTAACCTGGGAGGGAAATAGGCTTCCATACAATCATCCTAAAGTCCAGATCCTGTTCCTGCCATTAAAAAAAAAGGAAAAAAATCATGACATATTTTTCCTGGTGAGGTTTTATCTCATAGGTCTGTGATGATGAAACAAGCATGTTTAATTAATATTAGAGACTGATTTTTTTCTATAGATGCTCAAAAGAAACAGAGAACAAAGCATTTCTATTTTACTTCCACTGCTAATAAACACGTCAGTACGAGCTGCTATTTTTTTGTTTATCAGATTCATCTCAGCTATGTTAATTTCAGACTGAATATTTTCCTCTAAAACTCCACACTGACTCTCTCACTCCACTAACAGACTCTCAGCTTAATAATGTGCTGATGGACGAGTGTGTGACGAGTTAATTACACCACACAGGATGACACAAACCCTCCACTGTCATCTTCATCAGCCCGAGAGTCGAGTACGAGTAAAGATCTTCTCTCAGAGACAGCAATCAATAAACACTCTGATAAAGAGCAGAGTTTTAAAACGCTGAGGTGATGGAGATCTTTATTAAGTCACTTTCACTCCAACAAGGTGGGTTTTATTCATCTAGAGCTGCAGTTTGAGGATATTAGGTCACACATCACCCTGAAACACTGAGAATATATCTGGTATTGTTTCATAGTTGAGCTTTAAATCTTGTTTTTGACTCATGAAACCAGAGAGCAGTAACCTGAGTCCAGGTTCACGACGTGTTTTAACTCCTGCTTTAAAGTTTCTGTACGACAGAGAAATGACGACGATGATGAAACTCAGGGAAAGGATTTTCCTCCGCTGAGGGTTTACAGCCGTACGGAGAGAAACTTTTCTGCTGAATGTACGTGTGGAAAAGTCTGCGGAGAGAAAAGAGTCGTGGATGCTGAAAGGAGAGAAATGTAGAGGAGGAAAAGTTTGAGCTTTGGTGAACTCTCCCTGTCGCTGGTTAAAGTTTCTGCAGGTTGAGAGCGTGGAGCAAATAACAGCGATCAAAGTGTTGTTCTCTGTTTGGATCAATTTGACTCGAGTAGCTGCAGATTAACTTCACCTGGATGAGAGTTTGTGAGCGGCTCCATCCCTCAGAGTGGGAAAGAAACTCTCAGCGATGATCAGCTGCCAGTCTTTTAGCCAGAAACCCCGTCCACGTGACTGAAACTGGCTTTAACCGCTGAAACACTTCAGTGAGAAACGCACCGATGCTTTAATCAAATAATATCACCACAATAATATATTTTCAGTGGTGTGCACAGACATTTTGAAGAGCAGGAGCGAAAGAAAAAAAGGAAACGCACTTACAGCGAATTTTTGCTCTCCAGAGGCCACTTTAACACTTTTACCTTTGGTTCCCAGGACAAAAGTTTATCATATTTCAACCAATGACTGTATATAGAATGGACAGCGTGCTTCCGCCTGTCACCGTTCTACGTTTTTGAAGCCAAAAAACCCAGTTTCTCTAGCCGCCATTGTGCAGCCAGAGTCTGCGCAGTAGAGAATTTCCGGTGGAGCCAAGTAAAAAAGAGAAATAAAAATATTTATTTCTTCTTCTTCAGAAGGTTTAGTCTCCTTTTTGCTCTTTCCTGAAGTTTCTTATATCCCCGGTAAAAACTACTCACGAACTGCAGCTGTAAACTATCGTTAAACGAAACTTATATCGCGGTTTTTAACGTCCAATAACTAATGAGAAACTAACTTCTCAGGAAAAAAAAAACACCTGAACACCATGCAGCCAGATGACATCATCATACCACCTTAGCGTAAGGATGAGAGAAACGTTTCTACCAGGTATCGTAATTTTTATTTCAAAAGGGCCGAGTATAGACCTTATGTACCCCTCCGCCCCGAATACTGGATATGACGTCGGTCTGTGGTCCCCCGCCCCGAATACTGGATATGACGTCGGTCTGTGGTCCCCCGGGGGCTTATGACCTATACTGCAGCCAGACACCAGGGGGCGGGGCATCTGCTGGAGGCTTCAGTTTGAGCCAAACGTCGCTACATCCACTCATTATACAGTCTATGCTTCAGACAGGCATCATTTTATCATAACAGGGGCCAAAAGAATCTGTTTCTGTTGGTTGGTTTCATTAAATGGATTCCCCTTAATTCTTCTATGTATTGTGAATATCTGAGTGAAAACTTGAGAGTCTCTGCAGGAGAAGAGTTTTCTGTGCGAAGCCTCGTAGGGAGAAGCTGCCGGCTGTTTGATGTGACACCTCTGTGTGTTTGGGGACGATGACGTAATCTTCATCTGAGCAGGTCTGAACATCCAGTCTGCTGCATCAGTGCTTTCTCAGCCGCTGTCAGCCATCTTTGCTGCCTTTAAGAGGAAAATATCACAAGAAACTCAAAGAATCCAGGATTAAACTGTCCCTAGTTTTTGACGCTGCTTCAATATTGGACTCACAGGTCGTGTGTGTGAAGCTGCATGGACGAGGTTTGTGTATCTCCTGTTCATTCGAGTTCCAATCCTAAAATGCAAAATAGAAAACAAAAAAAAAAAACCCCAGACATTTTTTCTTTTTCTCATTATATGTAGCAGGTTTTAGAACAAACAAACAGGTGTTTTTCAAGCATCACTTGATCTCTATGAATGTTTAATCTGAGAAATCAGCTCAAAATCTCCTGCACCCAAACATTTAATCTGTGCAGTTATTGGTCCGTTTCCAGGTCACAGACTGAAATACATAAGAATTGAAAATTTAAAAACAGAAAATTAAAGCTTCCCCTGGATTAGAGACGGAAAATACAACAGACTTTTTGGAAAATGGTCATAAAATAGTGGTCCAATTTTTGTTTTGGAAATAGAATTAGAAAGAAATGGCCCTGAATTTGTTTTTGATTTGCGTTTCAGAATTGGAAATATAACGAACAGACGGTACACGGACCAGTTAAGAAAGTATGAAACCAAAAGTCAATAAGAAGTTTCTGCTGACAGATGACTTTCGCTTTACTTTGTTGACTTTTTATCCTTGTTTTATAATCCTACTCATACAAGCCACTGTCCATCAGTTTTAAAAAAAAAATCTTAAAAAATAAAATACTGGCTTTATCAACTTTTTTTTTTTTTTGCCTGTATTAAGTCAAAATTATGGGATGAAAAAGTCAAAATTATGAGATAAAAGTTAAAATTTTCTTTTTTTTCCACAAAACTTTGATATTATTATCTCAAAATTCTGATTTTATCCCATTTTTTTTAACTTTAACCCAACATTTATACTTTATATCATATAATTTTGACTTTTTATCGCAGAGTTTTTGTGTTTCATTTCACAATTTGGACTTTTTATACAAAAATTTGACTAAAATTGGGTCAAAAAAAAAATCTCAATGAAACCAAGTTTTCACTTTTATTTTCTTAACTGGCAAAAATGGGCTTCCATATACTTCAACCATCTTATAGAAGAGAATAAAAAAATACTGTAGATTACTTTTCAGCTTTGCAACCAGTTGCTTAGAAGTTTGGATGACACTGATTTTATTCCTCATGCATAGTTTTTTTTTTTTTTTTTTTTTCTTAAATATTGAGTTGGTGTAAAAAAAGGGGAGAGATTTAAAATATACCTAAGGTGCTCAGAAGAATTCTCACTTAAACTCCAAAAGTCTCAATTTTGAGAGAAGGAAGCAGCCTCTTGTTTTCTTAAACCAAAAAGCAAAGGTCTATCTTCAGCTCAAAAATGCCCAAAATCAGCAGAAATGTTTTTATTCAGTAAAATGTTCTCTCTTTAAATGCATGTCTGTTTTTGTCTTGCTCTTCCTTTGTGGTCCGATCCGTCCAGAACTCTTCAGATCAGCTCGTCCTCAAAGTCTCATGTTAAAAAAACCTTTAAAGTCACCTGTGTGTCCACATTAAGGTTGTTCTCTGCTGTTCAGATTGTTCCTGGTTGAACTGAAGCACAGCTCCTCAGATCAGTGAACAGTAGCAGCAGAAAAAAAGCTGATAAACTATATTTAGAGTTTCGCTCAGTGAATCGCTCCACCTGTCCTCCAGATCTCCCCAAAGACACGATAATGAGCAAAATCCTCCATCTGGCGGCTCGCTCCGAGCAACCCAAAAACTGTAAAACTGCTGTGTGAATGAGCTCGATTTGATTCCAGCTCTAATTAGTTTGGTGTTGAGAGGCAGTGGAGCCCGCTGGCCTGAGACTGTTGTGATCAGAGGACGATCAATCATCAGTCACTCAGACAAAACGCAGCGCTGTCGTCTTCAAAGCTTCTGTCTCTGTCTCACACGAGCAGCAGCGGTAGACAAAAATTTCAAAAAAGTCTGGGTGTATTTTGGAGGAATTTAACCATTAGCAGCTTAATGAATCACTGTTGTAACCATTGACTGTATGATGAGTGGACGTAACGACGTTCGGCTCAAACTGAAGCCTCCAGCAGATGCTCCGCCCCCTGGTGTCTGGCTGCAGTATAGGTCATAAGCCCTGCCTCCCCATGTATTCCAGATATGAGCCGGGAAAACTTTAAAAAATTACGATACCTCATAGAAACGTTTCTCTCATCTTTACGCTAAGGTAGTATGATGATGTCATCTGGCTGCATGGTGTTCAGGTGTTTTTTTTTCTGAGAAGTTAGTTTCTCATTAGTTATTGGACGTTAAAAACCGCGATATAAGTTTCGTTTTACGATAGTTGCCAGCTGCCGTTCGTGAGTAGTTTTTACCAGGGATATAAGAAACTTCGGGAAAGAGCCAAAAGGAGACTAAACCTTCTGAAGAAGAAGAAATAAATATTTTTATTTCTCTTTTTTACTTGGCTCCACCGGAAATTATCTACTGCGCAGACTCTGGCTGCACAATGGCGGCTAGAGAAACGGGGGTTTTTGGCTTCAAAATCGTAGAACGGTGACAGGCGGAAGCACGCTGTCCATTCTATATACAGTCAATGGTCGTAACCTGCTGAGGAAGTCACGACCATATTTGGCCTCTGGACTCTTGGGTGGGTTATGTGGATTTCTAAAACCTCTCAAAAACCAAAAAAAAGGACAAAATTAAAAGTTGTGTAGTAGAAAAGCTTCAATTAAAGACATTTAAAGCTTTAAATTAGTTGTAAATGTCCTACATGAGCAGCAACTTCTTGAACTGACCAGTCACTGCATAAAACTGAAATACCAAAAGTGTCCACTTGAGGCAGACTCCGAAGTTTAGACTGTATAAAACATAAACGTAATCTACGTGATGTCACCCGTCTGTTACTGCAGCCCCGTTTTAGAGCAAAACGGTCAGCGTGGCCACATCGGAATTAGGCAGAGTGACAAGTGCCCAAACTCACAGCTATTGGGCGCCTGTCAGTCACATGATCTGAGCTTTGGCTCTGATTGGACAAGCTCTCAATCCTAATATCTTCCAAACGGCCAAGTTAGAAAAAAAATTCACCCTACTCACAGTGTGTGCTGTTAGCAAATTAGCGATCCAGACGGGAGACAGAGTTTGTACCAGGCTTTAAATACAGTTATTTT
Source organism: Thalassoma bifasciatum (assembly GCA_008086565.1). NCBI lineage: Eukaryota > Metazoa > Chordata > Actinopteri > Labriformes > Labridae > Thalassoma > Thalassoma bifasciatum. Next base: position 166,398 of record RPOG01000876.1, on the reverse strand, counting down.
GGCTCTGAAAACAGCTTTTTTTTGGCTGCATGTGTACGTGACTCCCCGTACTTCCGGAGCAGCAGCTTTTTAGTGTTGAGTGCTTTTGTTTGTCTTATGCATGAATAAAAGTTTTCTCTTTTTTTATTTTCAAAATATTTGTAACTGAACATTCAACATAAAACAGTGTGAACTTAATGTAAACATGATTTTTTTTTTCCTTTTTTTTGGGGGGGGGATTCATGAATAATCTTTTTTTTAATGCTTTGCAAAACATTTGAACTCTTTCATCTATTTTCACACGGAATATTATACGCTTTTTTACCCTCAAATGTTTGTTTATAACTTTAAAAAAAATGTGTGTGTGTATATATATGTTTTGAAAAAAATTGAAAACATTTTTTCAGGCGCTAAGAAGAATAAAAATATCCTGACACAGGTTAATATGAATTTCCACCACATGAACCATTGAATTTAGGTGAATAGGTGTCCACTGTAGCAACCACTATGCACCACAGGGTTAAAAATGAGGTTAAATGTGCCTCGATTTGGTCTTAAAGTCAATTAAAATTATAAGTTGCTCCAGCTTTAAGTGATCCTGAAGGTTCAACCAAGATGCTGGAGCAAAAACATTAGAAGCATTTTTACCAAATACTGTTTGAGTTAGAGGAATAACAAACGTGATAATTGTCTTGGCTGCCACGAACAGGATCTGCAGCTCGAGTTAAAGGCGTTTGCTTTAATGTACGATGCTCTACTACCCTGATGTAAATGGGAACAGATGGTATCATGTCGTTTGCTGATCTCGTAAATGGACGTTAAGTTGTGTGTAGGTTGTGTGAGAGCAGCGAGTGACCAGCAAAACCACGTTCAAATCATAGAAATGGTTTGTTTGTGTTGAAACTGGGGATTTATGAGGAATTTGTCAACAGTCAGGATGTGACCAACGAAAGCTGCCAGTCAGTTTGGCCCGAGAGCTGAAACAGAAGCTCAGCCATCAGAAACCACAGATGGGGTCAACTCTGCTTTTTGATTCAGCTGATTTCAACAAAACTCAGCTTTTACCACTCGTAGTAACTCATTTAACTTTGCCTTTATGAGCTCCTGTGGAACTTCAGCTTCTTTCCTAGTGTTTCTTTGACTTTTAGACGAGTCAGTAAGCTGGAATTTAAATGTTATTTTAAAGTAGGGGATAAGAGTTGACTTGAACATCTTGAGCGTCCTGTAATGCTGACTTTATTTGGCGATCCTAATCTCATACAAGTGGACAAACAGTGTATATATCCTAATTTTTCAATTTCCTCTTTCCCAGTCAGGCCAGGCCTTTACACAAAGCTGTGTTTCTGATCCATCTGGAACTCCTCACCACTCACACATTGTGCTGCACACACACAAAGAGCCAGAACTCATTATCTTCAGATTGAGGAGCTGCCATTTTGACAGTAAAGCCACAGCTGTGTTATTTGCAAGAAACCACCACAAAATAAAGAAATGAAGCACCAATGGGGTAAAGTTTGAGAAATATGTTAGGTACTGCAATTCATTGAGGAACTCTACTGCCGTGGTTGGGCAGTTGCAGTCTCCCAAAAGTGGCAAAATTCTGAAAACACAGGCTAAAGAGCCTTCCTAGGAGCCAAAATACATAATTAAGTGCCCACCTGGACGGCGAATCACAGCTGGTTCAACATGATAAACTGCACTCTTGGGAGCCAAAATGAGCTCCAGTTCCCTCTCCAGTGCCAAATACTTTCCTTAGTATTCCTTTTGGTGACACACGTTTGCCAAAGTGGCTTCTCCAGAGCCAAACACACGCTTAAGTGCCTTCCTTGTTGGTAAACCACATCACTCTTCCCCCTTGGCTGGTTGAAAAATGATTAACTGTCCTCCTTGGAGCCAAAACACCAATGAAGTGTCCTCACTGGGCCAAAACATGTGCTCAAGTGCTTTCCTGGGTGTCAAAATGCAACATAGTTCCCTCTTGAAAGCCAGAACTCATGCCACAGTGTCCTCTTTGAATCCAAAATATGCCAAACTTTTATTTTTGGGAATCAAAACACATGCTTAAGTGCCCTCCTTCGAACCAAACCAAAGAAAAGAGACTTCTTGGGAGCCAAAACATGAATAAAGTGCCCACCTGGTTGAGGAATAACACAAATTTGCCCATTTGGCTGGTTAAGACATGTTTAAGCGCTCTATTTGGAGCCAAAAAACACTAATGTTTCCACTTTGGAGCCAAAACACATGCCTTTTTGAGAGTCAAAACATAGTAAAGCGGCTTCTCAGGAGCCAAACGCTTGCTGAAGTGCCCTCCTTGATGCCAAACTTTCACTTAATTTTCTTCTTGGGAGCAAAAACATGTGCTAAAATGGCCTCCTGGGTATCAATACACGACATAGTTCTCTCCCCAATGCCAAAATGAGTACCCAAGTGTCCTCTTTGGATCCAAACCATGTGGTATAGTGTCCTCTTTAGAGACAAAATATGCAAAAGTGCCTTCTTGGGAATCAAAACAGATGCTAGAGTGCCCTCCTGATTGGTGACCCACACTCATCTTCCTTTTTTGGCTGGATAAAACATGATAAACTGGAATCCTGGAAGCATAAACAAAATTAAAATGTCCTCTTTGAGCCAAAAAGGGGTAAAGTACCCTCTTAGGCACTGAAAAACTAATTAAGTTCCCAATTTGGGAGCCAAAACATGCACGAAAATACAACAAGGTTTCCTTCCAGAAGCCAGAATGAGCGCCAAAGTGTCCTGTTTGGTTAAAAAGCATTTGGTACAGTGGCTTCTTGGGAATCAAAACACAGGTTTTTAAGTGCCCTTCTGATTTTTGAACCCCAATACTCTTTGCTTTGGCTGGTAAAAACATGATAAACTGCCATCTAAGGGGCCAAAACACTGATAAAGTGTCCTCTTTGGGTCAAAACTTACTTCAGTGCCCTCTCAGACGCCTCAACAAGTGCTAAAGTCCCCGTTTTGGAACCAAAATGTGCTGAAATACAACAAAGTGTCCTCTCTGGATCCAAAACATGTGCTACAGTGTCCCATTGGTGGTCAAAATTCGCCAAAGTGCCTTGTTGGGAGTCAAAACACACACCAACAGCCCTCCTTGTTGCCTCATAAAACTAATCTGCCCCTTTGGTTGGTTAAAACATGATAATTCGGCATCCTGGGAGCCTAGAAAAGGTGGAATATTCTCTTCGGGCCAAAAAAACATGCTTAAGTGCACCCTCAGTCACTGACACACCAATAAAGTGCCCCCTTTGGGAGCCAAAACATAGGCTAGAATGTCCTCCTTGATGTCAAAATACAACAAAGTTCCCTCCTGGATACCAGAGCACATGCCAAAGTGTCCTTTTTGGTTCCTAAACATACTGCATCGATAGCTAAAATGTGCAAAACTGGGAATCAAAACACAGGTTTAAGTGCCCTTCTGGTTTCTGAACCCCAATACTCTTTTGCTTTGGCTGGTTAAAACATGATAAACTGACATCTAAGGGACCAAAACACTGATAAAGTGTCCTCTTTGGGTCAAAACATGCTTTAGTGCCTTCTCAGGCGTCTTAACAAGTGCTAAAGTCCTCTTTTTGGAGCCAAAATGTGCTAAAATACAACAAAGTTCCCTCCTGGAGACTGAAGCGAGTGTGAAAGGGTCCTTTTTGGATCCAAAACATTTGCCACAGTTTCCCATTGGTGGTCAAAATTTGCCAAAATGCCTTGTTGGGAGTCAAAACACACACCAACAGCCCTCCTTCTTGCCTCATAAAACTAATCTGCCACTTTGGTTGGTTTAAATTTGATAATTTGGCATCCTGGGAGCCTAAAAAAGGTCAAATATCCTCTTCGGCCCAAAAAAACATGCTTAAGTGCACTCTCAGTCACTGACACACCAATAAAGTGCCCCCTTTGGGAGCCAAAACATAGGCTAGAATGTCCTCCTTGATGTCAAAATACAACAAAGTTCCCTCCTGGATACCAGAGCACATGCCAAAGTGTCCTTTTTGGTTCGTAAACATACTGTATCGATAGCTAAAATGTGCAAAACTGGGAATCAAAACACAGGTTTAAGTGCCCTACTGGTTTTAGAACCCCAATATTCTTCTGCTTTGGCTGGTTAAAACATGATAAACTGACATCTAAGGGACCAAAACACTGATAAAGTGTCCTCTTTTAGTCAAAACGTGCTTTAGTGCCCTCTCAGGCGTCTTAACAAGTGCTAAAGTCCTCTTTTTGGAACCGAAATGTGCTAAAATGCAGTGTCCCCTTGGTCGCCATAATTCGCCAAAGTGCCTTGTTGGGAGTCAAAACACACTAACAGCCCTCATCAAACTAATCTGCCCCTTTGGTTGGTTTAAACGTGATGAACTGCCCCCTGGGAATCAAATCATGCTGTTGGAGTCTTTTTTCTTTCTTCCTTGCTCTTCAACCCGTCTGTGCACGCCACTGCTCCTCCGATGTGACACAACAGGAGCTCAACATGCTGTCGCCGCTGTCGAACAAAGAGCCCGAGCGTGCGTGTGAATAGCTGTAAATGTTGCTGACAGTGTGTGTTTCCATTTATAAACACAGCTGGAGGCTGAGCATTACATTAAACATGACAGTACATTATTTATCAGAGGCACACTCACCCGCTCGGCCGACTGCGCCGTGCCGAAGAAGATGGGGATGAAGGCGAGCCAGATGATGCAGGTGGTGTACATAGTAAATCCAATGGGCTTGGCCTCGTTAAAGGTCTCTGGCACGCCACGCGTCTTGATGGCGTAAACAGTGCATGTGACCATCAAGAGGATGCTGTATCCCAGCGAGCAGATGAGCGACAGGTCCGAGATGTCGCATTTGAGGACCCCGCGAGCGTTCCCGGGATCCTGCGTGCGCTGCTCGCCGTAGTCCACAAAGGTGTGCGGCGGGTCGGCGATAAACCACACCAGGACGCCGAGCAGCTGAACGGAGATGAGCGAGAAGGTGATGACCAGCTGCGAGGCCGGGGAGATGAAGCGCGGGGCCGTCACCGCCTTCTTGCCTTGCTCGAAGATTCGGTGGATGCGGTTGGTTTTGGTGAGCAGCGCCGAGTAGCTGAAGCACATGCCGAGGCCCAGGAAGATACGTCTGAAGGAGCAGACGGCGACATCCGGAGCGGCGATCATCGGGAAGGTGATGATGTAACACAGGAAGATGCCCGTCAGCAACACGTAGCTCATCTCACGCCCTGAGGCGCGGACGATGGGCGTGTCGTTGTACTTCACAAAGGTGACGATGACGAAGGTGGTGGCGATGATGCCCAGGACGGAGATGAAGACGGGCAGCAGGGCCCACGGCGAGTGCCACTCCAGCTTGATGATGGGGATGGGCTGGCAGCCCGTGCGGTTCTTGTTGGGTCTCTTCTCGTACGGGCAGAGCTCGCAGGTGAACTCACTGGCCTGGAAGTGGTAACCCTCGCAGCGCTCGCAGTGCCAGCAGCACGGGACGCCTTTCACCACCTTTTTCCTTTCTCCGGTTCGACAGGGGAGGCTGCACACCGAGGCCGGCAGGGAGGGGTCGCCGGCGCTCCACTGCATGGCGTCCACCTGAAAGAAGAGGAGGGAGGGAGATGTGTAGTCGTCCTGAACCACCTGGACCATCAGATCAACTCTGCAGAACTAAAATGGTGCAGTTTTTGTCATCACTAGAGAAAACAAACATTTCCTTTTGCACGGGCATGTTATGTCCACAAGGATTTTATAAAATTCCCCAGATTTTGTGCAGATTTTTCTAGACTTGTTCTACAGACCATTGATATTTATAATAAAGCAAAGCTGCACTGAGCTACTGACTTTATTCTGATGTCAAGATGTTGAGATGAAAACATGAAACTCTGACTGTTTGTAAAGTTGCACTCATAGACAGAAAATGCTGCAATGGAAATGGACTTTTACAGACCAACTGCAGATTTTACAGCAATTCCCCTCTTTTCCTTCTGATCCTGACCAGTGTAAAAAAAATTTTTGGCCCATATGAAATCAAAATTTTGAGATAAAAAGTCAAAGTTGTGAGACAAAAGGTCAAAATTTTGATATGAAGAGGCAAAATTTTGAGACAAAGTCAAAATTATAAGATGAAAAGTCAATATCTTGAGATTATTATGTTAACATTTTGAGCTAAAATTGTGAGATTTTGAGATAAATAGTCAAAGTTTTGAGACAAAAGTGAAAACATTGAGCTAAAATTCAGTTCTTAAATACAAAGTCAAAAACATGAGCTAAAATTTAAAGGTTTGAGATAAAAGGTCAATATTTGAGCTATCAAAGTCACAACTTTGAGAAAAGTGGTAGAAATTTGAGCTTAAATGTCAAACTTGTATTATAAAAGTCAAAATATTGAGACAAAAAGTTCAATTTTGAAGCCAAAATTTCAGCATTTTAAGAATATAATTCAGAGTTTTGAAAAAAGGCATAATTTTGAAATAAAACAGTCATAATTTTTTTACAAAAAAGTCAAAGTTATGAGATAAAAAGTCATTATTATGAGAAAACGAAGTCAAAATTTTGAGATAAAATGTCAAAAGTTTTAGAAAAAACTGAACAGTGAAAATGAAGTGTAAATTTTGAATTATCTCAAAATAACAGTGTTATCTGTGGAAAAAAAGAGAAGTAATCCCAACAAAGCCAGTTTTTCATCTTCTTATATTTCAACAAGCAGAAATTGGTGATAGTACAATATTTTTTTGAACAGTAAAGGAGTGTTTTAAAGAAATGTTTGGGTTGTGAAGCTACTTTACCGTCTTTAAGGATCTTTGGGTATTTTTGCAGGATCTCTAAGAAGTTGGGTAAGGGGTTTTTCTTTTCTTGTTTTTAGAAAACAGTCACCCTGTTCATAATCAGCTTAAAAACATCAGGATTTCTTTTTGTTCTCACATTCAGATGCAGCTGATCCGTCCAGTGTCCGATGACCTTGTACTCTGCTATCGACTGGTTGTTGATCTGATACTGGAAGATGTCGTAGCGTCCGGGAGCGTCGCCGTTCTCGTTAAAGGTGACCGGAGTTCCTGCACTTCCTGAAATGAAACAGAGAAGACAGAAACTTTGGTTTGAAAAGTCTAAATTTGTTTGACTCACTTTCTCTTTGGTCTCTTCTGGAGTTCACTGAGACATTTCATCTACTTTCTCCTTCAGTTTTTTTCTCTCTCCGGCTGAGTCATCCTATCACAGTTTCCCTGCCGCTTTGTCACCACAACAACCAAACAAACATCTTCCTACAATATTGACTGCATCCCTCCTGCTGAGTTAAAATCACACACTGTCAGACGTGGTTCTGATTTTGCCAAAAGTCTTACACAAATAAAAAGAAAGAGACATCTGAAAGTACTACAGTATAACAGACTTTGAAAAACTAGAATTTTCTGGAAATGTTGTATCAGAGTGTGGGATGTAAACACTGTCACACAAGATGGAAGCTTGTTTTTCTTTTATAGAGACCCAGAAAACTGAAGTTAAGACTGTGAATCTGATGATAAAAGTCAGAAAACCTGGCTGCATATTGTCAGTACAACAACATATTTCAACATAAAAGCAACAGTTAAGTAAATGTTTGAAAACAGACAAAGAAGAAGAGTGGAATGATTTATGCCAAGACCTGTTATATAGAAAACTATAAAAGAAATTCTTCATGTGACCACATACTTTTGCAGAAGCATTCACTTCATTTATTTAGTAAAGAAGGGAAACACGTGGCTTGGTAGAGAAAGTATTTTTAAGACTGAAAAAGTGATTTGTTGCCTTCCAAAGTAAAATTCATCATTCAACTGCCAGGAAAATTGTTAGGGATGCAAAGAAAAACCCACAAATAACTTCAGCTGAAATACAGGACTCTCCAAGAAAATGTTTCAAGATGCACAAAAAGGAGGCACTTGAGGGAATATGGGCTGTATGGTTGAGTCACCAGAGGAAAGCCATTCCTACACGAATGCAACAAAGTTTCTCGCTTACAATACGCCAAACAGCACAGAGACAAGCCTCAAAACTTCTGGAACAAAGTCATTTGGAGTGATGAGAGCAAAAGTGAACTTTTTGTCCACAACCATGAACATTGTTCCATTTGGAGAGGAGTCAACAAGGCCTATGATGAAAGGTCCACCATTCCTACTGTGAAACACGGAGGTGGATCACTGATGTTTTGGGGATGTGTGAGCTACAAAAGCTCAGGAAACTTGGTCCAAACTGATGAATGAAGGATGAATGCAGCATGTTATCAGAAAATACTGGAGGAAAATTTACACTCATCAGCCCAGAAGCTGCACATGAGACATACTTGGACGTTCACACATGACAATGATCCAAAACACAAGGACAAGTGGACCTGCCATTGGCTACAGCAGAATAAAGTGAAGGTTCTGGAGTGGCCATCTCAGTCTCCTGACCTCAGTATCATTGAGCCACTCTGGGGAGATCTCAAAAAATCTAAAAGACAAATAAATTAATAAAATATGAAAGAATCTCAGGTGCCTATACACAGGGGGGAAAACCCTTGCATCTTGCACATAAAATCTTGCATTTTAAAGAAAACAGTGTTGTTATAGTTTCTAAATTCCTCCATGTTACATGAATTCAGACTGAAATCCAACATGTTTACATAAGGTTGTTCCAATTGGTTGATCTTCCCACATTTGATGCTTTTCTCTATCATGGTCCCTGTAGCCCCTCCCTTCAGCTTCTTTATTTAATGTACTGAGTATTTGTGGTACAGTAGCACCTTCTTTCTTTCGCCGTGGGTTTAGTTTAACATAAGTCCTGAGCTCAATGTGGATTATCTAAGAGACGAAGATCTGCAGATTGGAGCTAAAGAGCAACAACAGAGAACAGATTCATTATGAAGTGAGGGGGTGTCCGTTTGATTCTATCTTGCCCTGATTTCCTTCTTCAACATGAATAAAAGCATCACAAATCACATCAGCATGAAGATGAATCACTCGCCACAGCTCGCCTCAGGGCGGAGAACCTCCTCCCTTCTCCCCGAACCATCACCATCACCATCCTGACCCCTCCCTTTCACCTCACTTCATTTCACTTCAGAGAATCTGTGCTGATAGAATCAACATCATTCCTCCGCATTATTTCCAAACACGTTATTCATGAGAGCGCAGTGGTGACACGGGCTGCAGCCATTAAACTCAGCGAGCGATCATCTGCTCTGAAGATTAAAACATTCAGGACGGAGGAGATTTCTGAGCCTGTCAAAGAATGAACTGTTTTATTTTAACATGTTTTTGCTCACTCGCTACCAGCAGAGTGTAAGAATCCAAACATTCAGATAAAAACCTGCATGTCTTTATTCCAACAACCACAGCCAGCACTGTTTGTCTCCTGTTCTGTTTGCTTTGCAGGCATCAGCAGGAATAAATTGTCTTTTTTTTGCATCCTTGAAGGTTCTGCATGAAATAAAAATATCTGTGGGCAGAGTTTTATTGGTCTAAACTGCTCACTTTTCACCACTTTCCAACGAACTTTTCTCAGCCTTGTTTCTACAAGGGCTCAGAAAACAGGTGGGCCATAAGTTTCCATACATAGGAAATACAAACATTACATTTAGGACAACAGTTTTTATTTATATAATGTGTTCTATATGGTTACTAATGTTTCAAAAACACATATTAATATGTTTATTCCTCTGTTGATGAACTTGCAGTAGCACATTTGAAGTTGGTGATACATTCCTTGAACTGAATTATGTCTCTTATCTTCACCTGATGCACTGTGACCTTCAAATGCCCTAAAAGATAGAAATCAAGAAGAGAGAGATCTGAGGAACTGAGAGACCACACGCCAACCTATTAGCACATTATATAAACGAAAACACTTGTCACACATTAAATGATTGTTTTTCCTATGTATGGAAACTATAAAGACTAAAATTAAGTCTTGTTTCAAGATTTATTTTCTTCTCACTTATTTTGCAGCATCTATAAGTCCTCTATTGGACATTTCCATCTGCCTGCATTAACTTTAAGATTCAAGAAGCTTTATTGTCACACTATCGCACGTTTACATATGGGTGGCCAAAATTTCACCCTCAAGGTTGTTAAGATTGAATAAATAAATAAGAGAAACAATATGTAAAATAAGTTAAAAAAAAAAAATCTTAGTGCAAATACAAAACATAAAGATTTGACTTAAGCCATAATAGAATTGGGGGCTCGTCCGGGATCAATACACAGGACCTGTCGTTGTGGATATGCCCTTAATTATGTAACAACCAAATAGCTCATCTTTTCTACATTTCTCAATCTGAGGGAAGTGAGGGTTCAGCTTTAAACTTTTCAATGTTAAACGGCTCCATTCTCCACACAGCAACAACACACAATGACCACAAAACAAACCCGACCACAACAATAATCCAACACCACCTTGGCATCATTTAAAGCAGGGGTCATCAACCATATTTACCATAGGGCCAGAACAGGACAGTCACCTTGGGGGACGGACCCTCAAATAAAATTAAACAAAGATGACATAAAAATGAAATGTTGGCATAACATTGTTATTTGATGTTTATTGCTCATATATTATTCCATGTCATTACAAAACTTAAGGCATTTTAAGCCGTTATGAGTCAGGCTCCTATCATTGATATCACAGTCAACCAACTTTGGAATCCAGTCGTGGGCCAGATTGTATGGTTTAGTGGGCTGGAATCAGACCGTGGGCCACCAGTTGGTGATCACTGGTTTAAAGGATCCCTGACGAGCCTCCAATTAAGTTACGACCAAATATATCTTAGACGGGATAAAGGAGGTAACATAAACTAGATGGTAAGGTACAACAGAGGTGTTTGATTTAAATATTAGGATGGGTTTTTTTTTACAAAGTAATACTCTCCAAAAATGATGTTTTAAAAAAACCCCACAAAAGTAAATGTATCATCTAAACAAGCAAAACTCAAATCAGAACAAGCTGACTCTTGTTAATTTGCACAAGATTTAGATATACAAAAAAACCCACACAGAACAAAACTATGCAGGCCGAGTATGGACGGAGTTTGGGCAACAGTTCACATTCAATCCAGTCGCTGAGTGAAGCTTCATGCAGACCTTTAAAGCTTTTGGTCTCCAATTGGCTGCCGTGATTGGCTACCCAACGCCTCTGTCTCTATCTGCAGCCTAGGGGGAGGGGGTACCACACACGCACCCACAACTCAGTCACACACGATATAACAGCAGTCTATAACAGCTCCCATGCTACGAAATATAAGTTTTTGACAAGAGATGTCTGCAAATTTAGTTGCTTCATAAAATACTCAATGTGGTGCATGGAAATGTTTCCTGTGGTATTAAATCTTTGGTAGCCTCATACATCCAGGTAATCTTTCGTGGTTGCCCCCTGCTGGCTGTTGCAAGATGATCCTCCTAAAAATCCGACTCCTGTTCACACACAACATCTCCGTCTCTGCAGCAAGCTTGGATTTTATTGTGAAGTTCACGCCTCATCCAAACAGACCCCTCCTCCCCCGGGGTTGTATCGCTTCCTGCTTTGTTCAGCATTTTCTAAAAAGCTGCATATTTGGAGTGAAGTCACAGCAGGAGATGAGCTCTTCATATATTCATCACTTAGCTCACCTTCAGTATCTGCCCCCCCTCTCCCTTACTCCTCCTCCCTCCCTCTTTCTCTCACTGATCTGACTGTAAATGTTAACTGTAAACCCTGCAGCTCCACAGGGTCAGTCACGCTGCATCCTCTTAAAAACAGCAAACAAGCTTTTATTGCCTCTTTGTAAGCATCTGCTGTCCAAATGAATCAGGAGCCCATCTCCCTCATGTCCCCCCTCCCCTCTCCGTCCCTCCCCCCTCCCTCCCTCCCTGCTCTGCTGATCATGTTTGAACAGGACTTCACTGGAAGACGGCTTCATCAGAGCGAGCGCTAACATTAGCACAAGGGTCTCAATTAGCCGTCCGACACTACTCTAAAAATAAGCACACGGGCGAGCGAGGAGCACACGGGTGAGTTGGCGATTAGCTCGCAGCCGCCGTCGCCACAGAGCCCCGTTTCGTCCTGTATTCGCCACATTGCAAACATGGAATTATGGGAAGCCCCGCTGGCCCGGGTTCAGAGAAGTGAAGCATACAGAAAGGAGAGAAGCAGCTCCAGTTTGATTTATGTCAACGTTTGATGTATGTGAAGGTTCAACCGAGCATGCTGCTCAGAGATTCACACAGGAGAGACCCAAACACGGCGTGACATACATGTATGAGTGTGTAAATGTGTGTGTGTGTGCTCGCTCACTCAGGCATAAACCACATATGAGCCACACGCAGCTCATTCAGGGTTACAGCATCGATGTCACATACACCGTTGCAGCTCAGGAGCTTCTACCTGGCCTTTAAACTTGATGGATCGATTCACTTCCATCATCTTTAAGTCATTTCCACGTCTGCAAAAAGAAAAAGTCAAGGCTAAATATGAACTTTCAATCCCCAGGTAAGTCATCAACCCCTGGCAACACACGTGCAAACTCGATAGCGTGTGCAAAGCTGATTCACTAATCAAATTTAATGTGGCTGTCTTCATGAGTACACAGAAAACATGTCAGATTATCAGAATGCGCAAAATAATGGAAAGGAGTGGATGCAAATGAAATAGTTTAGTACCCTCAATGGGATTTATCAAACCTGATATCAAATGCAGTTGGTGTCTTTGCATCTATAATTAGCATGTTTGAAAAGCAGGTGCAAAGCGGCACGGCATTATGCACAATTGGTTGGTCACTGTGGCAAGAAGGAGGCATAGGTGCAATGACAGACGAGAGAGAGAGAGAAGAACACATTTGGACTGTCAGAAATAAAAACGGTGGATCCATATCATCTATCCAGCAATAACATTTTTGAGCTGCTGGATGAGCTCAGAGCTTGTTTGGAGCCAGTCACATAAAGGAAGGATGCCATATCTCCTATGGAATAGCTCTGCAACACTGTTTTTTCTTTTCTCTGGATCATTCTAGCACACCAGCACAGTTAGTGCCAACGCATCCCAGAGTACTTTTTCTGGTGTGTTGCCCCAAGTGTTGAACGCTTGGTCACACAGGTTGGGCAAGTGCATCCACTAACAGTGATAGTAATGGAAACACAAACATCACGGGGCAAAAAAACCCACATTTTGATTAACAGTTTTTACCCTCTCATGGGGTGGTTTTTCAGGAGTTTCAATACTGAAAATTAATAGTTAAAGTGCAAAGAAAGCACCTTCTTATTGGAGATGGTAGCTGTCAGATGATTTGCAAAGGCCACAACACAAATACAAACAGAACAAAACAAAGGAAATATAGCCATTAGCCATAACCGGTAAATATAGAGACATAAGTCCCACAAAGGACATCAGGGGGTGACACCCCTACAGAGCTTAATATAATACAATATTTTATTTACTTTGCATAGACAAGTCTGTAGGAATAACAGTCCGTGAGGAGACCACTACAGTTGAACTTTTTTTACTTCTGTTGTGTTGTGGCGTTTGCATTTGTGTTGTAGCTTTCACATTTGCGTCCTGTTTGCATTTGCGCTGTAGCTTTTGCAAATAATCTGATACCTACTGACCATTGTAACTCTTTCACAAACATGTCACCTGGTAAATAACTACAACGCACACAATTCGGACAATCTCTTTGACCTTGCAACGATAATACTATATTTATATTAATGTTATTTTTGTTCACTGTATTGCTGTGCAATAGCATGTTACACTTTATGTGCACTGTGTGAATACCTATGTTACTGAATATACATATTACATTGCTCTTTTTGTCAAAAATGCAGCCCTCAGCTGATGTATTTACAAAGAAAGAAGCTTTTTTTTCCTTTTATTTAGCTCTATTAGTAAATTTTTTAACACTTAGAATCTTTTTTCCTTAACTGTGTACAGCTGTTCTCCTAATGTGTGCAACTTGGACGTGAATAATAGACGTCTCTATGAACTCCTCAGCCACAATCCTCTCCCGGAAGCCTCTAGCACGTGGTTGTCCAACATTAAATGATTATTTTTCCTATTTATGGAAACTATAAAGACTAAAATTAGGTCTTGTTTATAATTTTATTTTCTTCTCACTTATTTTGCACATCTATAAGTCCTCTACTGGACATTTCCATCTTCCTGCATTAACCTTAAGATTCAAGACGCTTTATTGTCACACTATTGCATGTTTACATATGGGTATCCAAAATGTCACCCTTAAGGTTCTGTTGTTAAGATTGATACAAATATAAGAGAAACAAATGTAAAATAAGTTAACAAAAAAATACAAAGCTTAGTGCAAATACAAAACATATGAACATTTAACTAAATTCTTACGAAAATTGGGGGCTCGTCCGGGATTTATACCCAGTCACTCATATGGACTCTGGCGCTCATATTCAAATGCCCTCTGCCTTTGTGCGTTGACAACATCAGCAACAACAGTAACACCCATCAAAATGACAGTTCAGCTCTTAAAATGATTGTGGTATCCATGGTTACCGCTGCTTGTGATCCTTTTTCCTTCTTTCATATTCAGCAAATTGAATCTTGAGGTTTTACTCAAGTTGTGCACATTTCTAGTCGTACTGGAAAAACAAGGCAAATATGCTTCATTGAAACTTCAGACATATCACTTTTATTGTGCAACTGTAATGGAAACAGAGCTAGAGCAAAGAATAATTCAACGTCCGGATTTGTAAAAATATCGAGAAATTGTATCAGTCCTCACAAGAATATGAGATTGAGTATTTAAAGGAATCTTACGATCTGAATTCAGCCTCAGTGAAGTTTCTCCACAGGCTTTAATCTGACGCCTCATCTCCCCGTCTGTGACGCTTTTTCTGTTCTTTTCTTATTTGCTTTAATTCACCGAAGGCAGCTATAGACTGCTAAATGTTTAAAAAACTTCAACGTGCAGCCTTCAACTCCTCTCTAACCGAGCACAGATTTACTGCACCAGCCCTCGGGGTGAAATTCACAGCTGATTCAATGTTTAATGTTTCTCCTCCTCCTGCAGAAATAACATCCAGCAGCTCCTCGCATCCATCAGACGCAGCATAAGAAGATGAATCCCTGAGAGCGAAACACATCAGCCTCAAAATCTGCTCGATCTCCTCCTCTCTGTTTTATTTCTGGCTCATATCTCTCTGTGCTGAGCAGGTAGATAGAAAAATTATTCAAATTAAATCCCCATCTGCAGGTATGAGGCTGTGAGGCGGCGAGAAGGAGAGGGGGATGGGATGTGTGGGAAAGATTTGTTGTCTGAAGTATTATAATTTCTAGGAGGGGCAGAGTGGAGTGAAGTATAAAGACAGAGCAGAGAAAGGAGTTTATGTTTATCTCTCTGCGTCTTGTTCGGCTTCATACAGAGTCTAAAATACACAAATCGATCAATTTTGGTATCGCAGCGCCAAAGAGTGATGTTGCAAAGATGCATTTTCTCTACGTGTGATTCAATCCAACCTTTGGCGCTGTTGGTTTTGATTTACCCCAAACGCACAAAGAAGACGTGCATGAGGCTGTTCCCTCCAGTGAAAACACCTCCAGCTGTGTAAAAGCTTACAACCTGTGATGTGTGACTTTTCTATCCCGCCCAGTCACTTCTGTCATCGTGCATGGCAGAATTTAACCCAAGGCGCCGTAATATGCCATAGATAGAAATCACCGAACCAAATGTCAAAGGTCGCCTTCACCTCATCACGGCATGTTTTAGTGTAACACCTTAAAGGCACAGTAAGGAGTTTTTATGCTGATTCTGGTGACACTCTTTGAATTAAATCTGTTACCCCAGGGTGAAAACTGCATTTCCCATGAGCGCCATCATCCTCTGCAGTAAATGTGCGGCTCTAACCAAAGGATTTCTGCACAGAGAACTAACAGATCTGTGAGTGATTGATCTTGGATGTTGTTTTCTATCATTGTACGGCAAAATAAATTCTTTCATCATGATTGGTATTTCTGAATTTGTAACCCAGGTCCACAGATTAAAGTAGAGATGGGTATCAATAACCAATTGGAAATAGCTCAAATAGCCTTTATTCTTATTGATTTTTTTATATTACGCCATCACGGCCGGACCTTATATTAACCATCTTAGCTTCGCCTGCAAAGTCTCTCACAAGAGATTTATATTCAATACACTGAACATATTAATAAACATCTCCTAACATAGCAAAAACAATATGGGAACATAGTGCTAGCTTGATGCTAATATACATGGGAAACTGCATTGATATGCTAGCAGTTACCATTCAGCGATATAACTTTGATTTTAAAACAGAATTTCAGCTTTCATCACAAAAACATATCACAGTTACACTTTGTGAAAAATACTGAAAACTCTGAATGTCAAAATACTGAAAAAAAACACTGACTTCGACATAACTATGGCAAGCTCAAGGTTCCAAACAGCTCAAAAATTTGCTTTAACCACTTAGAGACACTTCATGACCTACTTGACTTAAATATGTCACTTAAATGAAATGTGTATATATTTTTTCCGTTTTTGTACAAAAGGTTATTCTATTTTTCACTTTCCCAAGTTCTGTTTTGTTTTGTTTTTATCTGTGATATTTAATATTTATCCATACATCTTTGTACAAAGAGATTACAGTTCAAATCCAGAGTCAAATTCGTTGTATTTTTCCTCAATGATACTCGGCAAATAAAGGCTATTCTGAATAACAAATAACAAAAGAAAAATAAATGTCATATGATGACATGCAATTTTGACATTTTAAAAAATGTATTTACATCCAGAGAATTGGGATCCAGCAACCTTGTGTTACGATTTTTTATTTACGTCCAGAGAATACCGACTTCATTCACTGATGTCACATTTATTTACTTATCAACTCAATGAAATATTGACACTGGAAACCTGTGAATCTACTTTTTATACACAGACAAAACCACAGGAGGAACTGATAAGGAATCTAATATAGAATCTATGATGATATTGGTTTCAAAAATATCTTGTCGAAACCCATCGCTAGTTTAAAGAGGGGGTACTCTGCTTTCCCATATTTGAAGCATGTCCATGTGAAGTTACTAGATATTCAAACTTAATGTGCAGACTTTCAAACTGCTGCATATTAATATGTTGTAGAAATCCATGGATCTGTCTGTCAACTAATCAAAAAAGCCAATATCTCTTAACAGGCCTCCAGAGGGCTGGCCAATCAGAGGGAAGGGGGATCCTTAAAGAGACAGCGCCTAAAATAAAGAGCTTCCAGCTGATAAAAGGGTTTTCTAATACATCATTGAGGGAAAAATGGGGATTATTTTTGATTGTAAATCTTGTAAAGATGCACCACAGGGATAAAATAAAGCCTAGAAAAGAGCACAATGCCCCTCTTTAAAGGGTGCCTTTTCATGCACAGTGTTTCCCTTTGTTTTTGAACATAATGGACCTGAGTATATGTTATCGCCCACTGGTTTTAATGTTTATATGAGCATTTTCCTTTGTGTTGGATGCAGCCTCAGAGAGATGATTGTGATTTCTCTTTTTTCAAAATTAAACTGTCTCTCGAATTTCTCAGGTCTGTGAGTTTTTCTGGGAAAAATCCCCCATTCTTCCCTTTTTATTGATACTATTTGCAGTCAGTGGCTGGAGAGGGGTCGTTTTAAAGTCTCATGAGGACTGATTCAAAGATGGAGTAGCTGAAACTAAAGCCTGCGAGGGATGAAATAAAGAATTCAGGAGCTTTATCATTTGTTGAATATCATCAGACGGCTGCTTCACTGAGACTCCATCGCATTCTGCTCTCCTTTCATTCAAGATTATTCCTCTTTATATCTCTTATTGCTGCTCGGTAATTTAAAATGAATGTTCCCGCAGGTTAAGGTTATGTGCAGCTTTGTAAGGGACTCGGTTTGTTATGATGTGATTGCGTCTTTGTTCCCTTGGAAAACTGCTAAACACGCTCACCTTGACAACAGCAAAAGCCTCATGGATCTTCAGTTGGCGGCTCGATGTGAAGAAGCCGGGCTGTGTCAGGAATGTGTTTTTATTTTGCACTTTGAATGGGAAATTCTTCTCTCCGATTCATGAATAGAGCAGCAGCCTTGGGGATGGATGTCCGCATTCGAAGCCGGAGAAGAACATAAATGAGCTTTTGTGAAACCTGTGGATGGCCTTGATTTAACCACAGAGAGGAGGCTCGTGTCACGTGTTGGAGCAGGCGTGCAGGTTTAAGCACGAGTCGATTCATCAAACTTTTTAATGAGGCGGTGAGGGGACGTCTCCCTTGGAATACCCTTTACAAAATCCTCTACTTTATGAATATCGATAGGTCAAGTATGTTGCTCGAGCTATTGCTTTAAAAAGGCATCAACCAGTGAAATGAGGGAAAGTATCGTCCTTGAAGGAAAAAAATGGGCGAGTGTAAGAGTGTGACGCCTCTGAAGGACCAAACTTGACCTCTCAGACCTCAATCAGGGGCCTCCTGGTCTTAAGAATGAATTTAAACTCCTGATTTTGCTCCAGCTGTCAAGGCTCTTTGTGAATTTTGGTCAATGGTGGTAAAACAAATCCAAAGTAGAGGGTTATAACCACCGTTTTTGCCCACCAGCCACTGTGGCGAGTAGTTTCCCAGATTTACAAGCCACTGCACTTTCACGAGCCACAATTTCGGTTTTGGGTAATTATGTTTTATAAGATTAAAGCTGACTTTGACGTGCTCAAGTTTATTTGAACTTGTTGTTTTTACCATCTACACTAATGACTGCACCAGCAGCTTCCATGGAAATCATGTTTTTTACCCCCAACTCATACATTAAGCGCCTGCGCCGCAGAACGCCAACACCGCAAACTATGCTGCACTTAGCCCCCCATTCTTTTCAATCAGAGAATTCACACAGCCTGAGCCAGCGATGGTGGCCGCGGCTTTAACACTGCAAGTTTTTTTTTTTGCCGCCGGCGCTGCAGAAACCAATGACTGTATATAGAATGGACAGCGTGCTTCCGCCGGTCACCGTTCTACGTTTTTGAAGCCAAAAAACCCCGTTTCTCTAGCCGCCATTGTGCAGCCAGAGTCTGCGCAGTAGAGAATTTCCGGTGGAGCCAAGTAAAAAAGAGAAATAAAAATATTTATTTATTCTTCTTCAGAAGGTTTAGTCTCCTTTTGGCTCTTTCCCGAAGTTTCTTATATCCCCGATAAAAACTACTCACGAATGGCAGCTGTCAACTATCGTAAAACAAAACTTATATCGCGGTTTTTAACGTCCAATAACTAATGAGAAACTAACTCCTCAGAAAAAAAACACCTGAACACCATGCAGCCAGATGACATCGTCATACTACCTTACTGTAAAGATGAGAGAAACATTTCTACGAGGTGTCATAATTTTTTAAAGTTTTCCCGGCTCATATCTGGAATACATGGGGAGGCGGGGCTTATGACCTATACTGCAGCCAGACACCAGGGGGCGGGGCTTATGACCTATACTGCAGCCAGACACCAGGGGGCGGGGCATCTGCTGGAGGCTTCAGTTTGAGCCGAACGTCGTTACGTCCGCTCATTACACAGTCTATGGCAGAAACGCGTCAATTTCTGCGGAACAAGTTGTGCCCAACAGAAAAACAAACACAAAAAACGACCGGGGCATCTGGTCATTTCAAAGTAAACTGTCATGTTCCTGCTCCCGATCTTAAATTTCATGCATGTAAATCAAAATTGCATTACTCTTAGTTGTGTTTTATACAGTCTATGAGTGGCACAGAGCCATAAATCATCAGCAGGTCAGAGACAGACGCAATCGAGCCCCGTGGATAAGGAAAAGTTTATTTTTGGAGGTGGGAAACTTCATAGGATCAAATATGAGACACGTCCTTTGTACAATGACACCAACAGAAATGAGGAGGTTTGGAATTAAACGTCTGAAGTTTGGGGGGAGCCAATGCATAATAAATCCCGCAGGAACATGTGTTTCTCTTGTGATCTTATGATCTGGTATCCAGCTGCTACAGAGTGCACTGCACTGCAAAGTTGGCATTCAGCAGCGCGTACGCTTTATGTGTGAATTAGGGGTAAGTTTTCAGATGATACTGCCATCCTCAGCCTCCTGGACAAAGGTTCAGATGTCTTATGGTACTTTAATGAGGTGCAGTTTTTTGTCAATTGGTGTGATACAAACTATCTCACCATAAATGTAAGTTAAACAGAGGAGAATGTACTTGACCCTCGATCAATTGGTGATCACACCCCTTTACAAATCCATGATGAAAAAATCCACCAGGTCAGCTCAGATAACCAGTTTAGCTGGAAGAGGCACATTACTGGTCTGTGTTCTCGTTTGCAACAAAGGCTGGATTTTTTTTGCCCCAGCTTGGGGTGTTTGTTTTCGATCAAAATATCATGTTTTTGTTTTATTAGGCAGTTTTAGAGAGTGGAAAATACGGCACTTGCGCCATTCTCAACTTGTCTTCCACTTTTCATTAGAAAAAGCCAATCCTTTTCATCTCCACTTCCTTTGTCAAATCAGGTTTCCTCATTTGTTTTAACTCCAGGCCTTTTAACACCTTCACTACTGCTCCACCCTCATCAGCAGTGACGTCAGCAAAAAGGTTCCACAAATGGCCCAATGAGAAAACACTGTGTGCAGGCAGTGCTCATGGGAGTTGTAGTGTCTTAATCTCACATTACAATTGTTTTATTATTTTAGATTTCATACAAGAAAACTACAATCAAGAACAAATATAAGACTCAAATGTGGAGTGGCTCGAGGAAGTGGAGGTGTCACCTGCCACTGCTGAAATTCACCTGCATTTGTCAGGTGTTGGTGGGTGTTGAGGTCAAGTCCTGGGTATAACCTCCATAAACACCCAGCAGCAGCATCTCCACAGTCCGTCCACAGGAGATAAGAGAGGATACACTTTATTGATCTTCCATTAAGGGAAATTGACTTGTTAGAAGAGCTTCTCTAAGTAACAGGGTCAGTTTGGTGAAGGATAAAAAGATTCACGTTCCTCAGACAAACACTGACACCAGAGTAGAGTAATAATAGAAACAGAAAACAGGTTTGTTTTTTTACTCCTCTGTGACAGCGACTCTGTGAAATTAACGTCTCAGCACATATGGGGACCAGTGTGAAATTTAATATTCCACAGCTGTGAAGTTTTGTGTTTATTAAAGACGTGTGAAAGCAGAAGGATCATCCGGCTGCGGCGTCTCCCGCCGAGCGGAGAGTAATGAACGAGGAGGAAGCAGGAGGAAATAAAAACCTGACGCCCGTTTCCTCTGTTTATTAATGAGCCCAGAATTCCCAGAGGACGGCGTCAGCATTCACACTTCCTGCTGACGAAGGCCTGAGACGCCATGACAGGAACCAGAACCAGGATGAGGAGGAAGAAGAGGAGGAAGGGTTAATGAGGGAGTGATGAAGACGTGGCCCTGTTGACTGATGGTGGAGAACAGCTGAGCCGACTAAAACAAAGATGCTGATGAAGGTTGGGACGAATGCTAATGGCTCTTCTCTTCTTCTCTAACTTCCTGATGATTCTTCTACTAGTTTGGCCTTGAGATCCAAGCATTTGGTCATGTATCGAGGATCAAGTCCTTAAAGCATCCTCTCTAACCACTTTATCAGCCAAATAAAGGCAAAAAAAAGCCCAAATTCTTACACTTTCAACCTTCTAGAAGTTTGTCAGGGACAGAGTTATAGGCAACGTGTTCTGCTGTTTGAACACGTTTAGAAAACAACTCAGAGATCAGAACTGTGTAGGAGGTGATTGTTAAATATCACAGCCAACCAAATGTCTCCATCAGACATCAACTGACATGAAGTGACTTTCAGCAACTTCAACCTTTGACCAAATCCACACGTTGTCATTTGAGTCCAGAACAATATCAGAAAAACAATCATTTGTGTACAGTAAGTTACCACCTCAATTCCAATGAATTTGAGACGTTGTGTAAAACAAATAAAAACAGAATAAAATGATTTGCAAATCCTCTTTAACCTATATTAGATTGAATACACTACAAAGATTAAATATTTGTTGTTCAAACATTTGATGCCTGCAACATGTTCCTAAAAAGCTGGAACAGGTTCATGTTCCCCCCGTGTTACATCACTTTATCTTTAACAACTCTCAGTTAGTGTTTGTGAACTGAGGACACTAAGTTTTGAAGCTTGGAGCTGGAATTCTTTCACATTCTTGTTGATGAACAACTTCAGTTGATTGACAGTCCAGGTCAGTCTAGTAGCTGCACTCTTCTACTACAGAGCCCCGCTGTTGTAACAGGAGCAGAATGTGTCTTGGTTTCATTGTCTTGCTGAAATAATCAGGGACGTCCCTGAAAAAGACAAAGTGTCTTGGATGGCAGCAGATGTTGCTCCAAAACCTGTTTGTACCTTTCAGCATTAATGCTGCCTTCACAGATACTGGGACAGTTACCCATGATGCCATGGGGCACTAACACACCCCCATACCATCACAGATGCTGCTTTTGAACTTAGCGCTGAGAACAATCCGGATTGTCCTTTTCTTCTTTGGCCCTGAGGACACCACGTCCATGATTTCCAAAAAGAGTTCTGCAGCGTTTGTGTGTGTTGTTGATGTGTGACTTTGTCTTTGCATGGTAGAGTTTGAACTGTCACTTGTAGATGTAGTGATGAACTGTGTTAACTGACAATGGTTTTCTGAAGTGTTCCTGAGCCCACGTGCTAATATCCTTTACACAATGATGTGGGTTTTTAATGCAGCGCCGCCTGAGGGGTCAAAGGTCACGGCCATTCAATGTTGGTTTTGGGCCTTGCTGCTTACGTGCAGAGATTTCTCCAGATTCCCTGAATCTTTTGATGTTATTATGGACTGAAGATTATAGAATCCATAAATTTTTGCAACTGCATGTTAAACTGTTGGACTGTTTGCTCATGCAGTTGTTGACAAAGTGGTGAACCTGGCTCCATCTTTGCTTGTGAAGGACTGAGCCTTTTGGGGATGCTCCTTTTATACCCAATCATGACGCTCACCTGTTTCTAATCAACCTGTTCACTTGTGGAATGATCCAAACAGCTGTTTTTTCAGCATCAGCAACTTTATCAGTCTTCTGTTGACCCTGTCTCAGCCTTTTTAGGAATGTGTTGCAGGCATCAAAATTAAAATGAGTCAATATTTGCAAAAAAAATGATAGAGTTTATCAGTTTGAACAATTAATATCTTACAGCAGGTCTTACCGTTAAAGCTGACGGCGCGGATGTGGGCCAGCAGCTCTTTCCCGTCGATGTTGGCCATGCGGGGGCACAGACCGGGGTATCCTGCACAGAGCTCACGGTGCATGTGGTGCAGGGCGTGGGCCATGGCGTAGACGGCGTCCATCACAAACTGAACCTTCCCTTCCTGCTCGTAGGTGGAGTCTCGGCCGACTTTCTCCAAGCCTGAAACAAGAACACAGATAATCTCATCAGTTAATCTTGTCCTCTTTTCAGGGGACAAATCTGCCAAATCCAAACTCTTTCTTTGCATTTCAGACTCAAAGGTTTTGGTGTTTGTCCTTGCCGCTGGGCGCAGACTAAATTGCAGTGAATATTGGGAATTAAGGACGAGACGCATTTCCTATAACTAACCCATTAGAGTTAAAAAAAAACATTTGGGTCCATCTTATTATCTGTGATTGAATAACCAGCTAATAGAAGACATCCTCGTGTTTTATTTGAAACTCTGTCTTGAAATTTTCTCAGAGTAATTACGGTTATTAGAGCGGCGAAGCTGTGTGATCATGCTTTCTGCAGCAGAGCGAAAAAGGGAAAAAGAGAAGGAGGGGACTCGGCGCTGGTCGACACCCTCCATCAACAGACAAGACTTCTCAGAATTAATAGGAGCTTAGAAATGAAATCCAATTTAATTTTAATAGCAGGCGGGCAGCGGGGATCTGTCCGAGGGGAGACATTTGCACCAGCAGTAAAGACTGATTACACGTCTGTACAGCGGTAATGAATGAGCCTCGACCTGCGAGGGGAGAGACGATGATGTCAGACAGCCGAGGCAGCTGGGAGATGTACGGCTGTACGGCTGCACGCGGAGAATCCCGGCTCGCTGCGGATGATGAGTGCTTCCTCAATATTTAAAGAATACACATGTTTTCTGGAAATTCAAATGCCTGAAGGCAGCTTTTAAGATTTACAAGACGCTCTGTCTCTGACTCTGACGTCTGTGGAAGAAGATTCTCTGGACTGGATCTGACTTTCTGCAGCAGATTGAACAAACCGTCATACTGAGTGGAGTTGGGTTGAAGGTTTTTCAAGGCCAATGAAGATGGCATGAATCAGGGGAGTCCTTCATGGAGGTGAAAACTGTTGATTTTGTCTTGTGGGTCCAGTTTTTGGTTGGTCCAAAGATGGTGTATGCCAAACCACAACATAGCAGAGACGAACCACATATGGATCTAGTGGAAAACTGTCGTCACAGGACTCCAGAAATTTCAAGCCGAGTCGGTTTGTTGACGTACAATCCTGGCAGGTTGGAGCCCCCCAGGATCAGGTGCTCAAGATATCTATTTTTGCCAGTTGCTGCAGAATAATGCATCAATTTGCACCACAAAAATCAGGCAGGACGTCACATGACTTCTAATAAGTGACAAAACCAGGTTCTGAGGTCATCACTCTCCTCTGTGACAAACTGGTGGAGAACACGCCAAGACACATGAGAGATGTAATTGCAAATCAGGGTTATTCTACCAAATAATGATTTCTAAATACTCCCAAAGTTAAAACATTAGTAATGTATGGTTTAAAATTAAATATGAACTTGTTCTTTGCATTATTTGAAGTCTGAAAACAGTGGGCTCTTTTTGGTATCTTGACCATTTTTCATTTTCTATAAACAAATGCTCTAAATGACAATACTTGGGATTTGGGACTAGTGCTGTCAGTAGTTTATATAATGAAACAAAAATGTTCATTTTACTCACACAAATACCTATGAATAGCAAAAATCAGAGAAACTGAAAAAATTTGCAGTGGTCTCTTAATTTTTTTCCAGAGCTGTATATAACAACAGTGTTGCTAAGAAGGCAACAGGCAGCATTATAGCCAATTAACAGGTCTTGATCATGTGATTAACCCTTTTGGTACGAAAACTTGGCGCTGAAAGGTGAGGTATATTTTGATACTCAGTGCAATAGACCTATTTCGGTCAGTGCCATGAGAAAGAAAACCAAAGTTTAATACCCTTCCCTTACCAGGAGTCAACAAGTTTGCGGTTTTACAGCCCAACATGAACCAGTAGTTTTCAGCACGCATCAATTCACACTGTACATTGTTCATCCATAAGTCCTGAAATTAAATATGAAGCTAAAATCCAAAACTATTGGGCCTCAAAATTCAGTTTGGTGAGGCGCTGGGATGTCAGACAAACACCAACTTTGCCTAAGAGTAGAGTGGAATTATCTTTCAGAATCTGCATCTTGAAACAAACAAACTCTGTTGGAGAAAAGTTGGATTGTGAGCGTCATGTTTGGCGACCTAAGCTCAGGTGGACTTCCTGTGGACTCACAGACTCTGATGACTGATGATGATGATGGTGACAGTGAGAGTGTGACTGAGGTGAAGCTGCACGCTCCACAGACAGCTTTATCACGCCTGCTGGCATTTCAATTACACATCATTTACAAGCTGAATTTAATTCCCTCCTGACAGGACAGACACGTTTCTGCCTTCACCCCTCTCTTTTCTCTCTCTCTCTCTCAGGCGTCCTTCTGTTTCAATTAGANTTCCAAAAAGAGTTCTGCGGCGTTTGTGTGTGTTGTTGATGTCTGACTTTGTCTTTGCATGGTAGAGTTTGAACTGTCACTTGTAGATGTAGTGATGAACTGTGTTAACTGACAATGGTTTTCTGAAGTGTTCCTGAGCCCACGTGCTAATATCCTTTACACAATGATGTGGGTTTTCAATGCAGCGCCGCCTGAGGGGTCAAAGGTCACGGCCATTCAATGTTGGTTTTGGGCCTTGCTGCTTACGTGCAGAGATTTCTCCAGATTCTCTGAATCTTTTGATGATATTATGGACTGAAGATGATAGAATCCATACATTTTTGCAACTGCATGTTAAACTGTTGGACTATTTGCTCACGCAGTTGTTGGCTCCATCTTTGCTTGTGAAGGACTGAGCCTTTTGGGGATGATGCTCCTTTTATACCCAATCATGACACTCACCTGTTTAAATCAACCTGTTCACCTGTGGAATGATCCAAACAGCTGTTTTTTCAGCATCAGCAACTTTATCAGTCTTCTGTTGACCCTGTCTCAGCCTTTTTAGGAATGTGTTGCAGGCATCAAAATTAAAATGAGTCAATATTTGCAAAAAAAATGATAGTTTATCAGTTTGAACAATTAATATCTTACAGCAGGTCTTACCGTTAAAGCTGACGGCGCGGATGTGGGCCAGCAGCTCTTTCCCGTCGATGTTGGCCATGCGGGGGCACAGACCGGGGTATCCTGCACAGAGCTCACGGTGCATGTGGTGCAGGGCGTGGGCCATGGCGTAGACGGCGTCCATCACAAACTGGACCTTCCCTTCCTGCTCGTAGGTGGAGTCTCGGCCGACTTTCTCCAAGCCTGAAACAAGAACACAGATAATCTCATCAGTTAATCTTATCCTCTTTTCAGGGGACAAATCTGCTAAATCCAAACTCTTTCTTTGCATTTCAGACTCAAAGGTTTTGGTGTTTGTCCTTGCCGCTGGGCGCAGACTAACTTGCAGTGAATATTGGGAATTAAGGACGAGACGCATTTCCTATAACTAACCCATTAGAGTTAAAAAAAAACATTTGGGTCCATCTTATTATCTGTGATTGAATAACCAGCTAATAGAAGACATCCTCGTGTTTTATTTGAAACTCTGTCTTGAAATTTTCTCAGAGTAATTACGATTATTAGAGCGGCGAAGCTGTGTGATCATGCTTTCTGCAGCAGAGCGAAAAAGGGAAAAAGAGAAGGAGGGGACTCGGCGCTGGTCGACACCCTCCATCAACAGACAAGACTTCTCAGAATTAATAGGAGCTTAGAAATGAAATCCAATTTAATTTTAATAGCAGGCGGGCAGCGGGGATCTGTCCGAGGGGAGACATTTGCACCAGCAGTAAAGACTGATTACACGTCTGTACAGCGGTAATGAATGAGCCTCGACCTGCGAGGGGAGAGACGATGATGTCAGACAGCCGAGGCAGCTGGGAGATGTACGGCTGCACGCGGAGAATCCCGGCTCGCTGCGGATGATGAGTGCTTCCTCAATATTTAAAGAATACACATGTTTTCTGGAAATTCAAATGCCTGAAGGCAGCTTTTAAGATTTACAAGACGCTCTGTCTCTGACTCTGACGTCTGTGGAAGAAGATTCTTTGGACTGGATCTGACTTTCTACAGCAGATTGAACAAACCGTCATACTGAGCAGAGTTGGGTTGAAGGTTTTTCAAGGCCAATGAAGATGGCATGAATCAGGGGAGTCCTTCATGGAAGTGAAAACTGTTGATTTTGTCTTGTGGGTCCAGTTTTTGGTTGGTCCAAAGATGGTGTATGCCAAACCACAACATAGCAGAGACGAACCACACATGGATCTAGTGGAAAACTGTCGTCACAGGACTCCAGAAATGTCAAGCCGAGCCGATTTTGTTGACTTACAATCCTGGCAGGTTGGAGCCCCCCAGGATCAGGTGCTCAAGATATCTATTTTTGCCAGTTGCTGCAGAGTAATGCATCAATTTGCACCACAAACATCAGGCAGGACGTCACATGACTTCTAATAAGTGACAAAACCAGGTTCTGAGGTCATCACTCTCCTCTGTGACAAACTGGTGGAGAACACGCCAAGACACATGAGAGATGTAACTGCAAATCAGGGTTATTCTACCAAATAATGATTTCTAAATACTCCCAAAGTTAAAACATTAGTAAAGTATTGTTTAAAATTAAATATGAACTTGTTCTTTGCATTATTTGAAGTCTGAAAACAGTGGGCTCTTTTTGGTATCTTGACCATTTTTCATTTTCTATAAACAAATGCTCTAAATGACAATACTTGGGATTTGGGACTAGTGCTGTCAGTAGTTTATATAATAAAACAAAAATGTTCATTTTACTCACACAAATACCTATGAATAGCAAAAATCAGAGAAACTGAAAAGATTTGCAGTGGTCTCTTAATTTTTTTCCAGAGCTGTATATAACAACAGTGTTGCTAAGAAGGCAACAGGCAGCATTATAGCCAATTAACAGGTCTTGATCATGTGATTAACCCTTTTGGTACGAAAACATGGCGCTGAAAGGTGAGGTATATTTTGATACTCAGTGCAATAGACCTATTTCGGTCAGTGCCATGAGAAAGAAAACCAAAGTTTAATACCCTTCCCTTACCAGGAGTCAACAAGTTTGCGGTTTTACAGCCCAACATGAACCAGTAGTTTTCAGCACACATCAATTCACACTGTACATTGTTCATCCATAAGTCCTGAAATTAAATATGAAGCTAAAATCCAAAACTATTGGGCCTCAAAATTCAGTTTGGTGAGGCGCTGGGATGTCAGATAAACACCAACTTTGCCTAAGAGTAGAGTGGAATTATCTTTCAGAATCTGCATCTTGAAACAAACATACTCTGTTGGAGAAAAGTTGGATTGTGAGCGTCATGTTTGGCGACCTAAGCTCAGGTGGACTTCCTGTGGACTCACAGACTCTGATGACTGATGATGATGATGGTGACAGTGAGAGTGTGACTGAGGTGAAGCTGCACGCTCCACAGACAGCTTTATCACGCCTGCTGGCATTTCAATTACACATCATTTACAAGCTGAATTTAATTCCCTCCTGACAGGACAGACACGTTTCTGCCTTCACCCCTCTCTTTTCTCTCTCTCTCTCTCAGGCGTCCTTCTGTTTCAATTAGATTTGGAAATTAGATAAACGGCAAACTAATTACACAGGTTAGCGTTGATGGGATGAGTTCAGGGGGAAAGCCTCTCACGCCTGAATACATTTACATTACCGGAGCTTTTTCATTGGCTCTGTTGTTTATCTGTAAAGCAGTCAGTGTCAGATTAATAATGATGTTTCCTCTCAGCGCTGCTTCTGATTCAGTGTTATTAAAATATGAGACACGTTTCAGGGCTGCTCCAACATTCATGGATTCCTCTTGTGAACATGTCAGAGCTGAGGACTGTTCTCAGCTTTAAGAGCCTCGTTCAGTCCTATGTGTGTGAAATCATCTGCATGGAACAGAGAATAACAGCAGAGCGTATCGTGAAATAAGTGACATGAATCATTTAAACCGCCACTCAAATGTCCATCTGCTGGGCGTTTTCATCGTCTGTTTCTTTTATGGGTAATAATTCAGGCTGTAGATCTGCTTTCAACTCAGGTTTTTCCTTCATAATAAAAGTCTGAGTCAGACATCGTTTTCAAAAGTCAGTGCGGCTTATAACAACCTTGGTTATGAATCATGGAATCAACTCCCAAATCAGGACCAACTTTGAGACCTGAGAGTCTGTGTTCAGAGGTTTAATGGCCGGGACAAGTCTCAGGTCATGATTCATAGATTTATAAGAGTAAAGCTGTCAAGGGGAACAAAACCCAAAGCAGGTAACAGATGAAGTGCAGAGTGCAACAGTTTGTCAAGCCTCTCAGAGACTTTCACCATTCATAAAACAAAAATTTAACCCAAAAAATTGCTTCGATGGATGGAAAACTTCAGCAAGTGGACAGATATTCATAAGTTGGATGTTTTTTTGTGGATAAATCCATTGTGATGCTTTTTGCACTCAGAGGTTATGGCTACATTATCTATGGTTATGATCAGACAGTGAGAAATCAAAACAAACTTGTGTCAAACCAGAAATGAGTGCACAGGCGGTTGTGATCCAGTCAGAATTCTGAAAAACTTGACTCCATGGTGGAGTATTGTTCCTGACAATCAACCACAGAACAAACAGACATTTTTATGCTGCTTACAGTTTGAATTCATAGTTATAAGAATGATAACTCATCTGAATGAATAAAGCTAAGTCATGCTTGCCTTGCCAAAATGCATGCACATCTTTATTGTGACATGGTTGTAAATCAGTCTATGGGGCCTCAATTGATATGAGTCTGAAGTCAAGTCCCAACAGGAAGTGATGAGGAAAACCAAAGTGAGAGACCATCAATCCAGAATCCAAGACCCATGGCACCCACTGACATTAAGAAGGGAACAGGCAAAAGAAAACATAAAGCACATGTTGCAGAACTCTGGGAGACACTGGCACTAACTGTGCTGATGTGCTGGAATGATCCGGATGCTAAAAAAATGCAGCACTGAAAGGGTTTTTTCCCAAAGAGATGCTGAATTTTAGATCAGTGTTGTGCACTGACATTTAGAAAGGCATAGGCAAGAGAAAAAAGGCTCATAAAGCACATGTTTTGGCTCTGATGAGAGCTCTTTTGCACATTTTGGCTCCAAAAAAAGGCACCGTAGCAAAATTTTCACTTCTGAGAGGATACTTTCGTTCACTTTGACTTCGAGCAGGGCACATAAACACATGTTTTGGTTCCTAACAGACCACTTTAACATGTGCTTTGGCCCCCAGGAGTGCGGTTTGTCATCTTTTAATTGGGCACAGTGGCAAATTAGTGTGGTTCACCTACCGGGAGGGCACTTTGGAGTGATTTGGCTACCCAAAAGGCACTTTGGTGCAAGTTTGGCACCAAGAGAACCCATTAGCAAGCATTTTAACAAAGGACTCTGCTTTTATTATTTCTGTAATGGTATAATACACTGTGTTTTTTTCCTTTTCTTCTCTACTTTCTCTCACGACTTTAACTATTTTATCATTTCAGAATGGCGAATTAGCACCTGTGCTAAAACACTCGAACAATGCATCTGGTTTGTCCAATATAATTGTGATGTCCACATTAAATAAACAATGAATAAATAAATAAATACAAATTTAAACATTAAAAAATAAAATTTCGCTCCTGAGGGGGCACTTTAAGGTGTGCTTTGGCTCCTAAGAAGATACATAGCACTAATTTGGCACCAAGGAGGACACCTAAGCAAGGGCTTTTGGCCCCTAATTGGCCACTTTAGCCCATGCTTAGTGTTTAAGAGGATATTTTAGCATGCAATTTGGCTCCAAGAAGGGTAGTTTATCACATTTTTAAAAATCGGTCATCTGTGGTTCATCAACCTGGAGGCACTTCAGCATTTTTTTGGCTCCCAAGATAGAAGATTTAAATGTGCATTTTTCCAACAATAGGGCCACAAGGTGATTGCCTCCTTTGGGAACACCACTGTTCAAGGCCAATGAGTCTTGTTCTTTCAGGATAACCTGGTATCAAGTTAAGACCACTGAGTGACAAGTCCAGGCCTGAATGTCAGAAGGGAGGACATGAAAGCGGTGGACCAAGTCATGTCTTGAAAAACAAGCTGCAGGTCTGTTCAGGTGAAACCGTTTGCAGCTTTAAAAGATCAGGATTCACTCCTCTGTGTTTTGGAGCTTTAAGGTCAGATAAAATCCTCCTGTGTCAAAAACAAGGAGCTCCACAGCCTCAGAGTTTTTCCTGTAATGAAGTAAGAAGCAAACAGAAACGTTCAGACACTTTCCCCTCATCACAACAAAGTGACAAAGTGTTTTGCAAAATGTTCCTGAGTGCCGCTGAACGCTCAAACATCTGCTCGAACTCTGACACAGAGGCTGTTTCCTCCCCCCGTGTTTGTGGCTGTTTTCAAACCCAGGAAAGAGAGACACTCAGCCTCTGTTGACACCACTTCTTCATCTGCTGATGTTTCTCGCCAAACAAACTGCGGCACAAAGGTACATAAAAACATACACGGGGAAACACAGCGGGGGCTTTCAAATGTAAATCCAGCTTTCATATCCTCTCCGGGTATTTCAAGGGAATGTGGGACACAGTGGAATACAAAAAAAGGAGGAACAGTTGCTGTAAAAAGGTGAGAAAACAATGAGGCTCTTAAGTCAGCGAACACATCGTTCAACAAAGCGGAAGAACAGAATGAAATATTCATGTTTTCTTCTGGTGAAACTGTGTTTGTGGAGTCTCCAGGTGGAAGAAGTGATCCTCAGTGTAAAAAACAAGGTTTCCCCTGAATAAAAGGAACAATTTATCCTCAACAACTTCATCTCTGCTAAAAATATCTCTATTTTCTCATCTTCAAGGGAGGGAAAACGCCTGGATGTTCTCCAAACCATCTTATAGATCCTTATATCCTGAGGAGTTGGCTGGATTTAACTGGACAGAAGCTGAAAATGAAAAACTATAAGGTACAAATGTAGAAATAAAAAGAAAAATGAGGGTTGTTGTTAAACCTCTTCAGGCATCACTGTGTCCTTTAATATCTTTGTCCCATGACTTGAAAAGAAGAGAGAAGTTGGCAGGATTCCTCTTCTCATGACTGCAGCCAATCAGAGTGCACGACTCGTTCATGAGATCTCAACAAGCGAGCGACAATCCTGTCTCTATTATCCAAACAAGCCTCTCAGTCGTGTGCTGCTGCTGCTGGCACACAAACAAACAGAACACTAATTATAGATCACAATCGATATAAAGCCGACAGAGAATCCATCGACTCCGGGCTGCAGAGAGCGGCGAGGACTCAGACGCACGGAGGATCTGATCCCGACCTTCAGAGAGGAAGAGGAGCTTTACTGTCGAAGGGGATCTGAGGCTGAGGGTTTGTGATGCTGATCTGTAGAGAGGCAGGAGGGTGTTTGACTGTCAGCTCCCGGTGCTTCACTTTAAAGAGAGACCCTGTAAACTGGAGACCTTCAGCGTTTCAGTGGATATCCAGTTTCCAACAGCTGTTCAGTCTGAAAAGCCTCCATGCCAACACAAGAAAGGCCCAATCTACTAAGATCCTAAATAACAAGCACTAAATTAGATGTCCAAATGACTTAGCACTAACTGTGCTGGTGCGCTGGAATGATCCAGACATAAGAAGATGCAGTACTGAAAGGACTTCTTCCAAAGGAGATGTGGCCTGGCTCTTTTTGTGACTGGCTCTATATCTATATCTAAACTATTTTTTATTTCTAACAGTCCAAATATGTTGACATTTCCCTGGAATATTCCCCCTCCCCCCATATGCCTTTGCACCTCCCTCTCAGCCATTTGTACACAATTCTGTGCCAGTTTGCACCCCTCTTTAAAACGTGCAAAACATAGGCACAAAAAACAGGGACTGCATTCAGTTTCAGGTTTGATAAATCATTTTGTGGATGCTAAATGACTGAATTAGCATCCCTGGTATTTGACGCGTTCTGATAATCCGCAACTATTCTGTACATTCATAAAAGCAGACACACTTTATAGATTGAGCAAGTGATTTTGCTCATATGAGAGATGCAACGCATGGTGCACCCAGTTAGTACATCAGCTTTGCACAGGAAAACAAGTTTGCTCATGTTTTTGAGCACAGTCAGGAAAATCTACCTTTGTCATCATGAAGTTTACAGAGGCGCAGTCTCATCAGACGCAATGGAGATCACAGAGTACATGGCAACAGATTCAGCTGCTTTTTAGCTTCTGTTCAGTCATTTTGGTCCAACACCGCCCCCTAACACCTCTGCAATTATTTAAAATGATTGTCAAGAGCAGTGTTCGCAGCGATTGTATATTATGGATGATACCTTATGTCCTTGTTGCATATGCATGTTCAGCACCAAAGCACACCTCTCTGTATCATGCCGAAGCAGAGGAAGTGTACTGTACCTGAGCATAGTTAACTTGCGGTCACACTAGCCAAACAAACTGGGCTTTGAGGTTGAATCTTGCTTGGGCACAGTATGGGTGACCAGTGTGACCATACCCTTACCATTGTACACATAAATACAGAAGTCTTCTCTTTCTTTGGTGTCATTTTTGGTCCTTGTCAGTGTCTTACTGCCCTCTACTGGTCTGGCGGTATGTTGCAATAACTTTTATTTTTTATTTTTTGCAGTCACTGTCATTAACCCAGGTCTTTGAAGGTTTTTATCTTAATGCACTATTATAGTTATTAACCATGATCCTCTGGGAGTCTCTGAGCTTGTTTGTAGGTTCATCTGGATTGTTGCTGTGGCTCTACCAGCCGACGTGGGACGACCTGACTCCTGCTGCTGTGGCTTTGACAGTTCTCCAATTTTTCTTCTCTCTCTCTCTCTCTCTTTCTCTCACCCCAACACAGTCGAGGCAGATGTCTGTCTAACATGAGTCTGGTTCTGTCCGGGGTTTCTGTTAAAGGGAAGTTCTTCCTTGCCACTGTAACTTTGCTAAAAGCTGCTGCAAAGTGCTTCACTCATGGTGGATCAAGATGAGATAAGATTCCTTATCCTGTCTTCATGTTGGGTCTCCGTTAATAAAATAACTAAATACTCCAACATTAACATGTATCAACCTGCTAATGTTTTGTAAAGTGTCTTGAGATAACGTTTGTTATGATTTGGCGCTATATAAATAAAGATTGATTGATTGATTTATCCTGAAGAGTTTGAGTCCAGCTTGTGGCTTGTCTCCTGATTGTCATTCCCCACTCTCGTGTGGTTTTCTACTCTATATCCTCTCCTGTCCTCTCTAATTAAAGGCATGAAAAGCTCAATTAAATGAATCAGAAATGTAGATTCTGAAGCCTCAGAGACTGTAAGTACAAGTAAACAAACGTCACCTGAAACCATATTTGGAAATCAGAGCACCAGTATCCAAACAGTCGTGTTTCAATAAATGTTTTTCATGTCTCTAATTTACATAAAGCAACTCCAGATCACTGGCTCCATACTGAGGTGGTGATAATATACATTATAATAGACGTATTAACTTGTTTGAGGATGATGTTCAGAGGTGGGAAGTGTGTGGCAGCAGCAGCAGCAGCAGCAGCAGCAGCAGCAGAGCGACTACATCATTCCTACAGGGAAACTAATGGATCTTCACCCTCAGACCTCAGGCTGCTCTGCCTCATGGATGTTTAATTATCTTAACTGATCACAATTAATGAGCAGACCTTTCCCCGTGGTCTTTGACAGAAATCTGCCTCAGCAGACATTCATCGCTGTCACCGAGGTTCCACACCAACATACAGTTGGTGACACAAAAGGTTATCGATCCACTGAAATCTCAAAACAAATGGCAGTTAGTGGGAAACCATGGCAACCACAGATTCTGAGGGCATGTCTTGTTTTATGGACAAAAGTCGTTTTATTCTGGTGACATTTCAATTGAAAATTTCAAAAGCAAAACTCACAAAGCACTGATTGCAAATTCTTGTGCTTTTGGCTCACGCTGTATGTGTTTTAAAATGGAAGATGTGAAATATCTGATTGTTTTATGCAACAATGGAGATGCAGCATTTAGCTTTATGCTCCACATTTGTGGATAAAACTCCCAGAAAATATCAGGTCAACTGAAACTCTCAGCTCCTTTACATCCAGGATTTTTGTTAGAATATTCAATAAATCATATTTATATTTATATTACTGGGCAACTGCACTGCAAATTTTATGCTTATAAGTTCAAATCTGTTTCAATATATTTCAATTTTCCTTTTTTATGGTTTTATTTTATTTCATTTTACTTTTTACTCAAACAGTTTTTTTCCTAGATTTTTAATTACTATATTTTAATGAGTTTTTCTGACCTTTTTATTGGTGTTTATTATGTTTTTGTGAATCACCTTGTTGCTAAAATGTGCCATAAAATAATATTGGATATTTAGCCTAATTACAATATTTATTTAAGGCATGTCTTTACATAGTTGAAAATATCTACAGTGATTTTTACATATTGAAATTCCATTTTTATTATTATTATTATTTTTTAATTTAATTAAATTTTGACTAGTTAAAAACACACAAAAGTGTAAGTACAGATATCTGGGATTAA
This sequence comes from Thalassoma bifasciatum, assembly GCA_008086565.1. Lineage (NCBI taxonomy): Eukaryota > Metazoa > Chordata > Actinopteri > Labriformes > Labridae > Thalassoma > Thalassoma bifasciatum. Next base: position 130,606 of record RPOG01000876.1, on the reverse strand, counting down.
ATGATTACACATAGTAATTCCAGGGCAAAATATATAAAATGCAGTTTTCATTAGTAAGAAGTGCATTTTAGATATCTAGAATTATTTATCATATTATTATTATATCATTTATGATATCTGTAATGTTGAAACAATTGTAATGTCATATATGAGTAGAAAGAAAATGTTGATATCAAGAATTAACATTTTTATTATTGATAATTGAGTTGTAGATGTCATAAATTCAATTGCAACATGTCAAAATGTCACAATGTTTACGTCAACTTCAAATTTAAAGGAATTCGAATTTATTAAAATTGATTAAAAACTAATTTACTTAATTTATATATCTATAATTAAAGTGGAATAGAAGTCAGTTCCACAAGTTGACTAGTTGTAATTAAGTTACAGATATCTACAATGACCATTTCCACTAGTGAAAAATGAATTATAGACATCTTTAATGAGGATTGTTACAAGTGAAAATTACATTAAGGATATGTCTGCTTAGAATTCTAACATGTCGAAAAGCAATTATTGATACCTACTATTGCTATTACCACTAATACTTAAATGTCAATAGAGTTTGTCAAATCACCAGTGTGTGTTTCTCTTTGTTTAACAGTCAACAGTGAATTGTAGAAGCTGACGTGTTACAATCAACCACATCAGGATCCATTCATTCAGGCTCCTGATTGCATTATGGGGGTGTTGTTTCTTCTCTTCCTCTGACGTGAATCAATGCAACAACAGAGGTCATTAACGGTCTAATTTGGCATGATTACAAAGGCGGCGGGTCAGAGACGCTGGAGGACCTGACTGCACCGTTTTCACACAAACAGCGCAGACGGATGAGTGTGTTTTTCTACGAGGGCCCCACTATAAGAGGCGGAGGAGAGGAGTGGATGCAATCTGCGCTGATAATGACCGCAGCTTAACAAAGCCCGAACACACCCACTGAGGAGAGGCAGCTGGAAGTCAATCCTGACGCCGTTTGAGATTGTGACGTTAGCAATATCATAACAAGTGATACACAACATGGAGTAAAAATAGAGAACGGACACCTGCTGTTATAGAACCAAGCTCAGTTATGTTTTTCAGTTTTACATCTGCATAATGTGCAGGACAAAGAGAGTTTGTTTGGCACCACTGTTTATAAAAATGTATAAAAAGTGTTGCGTAAATAAAGATGAGAAGAGATAACACACACCTTAAAGCACCAACCTGCTGACTCAGCTGCTCATCTACAGTTGTGCTCAAAAGTTTACATACAGAACATGTGATTTCTTAGCCATCTTTCAGAAAATATGAATGATAACACAAAAAATGTTGGTGATTTTGTCCTAATAACATGAACACAATTCGCCACAAATATGTTTGAATGTCTACTAAAGGTAACCATCCTCACCTGTGATCTATTCACTTGTAATCAGTGTGTGTGTATAAAAGGTCAGTGAGTTTCTGAGCTCCTGACAGACACTTGCATATTTCATCCAGTGCTGCACTGACATTTCTGGATTCTGAGTCATGACGAAAGAATTGTCAAAGTTTCTGCAGGAAAAGTGAATCCAACTGTATAAAACAGGAAAGAGATATAAAAAGATATCCATTGAACTGAGGATGCCAATAAGCAGAGTTCAAACTCTAATGAAGAAGTGGAAAATGAGGGATTCTGTTGAAACCAAACAACAAACATTTCAGCTACAACTGCCAGGAAACTTGTTAGGGATGCAAAGAAAAACCAACAAATAACTTTAGCTGAAATGCAGTACTCTCTAAAAAAATGTTTCAAGATGCACAAAAAGGAGGCACTTGAAGAAAAATGGGCTGTATGGTCGAGTCACCAGAGGAAAGCCATTTCTACAGCACAGAGACAAGCCTCAAAACTTCTGGAACAAAGTCATTTGGAGTGATGAGAGAAAAACTGCACTTTTTGGCCACAACCATAAACATTGTTCCATTTGGAGAGGAGTCAACAAGGCCTATGATGAAAGGTCCACCATTCCTACTGTGAAACACGGAGGTGGATCACTGATGTTTTGGGGATGTGTGAGCTACAAAGGCTCAGGAAACTTGGTCCAAACTGATGAATGAAGGATGAATGCAGCATGTTATCAGAAAATACTGGAGGAAAATTTACACTCATCAGCCCAGAAGCTGCACATGAGACGTACTTGGACGTTCACACATGACAATGATCCAAAACACAAGGCCAAGTGGACCTGCCATTGGCTACAGCAGAATAAAGTGAAGGTTCTGGAGTGGCCATCTCAGTCTCATGACCTCAATATCATTGAGCCACTCTGGGGAGATCTCAAACCTGCAGTTCATGCAAGACAGAGCAAGAATTTACAGGAACTGGAGGCTTTTTGCCAAGAAGAATGGTCAGTTTTACCATCTGAGAAAATAAAGACCCTCATCCACAACGAGCACAAAAGACTTCAAGCTGTCATTGATGTTAAAGGGGGAAATACACGCTATTAAGAACTGGGGGATGGAAACTTTTCATCAGGGTCATTTTTTCAGTGAAAAAAATGAAGTTATGAACAACAACACTTTTAACTGATGCTAGTGGCTAACTAATAACATCATCAACATAACTTACAAAGACCAAGTTTGGTTTTATACTTATTAGATCTTAATGATCCTAAATAGCAATGAGAAATAAATGTCTTCAACCAACCAATAACTATGAGTGAAAGACACATTTTTCGTGTTTTCATTCGTATTCTTTGGAAAAAGGCCAAGAAAACATAAATTCTGCCAGGATATGTAAACTTATAAGCACAACTGAAGTGAATGAAGTTAAGGTTCTGGAGTGGCCATCTCAAACCCTCATCCACAACGGCCACAAAAGACTTCAAACTGTCATTGATGTTCAAGAGTCAACACATGGTATCAAGAACTGGGGTATGTAAACTTTTGATCAGGGTTATTTGGAAGTTTCTGTTTTCATTATGATTTAAAGAGTAAACACACTTGTTCGTTAATAAATGTCTTCACCAAACCACTAACCATGAGTGACAGAAAAGTTTTTGTTATCATTCATATTGTCTGTAAAATGGCTAAGAAATCATAAATTCTGCCAGAGTACGTGTGTGTGTGTGTATGATGACACTGCTGTAATTCCAGAACTTAATCTCAAACACAGTCAGATGTGTGATCAAAGCCGTCAAACGTTCAGACTCGTTGGACGCAGCAGTTCCCCTCAGAGCGCTGACGCTCGTCTTCTGTTGTTTCACTCCCGTCTGCACGCTCGCTGTGTTTACCCAACACCTTCCTTTAAATCCTGTTTTTGCGTGTCGGACATGTTTGTAAAGGATTTGGCCCTCGTGGCCCCCTGTTCTACACTTAAAGTCCTCCTGAATCTGGGGGGGATTACATCACGCCGCAGGGTCTCTCTCTGCCGTCAGCACAGAGAGACTCAGGAGGGTGAGAGAGGACGTGATGGAAGAGGAGAGGGAGAGTTTATTTCAGCTTAGAGGGATTCAACAGTGTCTGATTTACATCTGCACACACGCTCAGGAGGAGTTCACAGCGTTTCTGTATGAGATAAAGAGTCCAGAGAGCTTCAAGAGAATCCACTCAGAGCACTGTGACTTTGCAAATCTTTATGAGAAGATTTACATCAGGCCACAAAAAGACACATCACTATTTCAATGTAAACATCTCTGTGTCAGGAAACACGAGCAGAGTTTACAAATACGAACAAACTTACAGATCTGGTTACTTTTTTTCACTGAAATACATGAAAAATCAGGATCATCGTTTTTTCTGGGTCTATTCTTTTTACATGCCTACAAACTTTCATGACAAAGCTGAAGAACCTGATTTTTTTTCTTTCACCCCAACGCTGCACATCACATTTCTATGCGAGCCAATTTCCACCAGTTTAAAAAATAAGAATGAAAAAGACAAAAAACCTGTTTCGTATGCGATAAAAAGTAGTAAACTGTGAGATAAAAAGTCAAAAGTATGAGATCACAGTCACTATGTATCTCATAATTTCAACTTTTCATCTCAAAATCTCAACTTTTTATCTATTATTTTGAATTTTTCTCTCAAAATTATGTCGTAATATGGGACAATTTTTATTTCCTTCAACATCTCGAAAAGTTGCAAAGTATCTGACCATTCAAAAAAACACTAAGAATGTTAAGAAATGTTGTACTTGCATAGGGTTTATCTGTAATTTTTGTACTTTTTAAACTATTCTGAAATACAGAGCTCAGCATTTCAACATCTAGCATTTGCTGACAGGAAATGCTTGCTTCCCCTTTAGTCAAAATCTGCACCTTTTTAATGTGTACTGACATTAAAAAGAGTAAACCCAAAATGAAAAGATTCTTCACTTAATTAAACCTCAAAGACCTCTATTTCATCAAAATGATAAAAAGTTTTGTTAAAACCTGTTGTAAATATATTTTAAAAACATATTCTACCACCTTGAGGATTGTCATATCACTCCAGTCGGCTGAAGTTTGTCCCTTTTCAAAATGTCTGCTCTCATGAAATCATCCACTCACACATTTTCAGGAAAATCATTGCTGATTTTCATGAAGTTGCAGCAAGACTAACATCAAAATAGTTACTTAAAAAATAAAATAAAAAGTGTTTTCAGCGTTAAGTAAATGCATGTGTACTTAAAAACTTTAGTAAAATAGATAAATTAGTTTGCAAAACTGCCCAATGTGTTAAATGTGATACAAAAAATATATCATGAATGAAATGATAACACAATATTTTTTGTGGATTTTATGAAATGGGTTAATAAACATTTCGGATCCAAAAAATTTGAATTTTCTGATTATTTTTTGATAGGTTGGGCTTTACAGGGTTCATTTGTTTGTGTTTGACTCTGACTCAGTGACTTAGTGCTTCATATCCTGAATTTTAACTGCTGTCATACTTCACTCATTCTTAAAGAAAGTACAAACTGAATCTGATAATTGAATTGTTTTTGTTTTGACTTAATTATCATGATCTCTTCTTCACAGCAGGATGTTAGAAAACTTAAAGACAACTTCTCTTTGCACAGAGCATTTTAACTGAAAATCTCGAGGATCTTAAAAGCCTCTAAATTTTACATCCTGAGTTTTTTGGGGAGCTACTCATGAAGCAGGACCCCCCTCTCTTTCAGATTGTTGCACACAATCCTCCTCACACAGGAGCTGAGAGCTCAGGAACAAACACGTCTTCATGTCTCTCTGAATTCTGGATTAAAAACCCGAGGATGTCAGCGACGTTTGGTGTCGTGGGGTCGAGAGCTCCAGCCTCGCCATGATTACTCAGAGTGTTAACTGTCTGCCAGCGCGGCCTGGCCTCATGAATATAGATGGAGGAGAGGCCGAGCGTCTGCGCCGCCAAAAAAGAGAGAGGACCCTGTTCACCCTCCGACACAGAAGAGGAGACGCTGAACGTCAGAAAAACAGCTAAAGATAGACGGGATACTTGGTTTTAATTGTTGTTCGTGATGACGTTCCACCTCTGTGACTCTTACCTGTGCACTTCTTAGGGCTGCCGGGTCTTTTCCCGTGCATCCCCAGCTTACAGACGAAGTTTTCCTCCCAGAACTCGGCGAACCAGACGTTCCTACGGTTGTTGGAGAGGGAGCGACTTTTGAAGTAACGGTCGAACGCTGCAGACAAAAACAAACAAGGATCAAATCCACTGAACAGTTCTCAACCTTTTCCAACTCAAGATCCACTTTTAAGTCTGAACAAATTTCCTACTGATTATAAAGTATGAGTTGAACAGTTGTTTATTTCTTTTCTGCCAAATAAAATGTTGTCCTGTGCCTTACTGCTTGGTTCCTGACACCAGAGTACCTGAATGCATCGTGAATGCCGTCAACACCATGCATTAACAGATGAAGACGAGAAGTTTATCAATATCACTACTTTGATTTTCATGTCCTCTTTAAAAATTCACAGAAAATCAACATTTTACTTTAGTTAAATCCCGCAAAAATATCCCAAATATTCTACATTTTCCTGCTTTTATGTCCCTAAATGATGAACACACATCATGTATTTGCACTTCAGAAATTCTTTGAATTTTGCCGCAACTCAAAGAGGTGCAGGAAATGTGAGAGAAGCAAAAAAATTAACTGCTTGGGTTGAAATCTTTTTTTTTTAAAGATATTTTTTGTGGTTTTCTGCTTTTAATTGGATAGTGGAGGACATTGGATAGAGTATGAAAGGGGGTAGAGAGTGGGGAATGACACGCGGGAAACAGGCCACAGGTGGGAATCGAACCCGGGCCACCCGCCCGAGGGCGAACCTCATGGTGCGCGGCCATGTCCACTAGGCCATCTGCACCCTTGAAATCCTTTTTTAACTTGTGATTGAGTTCATTCAGCACTTTGAAAATGTACAAAAATAAATTGATAAGCAAGTATAGTGGCAAATATGTATTTCCAGAGGCTGTATATGTATTTGTATACATGTATATATGAGTATATGTATTAGTATAAGGGTACAGGTGTATGTGATTACAGAGGTGAATGTATAGGTATATGTATGTATATCTGTTCATATAATATTTATATGTAGGAAAGAGGTGAGAGTTAATAAGCCATGCTTCTTCTTACTCCTTTTTGGAATCAGTCATTTTTTTAATTATATCACTTTATTTTATATTGAAATATTATTTAGCTCCCTAAAAATGTTCATTTATATATTCATTATATATAACATATTATAAAAACTGTGGGTAGTTATAAGGAAGCCCTGTACGATTTACATAATAGAAAACAAAATTTGAAACGAAATGAAACAAGTTTGACCATTTAAAAGATTATTCTGTTTGTTTTTATCTTTAAGTAATTACACACAACACACACATGCAAACACATAAGTCACACTATTTTGGAGATGATCTGGCGGCCTGCTTGCAATACTGTTGCGTCCCACCAGGGGGCCGCCATCCACAGGTTGGGAACAAGAGTCTTGATTCTATTCTATTTCCACTCTTTACTGACTCACCGTCCACAGAAGCTCTTTTAGGGAGGATGGTGATGGCGCCCTCGGCCACTCGCTCCTGATTGACCACCGGCGAGATCTTCGAGCCCCAGCTGTCGGAGCCCACCCACAGGAAGTGACCCGTCAGGTTGTTGCGCTTGGCTGCGTCCAGAATCCTCCTGGAAGAGTTGGAAAAATGAAGCAGTCCAGATCCAAAAAGTCAGAGTTACCTCCAAAGATTGAAAAAAAATATTGAGAGTGCCACATTGATAGTTATTCGTGAGACTTCTTCATGTTCTACACACACACTCCTCATCGTCTGCGAGGTCTGAGGATGACTGACTCCTCTGTGTGTGTGTGTGTGTGTGTGTGTGTGTGACTCAGAGCTGCAGATTAGCATCAGCTGTTACACTGATATCCAGTGTGTGTAAGTGTGTGTAAGTGTGTGATTCTTATTTCACTCTGATAATTGGAAGCTTGTTATCTTAATCTGTACTCCACTGGCAGATGAGCTGATTTAATACAGTGAGAGCTTACAGACGGAGTATGTGTGTGTGTGTGTGTATAGATACTGTAGTGTGTATATGTGAGCATTTTTGGAACAATTTGTCTATTCTATAAATTAAATTACAGTTACAGTTTGTAATTTATTCTGGGATAAATTACTCATTTAATACTTGAAGTCAAATGAAACCCAAAATGTTATTGAGTTGTCTGCAAACTTTTATAAACCAAACTAATTATTCTGTTTGTGTAGGTGTGTAGTTGTGTGTGTTTTTACCGGATGTCATCCTCGTTAGCAAACATGATGACAGCTCTGGCGTTGGGCATCTCCAGCAGTCGCAGGACGATCTTGTCGAAGTCTCCGGGTTTTGGTTCTCGAAGGATCTTCAGGGACTGAGCGATACACACCCCACCTGAGAGAAAGAAACAGAGATTGAGGTGAGTATCAAAACTTAAACCCTTTGTCAACTCATAGTGTGACTCTGATGTAACGCTCAGTTCAAATGGCTAAGCCCCGCCCTCAAATGTTAGAGCCAATCGCAGTGCGTAAAGCTTTTCCCATTCACTTAGACATTCTCTGCGTGGACGTCCATTGAAATACACAGTAGAAAGTGAGTATTTGGTCGCTTTTAGGAGTTTTTTTCTGAGATTTTAAGATTGAAATTGGTCAAACAGTGTTTGTGGGGCTCATGCAACTCTAACACAAGGTTTCCTGAGAGGTTGGGTTAAACCAGTGGTTCCCAAAGTGGGGGTCGGGACCCTCTGGGGGGTCGCAAGACATTGATAGGGGGTCGTGGAATGTGTCCCAAAATCGAAAACTATGAACAATTCGTGAACATTTTGTCCATTATTGTGAGAATAAAGGGTGAAAGATGATGTAAAATTATGCAAACAGAAAATGTTTTATCTGTTTTCCACATTTCTTTGTTGAAGTTCGATGCCGTGAACCCAGCAAAGTGCACATTAGTCTGTAAATTTTCTACCGATCAGTTAAATTAAATATCCTCGGGAGGATATTGGTTTCTTTTGTCTGTTTTTGGATTGTCCCATTAGTGTTGTACCACAGCAGGGGGTCACCAGTCTCTCACGCTGCAATTTTGGGGGTCACAGGCGGAAAAGTTTGGGAACCCCTGGGTTAAACCACACCTCTCCTATTGTGCGATAAACCAAAATAATCTTCTCAACATGAATTAAAAAAACAAGGATATGTAGAGATGTTGTAGCGTTTCTGGAAAATCATCTAAAGTTATGTCTAACATATTTTATGTTAGCTACAGTTAACCTAGCATTAGCTCCTGCGTTAGCTGTGTTGCATTGCGAGTATTGTTTCTTTCAGCACCTTCATCTCCCTGACTTTTCTGTTTCTTTGTTTCTTTGAAATTGCTCTGTTTGCTTAAGATTTGCTTCTTTTCAAGGAAATATAAAAAGAAACCATAGAAAAAACAGAATTTATTGGTTTCTGTTGAACCTGGAAGTTCATCACTTGAAATCACAAAAATTCGCTTGTCAAGTTTCTTTAAAAAAGGGAAAGTAAAAACATAAAAGTTACTTTTCCAACCCTGCTCTTACTCTTAATTTAGTTTCAACCAATGACTGTATATAGAATGGACAGCGTGCTTCCGCCTGTCACCGTTCTACGTTTTTGAAGCCAAAAAAACCCGTTTCTCTAGCCGCCATTGTGCAGCCAGAGTCTGCGCAGTAGAGAATTTCCGGTGGAGCCAAGAAAAAAAGAGAAATAAAAATATTTATTTCTTCTTCTTCAGAAGGTTTAGTCTCCTTTTGGCTCTTTCCCGAAGTTTTCATATCCCCGGTAAAAACTACTCACGAACAGCAGCTGTCAACTATTGTAAAACGAAACTTATATCGCGGTTTTTAACGTCCAATAACTAATGAGAAACTAACTTCTCAGAACAAAAAACACCTGAACACCATGCAGCCAGATGACATCGTCATACCACCTTAGTGTAAGGATGAGAGAAACGTTTCTACGAGGTATCGTAGTTTTTTAAAGTTTTCCCGGCTCATATCTGGAATACATGGGGAGGCGGGGCTTATGACCTATACTGCAGCCAGACACCAGGGGGCGGGGCATCTGCTGGAGGCTTCAGTTTGAGCCGAATGTCGGAACGTCCACTCATTATACAGTCTATGGTTTCAATAGTGTCATTTCTATTTTCAAGAATCCGGAAATAAGGCATTTTGGGTGGTTTTTTCAGTGCAATAAATCATTTGGCAGTGATTGGCTTTTGTTGCTCAAGCAGAGGGATCAACGTCATGATTTTATTTAATTACTTTAACAGTGGTTTTTTTGTGTTTATAATCAGGGACACACTTTTCACAGGGACTTTATCAGTACATATTTCATGTATAACCCCAGATAAAGTTATTGTGCAGAGGCAGAATCTTGATCCACAGTTGAGCCCCAACAGTTTACAACATGAGCTGAATTGAATATCAGAAATTAATCCTTATTGTACCTGAAACAAAGAAGAAAAGCTTCAGATGCATCTGATATGAACATTTAAGCCTCTGACACGTCGTCTTCTATCTGCGAACAAAGACGCTTCATCTCCTCTCCTGTTTATCTGTTTGTTTATTTCCGCTCTGCGCTTCATTATCAAACCTGTTTTCATAATCTCCACTGTTATCTTCACTCTGTGTCGCAGCAGGAGTCGTTAAACTTTCAGCTCCACTCCCTGAAACAAAGGTTAGGCTGATTATTAATGCTGCGAGACGCTAAATACTGTCAAATTATCACTAATGAAGGCCTACGAGGAGGATAACTTCATGCCGCGTTTGCGGGAAGAAACGCTCGCTTTGGAAAACCAATAAAGCAAACACAGAGTGTGAAATCTAATTATTCTGTAAAAACAAGAGCAAAAAGAGAGAGGACGTTTCCAAAGACAGGCTTTTAAAAATGTTTCTTGCTTCTCTATTAAGGTTCATAGCTGAAGAAGTTAGATTTGAAAAAAAAAGGAGTGAATGAATGAATGAAGCTTTGCATTGAGCAGATGAATCAGATTGAAGAAACTGGATTGAGTACAGCCGTATTATGAAGATGTGAGAAGCTATTGTCACTCGATGCATTTACATAAAAAGGTTAAGGACGGTTTCTAACATCAGCTCCTGAGAAAGTTGGAAAGAAGAGGAAATAGATTTTCACACGCCGACTACGATTCAGTCTTCTCTAATGGTGTTCTGTTTTATTGCAGTTTTATTCATTTCCTGTAATGTTACAACTTTGTGTTCTGCTTTCTGTTCTGTGCCGCTGCAATCAGCTTCAAGGTTCAGTAATAAAACTTGATGTTTTCTCCTCCTCACATCATTAAACCCTCTGCATCGTCCTCGCTGAAGACTGCACCGCTAAAAACACACTCAAGGTTTGTGATACGGCTCCTGCAGCATCGCCCCTGGGACAAATAAAGCAGAGCGGCGCTGGTGTTTTCAGCGTGAACTCTCTGACACAAAGTACAGTACGGGAGGAGCTGCAGGAGACGCAGAACTCTCACTGTAAGCTGCTCAGGCTTAATTGGCTCTTAGAGGGTTTTTTTTTTTCTTTTGGGAGAGACGGGGTGGACCCACAGGCCGGCTGGCTGTCGCGGATATCTTGAGGGAAAATGACACAAGAGTAAAGGCGGGAAATAACTATGTCCTCTTGGTCTGACCTGGATTTTTCAGAGAAGTTCTGCAGAGTTAGAATATCTCCACAAAGAGTCGAAACATTTCCCTGATAAGACGATTGATTCATGTCTGACAAGTTCGCCAACTCTCACGCCTCTGTTTTTCTATGCAAAGCAAAGACTTGAGTGGATTTATCACGTCTTCACTTCCCTCTTCAGCATCCCGCTCAGTGAGTGTCCTGTGTCAACAGCTCAGAGCTGAGGTCGTTAAACAATTAAAGCTGGGAGATAAAGCTGAGCGACAGGAACAGGAAACGCTCTTGTCAGGGCTCTGCAGCATCCTGGCAGGGAGCCATCCGGCTATAAAACCCTCTGACTGAACATTAGTCTGTTTTTATCTCACAGCTGCGGGAAATACTTCATTCTGATTGGTTAATGGCAGCATTTCAAGGCCTGACGTTTTTACTCATGGCCTATTCTTTCCTCTACGAAGAACAGGGGAGTTGCTGAAGATGCTACAATGATCCCAGAATCTGGAGGACCAACTATGAGCACAACAAAACTTACAGTGCAGTAAATTTGTTCATTTTGGAAGAGATTTGAGGTATAAAATTAGTGGTGACGGCTAGAACCTGGTTTATACTTTGGCGGTGAGTCTGTGCTAAAGCGACGGTCGTTGGGGTTGTTGTTTTACGCTGTGCTATGTTTTCTTTTTGCTTCCCCACAGTGACCCCAGAAAAATTATGTTAAATTGGAGGGTGACACTTTATTTGAAGACAAAAACATGACATGACATTTGTCATTAAGTTGAAGGAGGCTTCACGCATGTTTATAAATGATGTCATTAAGTGTTATTTGGTGAATTAACCTCACTGTACCCCCTGCCCGTCTCAGCACTATGGGGAGCAGGGCCTTCAGCCGCTCTGCTCCCCAGCTCTGGAACTCACTGCCCCCGGATCTCCGTAACTCTGCCACCCTCCCCATCTTCAAATCAGAACTCAAAACTCATCTGTTTCACAATACCTACTGTTTTTAACTGCTGTTTTAATGTTGTCCCTTATTCTATTGCTTTTATGTTGCTGTTTTTAACTTTATTTTGTTTTTATGTGTTTTTTACCCTTTGTAAGGCGACCTTGGGTGTCATGAAAGGCGCCGTGAAATAAAATGCATTATTATTATTATTATTATAATTATGTCGTCTTGTATCTTAGTCGGCTTAATACAACTTGTAATTTCCGAAGACAACATAATCTGCCACTGTTTTGCCAACAATATCAAGTTGTCATAACAAGAGCATCCCCAAACAATGTAGACTTTGCATTAGAGGTGACATAATTTACAGTATAACACTTAATGACAACATTCATAACCATGCATGAAGCCTCCTTCAACTTGCTCACAGACATCATGTCAGTCTTATGCAAACACTTTCAGATAAAGTGTTACCAGTTGGAGTTCATGCACATTGCAGCTACTACTACCAAGAAAAAAAATAGAATCACTATGTCCCCCTGTGGACCAATCCCAGGGCAGAGCTGGCACATCGGTTTCTGTGTTGGGAGGGGCTCAGACCTACGACATAGGCATTAACACTGTTTAAAGTTTCACTTGTTTACATTGTGTACCAACTGTTTTGTGTTTTTTCATTTGAAGGAACATTTTGAAAAAGCCTACATTTTCATTGCCGATAAAGACTTAGTTTCCCACAAGCCTTTGCTTTCCCATCTTGATGAACAAAACGTGCTTATTTTTGAAAAATGAATTTGAATAAGATCTTCTTTTTAACTCTACTTTTCTTGGATCAAGACAACTTTTTTTTTTTTTTTTCCAAAAACGACGCAAGAGGTAATGCATTTATCCACAGTTACGTAGCGCTGTTGTTTGAAACCTGAAAACAAGCAAACTTTTTAAGTAGCGTAGTTTAGTAGCCGGCTATATTTAGTTTAGCTACTCACAGCCTGGTGCTCTGAGACGTGTCTGTAATGTTAGTGAATCCTAGTTGTGTCCTACCAGTGCTCATCTACCAGCTCCAGAGCAATTTTATTGATTGTGGCAGTTGTAGAAGTCCCAACATGAACCAAGATGAGTATAACATGATTTAGTGTGGACAAAAAAAACTAGATATCCCCTGCAGGGGTTAATAGAGGATATATATTTTTCCTCTTACACTCTCAATTTTGAACAGATCATAATGAACATCATCACAAACAGCTTAGCTCCTGTTTTAGCCTTTAGCTTGTGCTCTATCACTCCCCGATGTAGCTTTCTTCAGCTCTTCTGTCCCTTTTTCGCCAAACAGTCCAGCTCCTGTTTCCACTTCAACTACTAAATAAATCATAGAAATCATTTTCAGCAGAGAAAAAAACAGGCATCTCTTCTCACTGCTAAACTCTGAGCCGACAAAGTGTTGTCATGGAGAGTTTGACTTTCTGTTTATCAATCCGGTTCACAATCGGGAAGCTAGAAAAGACATTTTTTGTTGCTGATAATCTCATTTTATGCTGTGGTTTATGATCAGTCATGTATCTAGATATGGTACTTTTACAAGATCACTTAAAATCCCTCAAATATTGCACAGATTGAAGTTTCAGATGTCCACCATCTCTTGGCGTAAAGTACTAACTACATGAGGCATCATATTTGCAGCCACTGCTTGTTAAATTCAGCAATGTTGCTTGTTGTTTTTTGTGTTAGTTGTTGCTCACTAGATCTGGATGTACCAGGTACCCAGAGAAAGAATTGGCATGAAATTTAATATAAAACCAGTGCATGCCTGGAAATTCAGTGAATGTGGCCAAATGTGCAACACTAGAAATTCATCGGAGCAGCTGAAAGTGGCTGTGATTGACCCTTTTGGCTCTCCGTACTCTGCACAGATGACACACCAGCTCACTAAAAGGCTGCATGAATCAGTTCTTCAGTTTCATAAATAGACCAGATCTGTTTTGATTCACACACAGCGTACACCTCGTCCAGACAAAAAAAAACAAAGACAAACATTTTACTGCACATGGCGCAAAGAGTGTAGCTGCCCCAGTAGTTTTTTTTTTTTTTTACAGATCCTACACGATGAACAAAAAAAACACACACATTTCAGGACATGATCAAAACTTATTCCACCTAGTTGAAAAGAAAGAAAGACCCTTCAGAGACAGTTCTTGAGATAAATCTGATCTGTTAGATAAAGAATTACTGCTACCTCACTGTGGAGTCAGGAACAATACGTTATAATATCACAGAAATGTCACCCTGAGTTGGAGTCTTATCTCTGAATAAAGAGGAGCAGTGTGAGCTCCAGGTTTCACGCTGAACTCAGACTCTTCAGGGCGAAGGATTGAGATGAAAACATTTAAGACCTCGCCGCCATTATCATCCTAACACTGCGCGCGGCGAGCCGGGAGGCCGTGGACTGTCTCCGGGGACGACTTCATTCAGAACCTTTCAGAGTAAAATTGATTTTATGGTGAGCTCATGACTACATTACACAGGTCCATCAGGCCATCAGACTCAAGCTGCAGCATCTTTCTTATTCAGGGAGATTATAGACATGAAGGTTTGAAGGTCAGGCTGCAGAGAGAGTATCAATTTACATCTGAGTTAAAGCATTATTCTTATCTCTCTTTCAGCTTAAAGAGGGGGTATATTTACCACATCTTCAAAAGACTTGCATAAAATACAACATCATCACATGAGGATCGCCTAACTGGTTCGTGACACATGATAAACACCAATGTCTGCCCCCGACATGTCTCTAGAGGTTTGGCCAATCAGAGAGATAAGGGTCTGTGGAGCAGGGAGTCTTAAAGAGACAGCAGCTAAGAATTGAAAAGGAGATTGGTAAATTGTCCTTTACAGTTAAAGCTATGATTGGAACACCTCACCTTTTCTTCTCTTCAAGAAATCCCTTTTACTCACTTACAAAACTCCTTTTCTTGTTTTTGACCAACTACTGATGATAATACTCATTCGCAGTGATCCACATCGTTTTGATGCGGTGACATGAAGATGTTATTTAACTGCATTGTTTTCAAGTCCTCTTTCTTTCTGAGGAGTTGTTTTTTCATTAGTTTTTAGAAATTAAAAGATGGGTTTTAAGTTTCGTTTTACGGGGATTGACAGCTGCCTTTCGTGGGTAGTTTTTATCGAGGATATAAGAAACTTGGGGGAAAAGAGCCAAAAAGAGATTAGACCTTCAGAAGGAAACATTTATGTATGTTTTTTTATTTTTTTGTTTTTTTGTGAAGACATGGGCAAAACTTCATATCTCGATATTAATGCCAGATATCTCAAAATCTATACGATACAATGAGCATTTTTCAGAAAAATAAAAGCATGGAATTACAACAGGATGTGTAAAGTGTGGTTAATTGATTAGAGCTCACTGTCAGTCATCAACATTGACAGAAAGTCACCAATAATCATGTGACTGTCTGAGCTTTACATGCAGGGTTAGGGTGGGAAAATCTACATTAATAATTTTGATTTTGGGATATTAATATCTTGGATTTTCATATCTTGATACTGGCACAATAACAATATATCTTTCAGCCCTAAATAGCAGCTCCAGTGACAAGGTTCCTGTGGCTTTAAAACGCTGTCCATCCTATATACAGTCTATGATTTTGAAGATTTAAGTATTTCTTCTTGTAAATGGAAGATTCAGACAGGTTAAAAATATCAAGCATCTTGACTTGAATGGTTTCTTGATTGCCAAATGTAACTGTCCTTCTATCAGGGACTGTAAATAAACTAAAAATACATTTGTTTCCATTTTGATGTCTGAATGTTTGAACCATTGACTGTTTATAGAATGGACAGCGTGGCTCCCCCTGTCACCGTTCTACGATTTTAAAGCCAAAAAACCCGTTTCTCTAGCCGCCATTGTGCAGCCAGAGTCTGCGCAGTAGAGAATTTCCGGTGGAGCCAAGTAAAAAAGAGAAATAAAAATATTTATTTCTTCTTCTTCAGAAGGTTTAGTCTCCTTTTGGCTCTTTCCCGAAGTTTCTTATATCCCAGATAAAAACTACTCACGAACGGCAGCTGTCAACTATCGTAAAACGAAACTTATATCGCGGTTTTTAACGTCCAATAACTAATGAGAAACTAACTTCTCAGGAAAAAAAACACCTGAACACCATGCAGCCAGATGACATCATCATACTACCTTAGTGTAAGGATGAGAGAAACGTTTCTAGGAGGTATCGTAATTTTTTAAAGTTTTCCCGGCTCATATCTGGAATACATGGGGAGGCTGGGCTTATGACCTATACTGCAGCCAGACACCAGGGGGCGGGGCTTATGACCTATACTGCAGCCAGACACCAGGGGGCGGGGCATCTGCTGGAGGCTTGGGTTTGAGCCGAACGTCGTTACGTCCACTCATTATACAGTCTATGGTTTGAACAGGGTCGTTGCGAGGACTTATGGCCCCATGAACGACTCAGACTCCCGCATCTGACCCTCTGACCCTCAACATCTCCGTCCAGGTTGACCTTCCTTTCTCTGTTTCCATCCTGTTTTCCGTAAACCCATCAGCTCGTTCCTGCAAACCTGATCGCTGCTCCAGGGTAGAGATTAAATTTGAAAGTGTCCCCCTATCTCCTCCTCTCTCTCTCTCTCTCTCTCTCTCTCTCTCTCTCTGTCTCTCTCTCTCGCCTGCTGCTGCTTCAGAAAGCCAAGCAGCTCCCTCATCAGTATGCAAATATGACGCTCCGAGTGTTTAGAGTGTGAGATGATGTTCACCTCGGCGTGAGCTCTTCATATTTAAACCTGATGTGTTGTGATGAAGACGCTAACACGTAGCAGCACGAGGTATTCATCACAAGTTGTAATGAAACCTTTGGGAAACTTCAGAGATGAGTAACTGAATACTGATGCTGCCTTTGAGAGGACTTGTGATGCATGTTTAGGTCTGTAAAAACTGTTATGTAGCCCCTCTTTAAACTCCTCCATCACTGGTTTTGAAAGACAACTACACTTGCAAACAAATTCCCCCCCTACATGTTATTCCAAAACTCCCAAATGAAAAAAAAAAATCTCATTATTAAGAAACGAAGACTTTAGCTGCTGTCACACAAACTAGAGGAAATAGAGCATCTGAGTGGGACTATTTTCAGCGGTGGATTAACTCATATTTGGTGCTCTAGTGAGTATTTGGGGCAGCAGGATGGTGTGTGTGTGTGTGTGTGTGTGTGTGTGTGTGTGTGAGGTTGAGTCATAACTGGAGTGTGTGTGCGTGTGTGATGATGGTAATGAGGGAGATTTCACCTCGTGCAACAGTGTTGCTCGCTAGTTTCTGCTCGAGCTGTGACTCTTGGCTCTAAAACAGCCTTTCAAAATAAAAGCCAATTAATATTTACATATAAACACACATTTTCTATTTTTGCTTAATTAAATTTCAACAGCTTCTCACTCCCTTCTTACTTCAATTTTGCTTCCTTTAAGTTCTAGAGATTATTTTTTTATCCAACACTTGCTGGAAATTTGATCAATAAATGTTTTTTAGAAATGTGGAGACATTTCACATTAACTTTATCTGCAGAGATCTCACTGATGATGAACGTCTTCAAAGCTCTGCCGACCTTTTCTGGCTGAACTCTGTGAAACTGAGCTGATTTTATCTGAACACAGCAGAAAGGAAATAAAATCTAGGATAGAAAGTACAGAAAGTTTTTAAATTACTTTATATTACAGCCAGGTTTGCTGATCAGTATCTCACTGAAACTTTTTATCTCTTCTATTTGTTTTCTTCATGATTTTTAACTTTTTCCTCCAGTATCACACAGCAACTGCAGGTTTGTCGTCTGAACTTCCATGATGATATGAGATGATTTGAGCTTTGTGACATGAAGTCTGAGTGATGAGCATGGTCAACAACATCATTTATATAAACTGTGGACTTTGGCTCAGTTGGTTCTCAGTCGCTGGAACAAGGTTGACTCTTCTCTGCGCTGCAAAAACGGAAATCTAAGCAAGTCATTATGTCTTATTTGTAGTACAAATTTTCTTATTGTTCTTAATTTGAGCCACATTCACCAGACCAGGTCACAAAAATGTCTTATTTCAAGTTTTTTCATGACAAAAATGAGGTGTAAATTGCTTGTAACAAGTGAAAAAAATCTGCCAATGGGATAAGACGAATTCGCCCGGGAACTTTCTTGAAATTAGAAAGATGTCTTTAAACAAGAATCTTTTATCTTATCCCATTGGCTGATTATTTTTTACTTGTTACAAGTAAACGTGCTGTTTGTGAACTAGTCAGACCAACAACTCTGCCACATTGCAAGTCTCTTAAATCACCTTTCTCCTCCATTCTGCTGCTCAGTTTCCTCTTCAGCAGCTCGTCTTTATCGTGTGTATACAAACAAATGCATTGATTTGCTGCCATGTGATTGGCTGATTGAATATTTGTGTTACCATACTGGCTCCATGGTTTAATTTGTGGTTTAATAATGAAAGGCAGTGATTATTTACCAGCTGAACCTGCTGTGGTTCAACACCAATGATTTCATCCTGGGTTTCTAAGAAGAAAATGAATTTGTAATTATTTTTTCCTTACTTTTCATTCAGTTTTGGTTTCTGGCTCCATTTCTGTTCAAACAATGGTTTCCTGTAATCCTGTTTGGGTTTAATATATTATTCATGCCTGGCACAATCACAACACATAATCAAGTCTAATTCCTTTTTTTTTTTCCACTTTGTATGAAATATGAAGCAGTTCAGTGACAATTAGCTCGTAACGCTGAGCCTCTGTGGAGCTGTGCCACCGATTGGTCATAAACAAAGAGATATTTAATATCTGAAATGTTAAATGAGTAAAACGGAGCCAGGACGAGCTGCTGGGATTAAAACGGGGATCGTGGAGCATCTATGAGGTGTTTTAAGAGTTTGAAAACACAAAGCTCGAGTTTATTATGATGCAACAAAAACATCATCGCCCGACCGGCCTGCAAACCACGCATTACATTTCATCATGCTTTATAAACAAACTGCTTTTGATAATAAACTCATTTATCTGAATGAAGAAAGCTATTGGAGCGTCCTGAGGGAACCTCTGCTGATAAATGTGGAAATAATAAAGATGGACGCTCAGGACATGATTTTAATGAGGTTTCCGGCTCCAGTGGAAGAAACCAAAGTGGAAAATCAGCCATTGAGGCTTTCCCCGCCGCGCTCAAATCCACTAAATTAACTTTGGGCGACAAAGTGGGAAATGATCAGTTAAGAGAGCCTGCTTGAAATGTTGTCAAATACAATTTACACTCACAGTAATACACACACACACTAACGCACACACACACACAGAGTTGTGACAATGAGGGACTGTGCTCCCATTTCCGGGAAGCAGATAAGGAAATCCCCCGTGCTTCAAACAGACGGAGGATTTACTTTAAGCTGCGCTGGGAACATCTCTGCAGCTGCTGCTCGGCTCTGAAAGAGTTAAGTCCTGCAGATATTAAAGTGTTATAAAAAGAAAAAGGGAAATCATTCCTTGGAGCTCATCAATTAGCACCTCTTTAAATAAACTTAAGATCTTGTCACGGCTCAGGCTGCAGCAGAGGGTCGAGTTTCTCTGTTTGTGTAAGAGTCTTAGTGTGGTGCACGATTCCTGCTGCTGTTGGATTAATAAAACGGACGGACACTTCAATAGAAAACGTTATTCAATAGTCACTGGTATCTATTCAGATAGTATGGAATGTAAATAAAGTAGTACAAGAGTATTTCAATGATTCAGAATTCAATCATGGAACCACAATATTCAGGATTGGCGTCTTAAAGGAACCCCGACTGTAAGGACTAACAGGCATGAATCTGCTTAAATGTTTGTCTCAAACTAGAATTTGTTGTTAAAAGACATAACAAATTGGTTTTTCTTTAAAAAAATACAGTTTAAAACACAGTTTCTATCCTTCGGGCGCAGCCATTGTTTTACTGCAGCAATGCATTCTGGGTTGATGACATAGATTGGTTGCTTGGTGCCGAGCATCTGGATTTGGCCGTTTCCTCACTACTAGTCGCTGTAAGTCACGAGGTTTGAGGAGGGAAAAAAACATAATAATGCCACATGTGGCTGCTTTTGGGTGAACTTTTCAGTCCAAAGGAAACAAGGAGACTGATGTTAGTCTGCACAGCTTCCCAAAAGACAAGAAAAGAAGGAAGTTGTGGGAAATGGCTTGTGGGCGTAAACAACTTCCCATGGAGCCGCGGCTATGTTCTGGCCACTTCTCCCCAGAAGCATTTGCTGCATTTAGCCGGCCCATGCTGATGAAAGAGCTGACAGGTGTGGGTCATTATAAACGGAGACTAAAGCCAAATGCTGTGCCGACTATTTTCCAACACAAACCCACAAAACTTCCTCTGGAAACCACTGAAGTCCGCTCCAGGACTTATATGATCCTGTATGAGATCCAGCCCGGTGCAACCATATGACGTCACTACCCAGACGTTATTGCNCTAAGCATGAAGAACTCAGAGCAGACGTGAGCTTTCAACCAAATGAAGTGAATCAGAAGGACGAGCGACCAATGAGAGAGAATAACACAATTTCACTTTCGTTTCAGCTCAGCAGAAGTTTTCACAGCAGGAGCCACTGAACTCAAAGGCACGACGTCTAATGGAATTATGGGTAATAACAGTCGTCGTTAAAGGCAGCCCCCTGGCAGAGCCTTAACACTGACCTTTCAATTAACAGTTCACCGTGGCAGTGAGTGTTTATCGCTGCGTCACACACACACACACACAAACCCCCCTCGCCTCAGAGTGACAGACACGTGTGCCCACTCGCCTCTTTCATTCCTCGCCTTTGAGCCGATGAACGCCGACCATGAAAGGTTTCCCGGGTAACTCGTGCTCAGCCTTGACTTGAAAGCCAGATGAAACAAGTGTAGCAGTGTGCCCACAAAGCTGTCCTCCCACCTTTGAGTCAAAATCTGCCCAAACTTCAAAGCGTCTTCGCCGCGTCTTTAAAATTCTGCAGCAGGCCTCGCTGACGTGGAAAAGCTCACACTCCTATTAAATCTGAAATCATTTCAGACAATCAGGTGATTACATCTGAATCTTCCTGCTGCTGGATAGAGAAGAAAATATGTTCCACGTTTTCTGCTTTTATATCCATATTTCAGGTGACTCTCCATTAATAATCTACGTTTAACAGGTGACAACTTAAAAGACTTTCTTTCTCATAAAAAGAGATAAAGCTTCAAAATAAGTTTCTAAAGCATTATTAAAAACTGTCTCACAAATATCAAAAGTTGCATAAAAACATGATGATGACAACCTCCCAAGATTTTAGCTCAAGTCTTAAGTAGCAGGTTCAACTTTCCAAGAACATGTTCCCACTGCGGTGGCCCTAAAGTGCAAATATGGCAACAACAAAAATGAAAATAAAAAAGAGAGAGTAAGAATGTAGCCTTTCATGTATTTTTGTGTTTCCTTCCTTTTTGTGACAATGTCTTTTTCATTGTTGGGTTTCTTGTAATTGCACTTTTTTTGTTTTCTCCTTTTTTGGCATTTTCTGTTTGTTTTTGTGTTCTCATTTCTGTTTTTCCGTTAACTTTTTTTTTTTTTTATCCTTTTGCGTCATTGCACTTTCTCTTTTTTTGTCTTTTACTTTTTGTTCTTGTCTACTTAATTTTGTTTTTACAAGTTTCCTGTTTTGTTTTTGTTTCCTGATTTTTTAACACATTCCCCATTATTTTTGTTTTTCTGTTGTCATTTCTGTTTTCCAATTTTTTTTTTCATTATTACATTTTTTGTTACATTTTCCATTTTATTCTTTTTCTTTTCGATCTTGTATGTTTTATTTTGTTTTTCACTTCTTTTTTTTTAGCTGTTGTGCTGTCTTGTCTGTTTTTGTGTTCTCATTTTTATTGTAAGGTTTCCTTTTTTTTAATTGTGTGCTTTTTTTATAATATTTTTTAGATTCTTTTTGTGTCTGTCATGGCTTGGATTTGGTTTTGGAGGTTTTTATTATTATTATTATTATTATTATTATTATTATTATTATTATTATTATTATTATTTATTATTTTGTTTGTGCTTTCCAGGGTTTCTTCCTTATTTTCCTAATTTTTTTTCTGTCTTGTTTTCTTTGTCTTTTTCATCATGTTTCGTTTTTCTCTCTCTCTCTTTTTTTTTAAATTATCCATCTGTTTGTTTGCTAAGTTTTGCACTTCAGGGCCTCCTTAACCTCAACCTGAAATTTGGTTCCTTCAAATTTTCAGGTCAATACAACAGTGGATTCAGAAAGTGTCAAATAAGCGACCATCATCTTAGTTGTTTGCAAAAGTTTCTCACCCTCATTACAGAAACAATGATAACTACTGAGACTTTTCACCCTTTTTTAGGACAAAAACATTTAAAGCTGAGGATACTGACTCTCCTGAAACTCTGTCTCTGTCCACAAACTCTTTTGCTGAGGATCAGACTTTATCAGACTAACCGAGGGAATATAGACGTGACGCTCACACGGCTCTAAAAATATCCAGTCAGCAGGGAAGAGGAGCCAGAACGACGACACTTTCAGTTTGAAAGGTCTTTCTTTAGTCTGGGCCCCCGTAGCAGAAATTTTGGCACCAGCTTTGGCTCGGACCCAATGACCCGCTAATAAAAGTGTTAACAGTGTTTTAAGTCGTCAGATCGGTGCCAGAAAAAGAGAGATGCCAAAGTTTCACAAAAAATCAACATGGCTCAAAGAGTAAATGAGAGAAAGAGACAGAGAGAATGAACTTAAAGTTAAATGTGAGAGTTCAGGGACGGTAACTGACCTTTAACTCCTTTAAAAACAGACAAACAAAGAGTCTGATTTTCAATAAATCCTTAAAAGATCTTAATGAACTTAATGCTTTACCTTAACGTCTCATTTCACCAGCTGGACTCTCAAACTAAACCGTTAACCAGCCTCAAACATTTCAGTTCATCCAACCAAACACTTTTTCTTATATTCAAACCTTTCATTTTTGCAGATTTCTCTTTTAAGCACAAGGAAAGTAATTACCGTACTGATCCTAATATAAAACCGCCTTATTTTCCAAGACAGGTTTTTGGGGAAAAAAAGCTGTTTTGATGAAAACATCTTGTTTAATCACTTTGAACATTTTCTTTGAAAATTGTACATAAAAATTGATAAATACAAAATGAAACAAGGAAGGTTGTTGTTCATAGCATGGTGCCATTTCTTTGTGCAGCTTATATTACAATGAAGAGAAACTTATGATGAAGTAAGATGGACTGTTTTCTGTTTTTTTCTTAATTTTTTTCTTAATTTTTTTCTAATAGTGCAATATCTAGTGCACCTTATGTCACAGTGGGTGGGAAAATTAATCAGTGGGTTACCTCTCTCATAGATCAGGTCTATACTTTTTTTTTTAATTTAACAGATTAGATAACCTAATGTTATTTATCTTATTTGCATAACAGAATGTCATTTCTGTCTCTATATGATCCCTCATTCATAATTCTTTTCTGTTCTCTGAATCCTGCACAGCAGAGTTCTGCCCCGATGCATACAGACAGGGCATTTCTGAATAATGTCCCTTACAGCCCCTCACACAAACACACACACACACACACACACACACACATGCATGAGTGTTAAGTTGTGATATTACAAAAAAGATGACATGGGATGTCTCTCTAAATGTGGCTTATTAATTAACGTTTAAAAAAAAAAAAAAAAAAGTTTAATGAGTCTAAGAGGCAGAAATGTAATGTCCACATACATGTGTATGCCAGGTCTTATGAGGTTAAAGTGACAAAACAGATTAAAGAAGGGTTATTCTGCTTTTTAAAATTATTTTGTCACTTTGGTAGCTTTAAATGATTCACAGCTCAAGAGAAAGCAATCTTTTCAAACTGCTGTTCAAGAAAAACCTCATTTCAGCTTCTGCCTGATTAATTTTAGCTGCTGTCTCTTTAAGGCTCCCAGCTCCACAAACCCCCTTCTCTCTGATTGGCCAGTTAGTGACCTATGTGCAGATGTTGGCGTCAGATATAAGAAAACACTTGAGCATTGTTTCTTCATTCCCATGTTAAAATATAGGAAAGCAGAGTTCCCTCTCTTTAAACCGGTCACTGAACATCTTTTTTTTTGTTTCACATTTTTCCAACATCAACACCAGTTTCCAAGTCCAGATCAATCAAAGACACAGGAGAAATTCCACAAACTTTACACCTGTTTGAAGTTCTCATCAGAGGAAGTAGGCAAAGTTTCCTCTGGCATTAAAGTCGACTCTTCCTCAGGTTTGAAGCTCAGATAAAAACCTTAACGAGCTCATTAAGAGCGTCGTTTTATGAGCGCTGGAGCAGATAAGGAGGTGAGGAGGCTGCTGATGGTCCATATGTCTGTTACTGGCTCTGGATCTCTCTCTCTCTCAGCCTGCTTCAACATCTGTCTCACCCGCTGACAAACCAGAGGAAACTGGACGAATAAAAACACCCAGAGAGGAGAAGAGGGGGCGAGAGAGGGGAGAGTAAACGTCGAGGAAACACTAAAATGTGATGACAGGATCTGGAGAAAGAGGTGCGACCAATCAGAGAGAAGCTTTAAGTTTACAAAAACTATTATTTTTTAATCAGACGTTTGGCTGTGTTGGCTCTGAAGGACTGAAAGAGGTGAAAAACGCCTCCTCTGGAAGAAGAATTGAGGGTCAAGTGAGGTTAAAGCTCTTCACATGAGACAGGAAATAAACTCTGGTTCCTGTTCCTGTCTGACATACTTTGGAGGCTCCTTTTTCTTTCCTTTGAAGCGTTTTGTTTGAGCGATCATCCTTAACACCCGTCACCCTCTGTGTTCACTTCAAATGCCGCCTCTGCTGCTGGATGGATGGTGACGGCGTGGAGGGGCGGTTCTGTCCTCTCACCGCCGGAGCAGAGCGAGAGCAGAGCTGATGAAATTCACCGCAACTGCTCGTCTCCGCGCCTCAGTCAGGACCTGAGTGTGATATTCTCAAGGTTGTTGTCTCTGTCCGTCACGGAGGGAAATAATAATGGCTGTGTGCACGGGTGAAACTCAAGGAGAAGCTGTCGCTGTTTCCAGCTGACGAAGCAGAATTCCTCCTGTAGATTCTGAAGTTTTTGAAACGAGAGGAGCCGAAACAAAAAGTTCTCTCTCACTAATCAAAACACGTCAGGACTTTTTGAATGACGGCCTGTCCGAAGGTCAAAGACAAGCCTGAAAGTTATTCCAGAAGATTTGATTGGCCTTATATTTCTTTATGCATCTCCTATTTATATCACATTTTGGTGACACTTTACAATAAGGGTCCCTAAACGTTTACAGATGTTTCTGAGCCATTCAGAGTCATGAGGAAAGCAAACAAATTGTTAAAAGATCTGCAGAAAAAGTTCATCAAACTGTATAAAACAGGAAAGGGATATAAAAGATATCCAAGGAACTGAGGATGCCAATAAGCAGAGTTCAAACTCTAATGAAGAAGTGGAAAATGAGGGATTCTGTTGAAACCAAACCACATTTAGGTAGACCAACAAGAATTTCGGCCACAACTGCCAGGAAAATTGTACAGGATGCAAAGGGATGCAAAAGTGAACTTTTTGTCCACAACCATAAACATTGTTCCATTTGGAGAGAAGTCAACAAGGCCTATGATGAAAGGTCCACCATTCCTACTGTGAAACACGGAGGTGGATCACTGATGTTTTTGGGGATGTGTGAGCTACAAAGGCTCAGGAAACTTGGTCCAAACTGATGAATGAAGGATGAATGCAGCATGTTATCAGAAAATACTGGAGGAAAATTTACACTCATCAGCCCAGAAGCTGCACATGAGACGTACTTGGACGTTCACACATGACAATGACCCAAAATACAAGGACAAGTGGAGCTGCCATTGGCCACAGCAGAATAAAGTGAAGGTTCTGGAGTGGCCATCTCAGTCTCCTGACCTCAATATCATCGAGCCACTCTGGGGAGATCTCAAACCTGCAGTTCATGCAAGACAGACCAAGAATTTACAGGAACTGGAGGCTTTTTGCCAAGAAGGATGGTCAGTTTTACCATCTGAGGAAATAAAGAGCCTCATCCACAACGAGCACAAAAGACTTCAAGCTGTCATTGATGTTAAAGGGGAAATACACGACATTAAGAACTGGAGGACGGAAACTTTTCATCAGGGTCATTTTTTAAGTGAAAAAAATGAAGTTATGAACAACAACACTTTTAACTGATGCTAGTGGCTAACTAATAACATCATCAACATAACTTACAAAGACCAAGTTTGGTTTTATACTTATTAGATCTTAATGATCCTAAATAGCAATGAGAAATAAATGTCTTCACCCAACCAATAACTATGAGTGAAAGACAAATTTTTCGTGTTTTCATTCGTATTCTTTGGAAAAAGGCCAAGAAATCATAAATTCTGCCAGGATATGTAAACTTATAAGCACAACTGAAGTGAATGAAGTGAAGGTTCTGGAGTGGCCATCTCAAACCCTCATCCACAACGACAACAAAATACCTCAAAGTGATGTTGATATTAAAGGGGCAACACATGGTATCAAGAACTGGGGGATGGAAACTTTTGATCAGGGTTATTTGGAAGTTTCTGTTTTCATTATGATTTAAAGAGTAAAAACAGTTGTTTGTTAATAAATGTCTTCACCAAACCACTAACCATGAGTGACAGAAAAGTTTTTGTGTTATGGTTCATATTCTCTGGTGCAAGAGTCTGTATCATAGTGAGATGCTGTGAATTTTTTTGTTTGGGAGCAATGCTTTCAAGCATTTTAACCAACTATTCAGAAATAGTTCTGTTTTGATGCTTGGTTGTGAAAATATATCAGTATTTCTCTCAGACGTTTTCACAACAAGCTGAAACATCCTCACAGGAGCTTTAAAAAGCAGCTGCTCTTCACCTCACCTATCTGATCGCTCTTCTGTTAACGGTCAGGGGTGAAGTTTGAGTAAAGATGAGCTGCTGTCTGCCAACGAGTCGTTTTGCTCACTTTACGTGTTCTAGATGCAGGAAGGGCGAAGGAATCCCTCGCCATTAAATATTCATCCAGCCTTCAGACAGCAGAGCGAGAGGATGGAGGAAAAGAGGCGCAGCTCTCCAGGAGAAATCACAAGAAGGAAAAACACGACGAGGAACTTACAGAACGATGCATTAGTGGACCATCAGGGCATAGAGAACGTAAAAAAGCAACTTTTTGTAACTTTAACAGACAAAAATAAACGTTGAAAAATGAGAAATTGAGCTTTAAAGAGACAGACGAGGTGAGACTGAAAGTATTGATGTCTTAAAGGAGAGAAGAGGAAAATAGTTTCAGGGATAAAGAAGCGCGAGGGGGAAAAAGATGGAAGAGGATGAAGAAGCTGGAAGAAAAGAAGAGAAAGGAAAGAAGATTATCCACTCCAGGCTTTCACACTTCTGAGAAAGAAAAGGAGACGCAGAGGTTTTCTCTCTTCATAGCGTCTGATCTGACAGAACGTCAGCAAAATACAGCACCATAACATCCCTCTTTTCATCTGCACAAACACACACACACACACACACACTTCAGACCACACACACACACACACACACACACAGGAGAGCCTCCCATTTGACCGAGAGCTGTCGGAGTTTCTGCTGCTGAGTTTTGAAGAAGAAGAAGAATAAAAGAAGCGCTTCCTGATGCACTTTGTCTTTCTGAGACTTCAAACACTGTGAGTGGAGGAGAAACACTGACAGCAGGTAAATAAAGTCATCAGCTGTTCTCTGTCTCGTTTCTGTTTACCGACAGACGACCGGGGACGAATGGCAATTTTCCCTCTGCTGTGCAGACGCTGCAGCTAAGTTTTCATTCATTTCATCTGAAACACAAATACAGGATCATTTATCTCCAGAGAAAAAATCAGAGCCTGAAAAAGTCCAAACTTTTCATTCTGCACATTTACAGACTAATGTCTAAAATCTCCTTTTGGGTCTTTTCAAAAATTAAAACACTGAAAAATATTATTTTCTATTTTTAATTATCTTACTGTTCACATTTAAAATTCTATTTTCCATTTTTTGTATTATTCATGTAGTGATCATATTTTTGCTGTCATCTGATCTGTTATCATCACAAAGCACCTGTGGGTACGGTGGCCGACAAGGGTCAAACTGACGGCAACAGGCCAGTACGTCTCAGTTCGAGGAAACAGCTTCAAGTACAGAAACAATGCAAAAATCACAAACTCTAAACAAGTTACAAAAAGAGGAACGTTGTGCGAATGAAAAAATGTGCTGCATAAAGAGACAAACGCACCATCATCAAACAATCTGTAAAACACAGGAACGATCTGTACACTTAGAAACGATCCGTAAACTTAGTCATGATCCCAAAACCAAGAAATGATCCATAAACTAAGAAACGATCCGTAAACAATGAAACGATTTGAAAATACAGAAACAATCTGTAAAGTAAGAAACGATCCGTAAACCAAGAAATGATCCATAAATATAGAAACGATCTGTTACTAAGAAACAATCTGTAAATTAATAAACGATCTGTAAATATAGAAACGATCTGTAAACTTAGAAACGATCCGTAAACCAAGAAACAATCTGTAAATACAGAAATGATCAGTAAAAAAAAGAAAAAATTTGTAAACCAACTAATAATCCGTAAATTAAGAAACAGTCTTTAATCTAAGAAATGATCCGTAAACCAAGAAGGATCCATAAACCAAGAAACGAGCTGTAAATACAGAAACGATTTGTAAACCAACAAATGATCCTTAAATTAAGAAATGATCTGTAAATATAGAAAAGATCTGTAAACCAAGAAACGATCCATAAACTAAGAAACGATCCGTGAACAATGAAAGGATGCGTAAATACCGAAACAATCTGTAAACTAAGAAAGAATCCATAAACCAAGAAATGATCCATAAATATAGAAACGATCTGTTACTAAGAGACAATTTGTACACACAGAAACGATCCATAAACCAAGAAACAATCTGTAAATTAAGAAAAGATCTGTAAATATAGAAACGATCTGTAGATACAGAAAAGATCTGTAAATACAGAAACGATCTGTTAACCAACTAATGATCCGTAAATTAAGAAACAATCTTTAAACTAAGAAACGATCCATAAACCAAGGAACGATCTGTAAACCAAGAAATAATCTGTAAATACAGAAATAACCCTTAAATACAGAAACGATCCGTAAATACAGAAACGATTTGTAAACCAACAAATGATCCTTAAATTAAGAAATGATCTGTAAATATAAAAACGATCTGTAAACCAAGAAAAGATCCATAAACTAAGAAACGAACTGTAAACCAAGAAATGATCTGTAAATGAAGAATCAATCCGTAAGTACAGAAATGATCTGTGAACCAAGAAACGAACTGTTAACCAAGAAATGATCCGTAAACTAGGACACGATCCGCAAATATAGAAACGATCTGTAAACCAAGAAATGATCTGTAAATACAGAAACAACCCTTAAATACAGAAACGATCCGTAAATACAGAAACGATTTGTAAACCAACAAATGATCCTTAAATTAAGAAATGATCTGTAAATATAGAAACGATCCGTAAACCAAGAAATGAACTGTAAACTGAGAAACAGTCCGTAAATCATGAAACAATCCGTTAATACAGAAATGATCAGCAAACCAAGAAACGATCTGTAAATATAGAAACAATCCATTAACTAAGAAACAAACTGTAAATACAGAGACGATCTGCAAATAAAGAAGCGATCTGTAAACTAAGAAACGATCCGTAACCAAGAAATGATCTGTAAACTTAGGAACAATTTGTAAATCTAGAAATGACCTGTAACTATAGCAACGATCTGTAAATACAGAAACGAAAAATTACCCACAAATAGAGAAACCATCTGTTAATAGAAAAACAATCTGCATAAGAAAAACGCTGCATTACTGGTCACTACAAACGTAAGTGCTCCAAAACCTGCAGGGGGAGCGTTTAGTGTAACAGCTTAATGGAGAGACGCACGGGATGGAGAGAGAGAGAGAGAACAGCTAATGTGCCTAATGTGTGTGATCCAAAATAAACAAATTTCCCCCCTAAAGAGTCATGAAGACTCCTTAAAGTGTAAACGTTGTTTCCAAATGACAGTGCAGGGTGACAGAACGCAGACGGAGAAAAAAAAACAACAATGTATCATCAACGAGGACTTAGCAAACAGCAAAGAATATGCCAGAAACGAATACTTCTCCAAAATAATCATCAAAACCACAAAAATTATTCAAATTTCTCCTTTCAACCATCAACAACATTTCAAACCCTGATTTTAATAACAATTTGTACTCAAAATAAGACAGTCCAGGCCAGAAATTTGAGGCTCGGGTGTTAAAGGGTTAACAACATCTAAAGTTATTTTGTTCCACTTAATTCTCTTCCTTTTTTCTTTCTCTCTCTACAGTGATCTCAATAATTATTAATCACATTTATACAGTTTGAAATCCCTCTGCGGCGTTAAAAAATACTCGTCCCATATGATGTATGAGAGAAGTTGTGCCAGGATTACTAAAACATTTTCAGTCTGATGAAGAGAAGAACTCCAGGGGATAAAAATCTGAATATTTCAAAACTTTTATTAAAGTGTGAGAGCCACAGAAGCCTTCAGCTAACTTTGGAAAAAGTCTTCGAGACTCAAATCTTTATCAGTCGGCTCAAACTTCAGCATCATGATTGAGAAAAAGAGATCACATTTAAAGATATTAAAGAGGAAAATAAGCTTAAAAATCTGTTTTAATTTCATCACTTGAGCATAGCAGTTGACGTGCTCCGGATTGTTCAGTATTGTTCAGAGATTTTTCAATAAGCCGTGAACTTTCCAACTCCTCCTCCCGTCATAAACAGCTCGGGCTCAAGGGGACGGCAAATGTTTGTCGGAGAGACGAACAAACAAACAAACAAACGAGCGGCTGCTCAGTGTCAAACAGAGACGGGGTTTCAGGGTTAAGCGTGTAATAAACAGCTGCTGGGCCGGGGTTACTGTAAAGGGATGTGTGTGTGTGTGTGTGTGTGTGACTTCATTCAGAAAATAGTTCAAACAGGAGTCAGCTCAGACCTCCTGCTGTGACCATCGCTGCTCCCGGTGCTGAACGAGGACAAGGTTGAGGAAGTAACAGACGAGTTTCTGTTTTTACTCTCAAGTACTGAGTCCTGCTGTTCTCTCAGTGTGAAACTTAAAGCTGTTTTTAAAATAAAACGTTATTCTTCAGCAGGTACATGAACTAAAATCTCTCCTCCTTCTTCTTCACTGCAAAACCTGAGGGAAAGTTGTTTCATTTGAACTTGAATTCAAACTTTGGTTGTTGCTGTTGTTTCTGAACGGTCACCAGTTATAGAATATTTTGTAAATACAATAAAAACAAAAGGCAGGTAATTGAATCGCACATATTTACATTTTGAACTGTTGGATCTGAAAAATGTTCTAAGTAGTTTCAAAATACAAAAAGACAAAAAAGATTAAGCAATTTATTGAAAACAACAGTTGCAGTGAATCAGTCTCTTCATCAACTGATCAAAAGTTTAAAACCACAGCAAAAAAAACCCTGAAAACTAAGTAATGAGGAGCTTTACTGTTCTTGTTGATCTCTTCATAAATGAGTTTGTTGATGTTTGATGTGAGTGTTTCCGTGGTAACGTTGCTCCAAGTGGTGAAGATGCTTCATGTTTGTCGTCCACTGTCTGGAACTGACGTCCATTTTTGTAAACTTCCCTCTCCATCCATCCCATAATATTCTCAATGTGATTTAGATCAGGGGAACACGCAGGATGATCCAAAAGAGAGAGATTATTCCTGAACTGTGAACTGCAGCGTTGTCCTGTTGTCATTATCAGACAGAGCAGGGCCCTCAGTCATGAAGGACGCCCCTGAACAACCGTCAGCTCCATTGTTCCATTGTTCAGAAAAAGCAGATCATGATGCCCCCCCCCCCCTCCACTGTGCCGCCTAGAAAACATCTCAGTGGGATCTCCTCGTCATGACAGTAACGTTGGACGCCATCAGGACCATCAAGGTTCAAGTTTTTCTCCTCAGAGAATCAAACTTTCTTCCACCTTTCAATGTCCCATGATGCTCTCTGTCAAAGTCCAAACGGGCCATTTAGTGGAAGGAGACGAGGCCTTTGAAGAGGTTTTTGTTCTTAAAGCTCTTCTCTCTCAGACAAAACACTTTTGTTACAAAACCTAAAGCCCAGTTAAATGTTATACGTCACAATTTCAACTTTTTATAACCACATTTTGACCATAATCCCCAAATCTTGGCTTTTGATCTGAAATTATTGACTTTTTTCCAAGTAATTGAGACATTTTCCCCAAACTTTTACTTTTAATCCAGAAAGTTCTGACTTTGATAACAGAAATTTGACTTCCTGTCTCATAATTTTCACTATAAAACTCCAATTTTGATATTTTTGCCTTTTTTTTTTAGTTTTTATTCTATTTACCTTTATCTAACCAGGCAGGTTGCTTCAGATCAAATGATCTCTTTCTCTTTCAAGACCTGGCCAAAATTTTATTCCCAAATTTGGTCTTTTTGCCAAGAAATTTTGACATTTTACCTGAAACTCACAACTTTTTTCACCGTAAGTCAGGTTTTTTTGTCCCTAATTTTGACTTCAATCCCCAAATTGAGACTTTTTATCCCAAAATTTGGATCTCAGACTTTTGACATGCAGTTTTGTTGAAGAGGTTTTTGTTCTTAAAGCTCTTCTCTCTCAGATGTAAAACTTTTGTTCCAAAACCTAAAGCCCGGTTAAGTATTAAACGTCACAATTTCAACTTTTATCACCAAAGTTTGACCATAATCCCAAAATGTTGGCTTCGATCTCTAACTTTTGACTTCTTTCCTAGTAATAAAGACTTTAAGTTCTGACTTTGATAACAGAAATTTGACATCCTGTCTCGTAATTTTCACTATAAAACTAATAATTTGGTCTTATTTCTTGTCTGTTTATTCGGAGCTTTACCTTTATCTAACCAGGCAGGTTGCTTGAGATTAAATTATCTCTTTCTCCAGCAAGGCCTGGCCAAAATTTACTCCCAAATTTGGTCTTTTTGCCTTGAAACTTTGACTTTTTACTTCAAACTCTGGACTTTTTTCACCATAATTCAGCTTTTTTATCCCAAATTTTGACTTCAATCCCCAAATTGAGACTTTTTATCCCAAAATTTGGATCTCAAACTTTTGACAGGCAATTAAGCAGCTCCTCTCTCTCTCCTTTTTTCGTCTCACTCTCATTTCTTCTTTTTGCATTTTGAAACTCTACGTACAACCTTTTTAAGATCCAACAGTGCAAAATGCTCATTTGTGCAATTTTCCAACTGATCTTGAGTCTTTGATCAGGAGTGTAAATCTGAAGGGGAGTTAGACAAACCTGGGTTGGTTGGATTTCTCACTTTTAGCTCAACAAAAACATGTCATACCAACATCATCGTACAACATTTCTTATTTCTTTGTGTTCCAAAGCTGCTGTGGATCATGTTTAGTGACTTAAATAAACTCATGAAGCTGCAGTGACAGTGTGTGTCGAACTCTTCTCTCTCTGATGTGAGTTCAGACGTTTGGCTCTTTCCTCACTTTGGTAGAAGATGAAAGTTTAGAGTTCACGGCCAGAGAGACAGTAAAAGTTCAGATCTTGGTCCAGGACGTGAAGGACTTTTGACTGCACGAGGTTAACACATCCCAGGAGACACACACACGCACACACACACACACTTCAGCGTCCTAATCCCCCCCAAAGCAGCAGCTTTAGTGTAACTCACGCCGCAGCTGTCCACTGCTGGAAGAATTGAGAGTTTGTCCTGCACATGTTCAGCTGCAGGAACAAATGTCACGGAGCACGGCAAATGAAAAGTCAAGATGGAAGAAGTCCTGCAGCACACACACACAAACAAACACACACACATGCACATAAACACAGTTGCATGATGTGTCACTGAGGGCAGGTGGAGGCTGCCAGAGGTTTAATGTCTTTAGACTTCGTGAGTGTGTGTGTGTGTGTGTGTGTGTGTGTGTGTGTGTGTGTAGGGTCGATGAGGTCGCGTGGCGTGTAGTGAGTTGATGCTGACGGTTCAGTGAACGAGAGTTTTTACAAATAAGAGAATCCCAACAGAGTTAGTCGGTAAATCTGAAGACTCCTGTTTCTTCTCTTTCCTCTTCAGGCTTCACTTCATCTTAATGAAACATAAAGCTCACAAATGTGTGTGTGTGTCTGTGTGTACCTGTGTGTGCAAGTGTGTGTGAGTGCCCTACATTCTCAGCGTGTCCCGGTCTTACCGAGCATTAGTGGACACATTAACCGACATGCCGCATGACTGAGGAGACAAACTGCAGTGTTCACTTCCACCTGAAGGGGGCAACAGTGAGCTGACAGAGTGTCTGGGTTCACTTTAAAAAAATAAAAATAAAACAATTGGCCTCAAAGGACAAAATAAAAGCAACTTTTTGTTAAAGTTAAGACTTTCTTTAAAAAGTATCAGACTCACATCTCTGCAAATCTCTACAAATCTCTGTGTTAAAAGTGGAGAAAGTTTGTGTTCAAGTTTTCAGTTTGGCTTTTAACGTCTTAGTTTTTGACTAAAGCAGCCACGTACAAAGTCAGGCTCCATTTTCACGCGGCCTCAGCTTTCATTTCATTAAGTTTCAATAATGTCACTTACATTAATCGTGTTCTAATTGTGTGTTTTTACCGTTTCTGTCTGGTGCTTTTGAAGAAAAGTGAAGACAGTTGAACACTGACATGACAGGAGCGTTGAACCAATTTTAACATTTTAGCATTTTTTTTTGCGCATTCATCCATGCACTGTCTTTTCTATAAATTTTTATATTTGGGTCAATGACAAAAAGAGGGTCTAAAAACGCATTTTTGAAAAGTTATTTGAAAATGGATAAAAAACATATTTCTGAGAGAAGAATTTTGTTTTCTAACAGATTTCAGTAGTTGACCAACATTTCAAAGTTTTTAGGATCATTATTTTTAGTATTTTTAATTTGAGCACCCAAAAATGTCAGGTGGTGCAACCAAATATATGAAAATATATTTATATGTTCCTGTTATTTTTTCTGTGTGAAATTATTGGCAAGTATCTCTCAAGTGTCTGTAGTGACTCATACATTTTCATTTTGTGTGTTTCATTTCTTTTATTTGTGAATAAGATAAATAATTTGATGTTAAAATAACATTTCACATTATTACATTGGTTGTACCACCTGACATGGAAATTGTTCCAGTCACCAATGAAGTGAAAAAACCTTTTTTATCAGTATTTCAGAGAAATCTACAAACTTTTCNTTGCAAAGAATGTTTTATTTAAAAAGGTTCAAGCATAAAATAATGCCACTGTATTTTTAATTTCCATTTACAATAACTGACATTCAATTTTTAGAGTTTAATTACTGTGGATACTTGTCAGGACGGTTGCACCACCTGACATTTTGGGGGTTTGAGGAACCAAAACACAAAAAAACATGTTATATTTTAATAGTTTAAAGATGTGTTCAAATAACACAGGTTTCATAGAATAAAGAAATACATGTGATGAAATACTCAATTCATGATGGAAGGAAATATTGCACTCAGACACAAAAAAAGGGGACGTCACCTCATTGACCCCTACACAAAGAAGACTGTTCTCTGCTCTATTAACTTTCACTGGTGATAAACAAGAATCAAATGCTGCTCTATTTGAAAAAAGTGTGAACACTAAAGACTAAAGAGTAAAATCAAGTGTGAAGCATCAGCCTGTGTTACAGATGGAGCCGGTGCCTGCAGCCTTATTCCAGAGCTCCTAACGAGCTCATCATCGAGCTCACCTGTGCTCATCACACCTGTGCTCATCAGCCAGGCTAACTTTTAAAAGGAGTTTCTTTCCCTCAGTTAGTGTGTGACACACAGACGACCAACACCTTCAGTTGGTTGCTCTGTGTTTGTGTGAGTGGTTTTTTTTGTGTGTGTTTGTGAGTGTGTGGGGGGGGGGGAAGGGCATCTAGGAGTTTTAGTTAAAGAGTTAAATCTTAGGCCCCATTCACACGAAGTCAAAACACTTAACAGTTTCCAAAACGATCGTCATAAAGATGAAGGCGTCTTAGAAAATGTGTGCGTCTATATGAATGCACTCGATACGCATGAAGACGCTGTAAAACACTTGCCAGACCTCTAGGGGCGCTCTAACGATTTGAGGAAAACAAGTGGAAAAAGAAGATCAAACAGTGGGCATGAACACTTTTGGCTAAAGTTGTGCCGTACTGTGTCCTCTATGATTGTTTGTTCAACTCTGTGGTGGTTGAGAAGAAGGAGATTTAGCTGCTAAAGGGATAGCAGGGTCACCAGCTTCATCAACACATACGCTACAGAGTACGCCGCCATTGTTGTTGTTGTTGTTGCCATAGTGACGCTTGTGGCGCATGCGTATTAATGACGATGTGAAAATATGACGTCAGCGTGTCTGAAAAGTTGCGGAGAGCCAGTTTACACGGCGTTTCTAAATCTTCCCAACCTGTTTTCAGAAATGATCGTTTACAGACCCACAAAACGCCGTCTTCTTATGGATGATACGCAGATTCAGCAAAAAACGTATGACCTCGTTTTGTCTTCGTGTGGATGGGGCCTTAGTGATCAGTTACGGAACATCACAGATTTTTTTTCTAGACAATCCACCATTTCTCCCAGATAATGTTGCAATTGCAAACTGTTTTGTTAAAAATGTGGTTTTTTCCTTGATATGTATTGGAAAAACACAAAAAAGCTGAGGAAAAAAAGCCAAAATTGACACAATTTTTTAACAAAGTGCAATGAATGGGCCAGGCAAAATTGTTGGCACCCTCGACTCAAGATTTGGTTTCACACTTTTTGGAAGAAAACCAAGTTTCTTACACCTCTCAGATGAATTTGTAAACTTCTCTTCTTCTTTTGCAATCTGCTCCAGGTCTCTCAGATTTGAAGGTGTCTTCTTACAACAGCAGTTTTGAGATCTCTCCATAGATTTTTAATGGGATTTAGATCAGGACTCATTGATGGCCACTTTAAAACTCTCCAGCCCTTTGTCTCCAACCATTTCTTGGTGCTGTTTGAGGTATTTTTCGGGTCATTATCACAAAAAACATCCATGACCTCTGACACTAGGCCCTACGTTGTGGCCCAAAGGATTTTAATAATCTCCAGATTTTATGATTTCATGTACCCAGAGGCAGCAAAACAACCCCAAAACATCACTGAACCTCCACCATGTTTGACTGTAGACACTGTTCCTTTGTAGACCTCATGTGTCTCCTCTGGGTGAAGGTGATTTTTGCACCATCCCGCTCGTCCTGCAGCTTTAGCAGCACCTGATCGTCTCTAACACAGATTCTTTGAGAAGTTGGCTCTGCTACAATCTGCTCTCTCATTTTACATTTCAGGCATTTTGCTGACTCTCTTCATCTCACATTATCTGGAGCAGAGACGCTTTTAGCTCAGGAATCTGGAGGAGTTATCTTCAGCCAGGATGGAAAAAGTGAATGAGGAGGATACAGTTGTGCTCAGAAGTTTGTACACTCATGCAGAATGTATGATTTCTTGGCCATTTTTCACAGAATATGAATGAAAACACAAAAGCTTTTAGTGACAACAGAGATTTCCAAAATGACTCTGGTGATTTTGTCCTGATAACATGAACAAAAGTCGACACAAATGTTTGAATGTCTCCTAAAGGTAACCATCCTCACCTGTGATCTATTTGCTCGTAATCAGTGTGTGTGTATAAAA
The DNA here is from genome assembly GCA_008086565.1 of Thalassoma bifasciatum. Taxonomy (NCBI): domain Eukaryota; kingdom Metazoa; phylum Chordata; class Actinopteri; order Labriformes; family Labridae; genus Thalassoma; species Thalassoma bifasciatum. The sequence continues at coordinate 92,813 of RPOG01000876.1, read as the reverse complement.
GCTCAGTGAGTTTCTGAGCTCCTTTTGCATCTTTTATCCAGTGCTGCACTGACATTTCTGGATTCTGAGTCATGAGGAAAGAAAAAGAATTGTCAAAGTTTCTGCAGTAAAAGTGAATCCAACTGTATAAAACAGGAAAGGGATATAAAAAGATATCCAAGGAACTGAGGATGCCAATAAGCAGAGTTCAAACTCTAATGAAGTGGAAAATGAGGGATTCTGTTCAAACCAAACCACGGTCAGGTAGACCAACAAACATTTCAGCTACAACTGACAGGAAAATTGCTCTGGATGCAAAGAAGAAACCCACAAATAACTTCAGCTGAAATACAGGACTCTCTGAAAGAATGTGGTCTGGCTGTTTCAAGATGCACAATAAGGAGGCACTTGAAGAAAAATGGGCTGAAGAAAGACATTTCTACACAAATGCCACAAAGTTTCCTGCTTACAATACGCCAAACAGCACAGAGACAAGCCTCAAAACTTCTGGAACAAAGTCATTTGGAGTGATGAGAGCAAAAGTGAACTTTTTGTCCACAACCATAATCATTGTTCCATTTGGAGAGGAGTCAACAAGGCCTATGATGAAAGGTCCACCATTCCTACTGTGAAACACGGAGGTGGATCACTGATGTTTTGGGGATGTGTGAGCTACAAAGGCTCAGGAAACTTGGTCCAAACTGATGAATGAAGGATGAATGCAGCATGTTATCAGAAAATACTGGAGGAAAATTTACACTCATCAGCCCAGAAGCTGCACATGAGACGTACTTGGACGTTCACACATGACAATGATCCAAAACACAAGGACAAGTGGACCTGCCATTGGCTACAGCAGAATAAAGTGAAGGTTCTGGAGTGGCCATCTCAGTCACCTGACCTCAATATCATTGAGCCATTACAAAAACATGGGGGTGGCAATTTTTGGGCACAACTGTAAATGCAGGAAGTATTTCTTCAGCTCTCACCCAATAGAAGACCCCCTCCCTCCCCTCTGAGGCTCCACATGATTCCATGAAGCAGGTCCTGACGCAGACCGTCCCGTAAAGACGGACTCAGAAAGGTCTCATGCCCTGGGCACGGGCCGCCTGCTCCTCGGTGACGCTCCGGACTAAAATAGTGTCATAAAGTCATCCATCAGAGAAGTGGGCCAAGGGTCAGAGAGGAGCAGGAAACCACAACGGGAACATCCCAGAATACTCCTGAATTCACACGGAGACACAATATTTAGACTGTAAAGTGTTTTTCCTCCCGTCTTTCTTTTTTCAGTCCAGCTCTAAAGGTCAGACTCTGAGTCTGCAGAGTTGCACATTTACCAGGAGCATGTGGTGATGAAGCTGCACGCAAAGATCGACTCAGGGAATTTAGTCATGATGCATTCAAAGACAGCCATCAGATAATCAGGATTTCTTGCTCAGGAAAATAATATACTCTACATTTCTAGAGTCTAAGCAGCTTCTGATTATCTTTTAGAGATCAATGACTGGTGAAAAAACAAAGGTGCATTAGGATTTTGTTATACAGAGATTCATATTTGTGTAAAAGCAGTAATTTATAATCAAGGGTCCTCTCTGAAATTGACACACCTGCATGTTTTTCTTAAACAAATGTATATATCCAATACACTTTTAGCCTTGTTTCCTTAATTTTGTGCATTTTCCTTCTATAGATTTACAGAGATCACCTGATTGGTGCACCTTTAAATTCAGGGATGCCAAAAAAAAAACACTTTGGAACAGAATGAAGAAAATTTGACTGTTTCAATAAAAATAAAGGCTCTTTGATAGCAGTGTCATTAAGATAACAGATAAAATTAAACTTTCACTTCTACAACACTTGAGTCACTAAATTAACCACCAGATTTGACCTTTGACCCACCTGACTAGAAATCGCAATTTTAAGATTTTGTTAATTCTAATGCCCTTATCGATTCCTCCTGTGAATTTTCTGTGAACGAAAAGCAGCTTAGAAGTTTCCTGTGTCACAATTCATTGAGTTTATGAGTAAATATTAAGTTGGTCAATGAATCTAGATACCTCTACATGTAATTAAATAGAAGTGAGTACAAATATGTGGGCGTGGTCACTGAATCCTAGATTTAAAACAAAAGAAGCGCACATCAGATGACGTCTGGGTCAATGACGAAAAGAGGGTCTAAAAACGTATTTTTAAAAAGTTCTTTGAAAATGGATAAAAACATATTTCTGAGAGAAGAATTAAGTTTTCTAACAGATTTCAGTAGTTGACCAACATTTCAAAGTTTTTAGGTTCATTATTTTTTAGTATTTTTAATTTGAGCACCCAAAAATGTCAGGTGGCGCAACCAAATATATGAAAATATATTTATATGTTCCTGTTATTTTTTCTGTGTGAAATTATTGGCAAGTATCTCTCAAGTGTCTGTAGTGACTCATACATTTTCATTTTGTGTGTTTCATTTCTTTTATTTGTGAATAAGATAAATAATTTGATGTTAAAATAACAT
>RPOG01000876.1:25646-90162 GCA_008086565.1 Thalassoma bifasciatum | reverse complement strand
CATTTCTTTTATTTGTGAATAAGATAAATAATTTGATGTTAAAATAACATTTCACATTATTACATTGGTTGTACCACCTGACATGGAAATTGTTCCAGTCACCAATGAAGTGAAAAAACCTTTTTTATCAGTATTTCAGAGAAATCTACAAACTTTTCCACTTGGTCACAAATGTCATTTGGGCTCCTCTGGCTGATGCAGTTTCCTGTTTCCTGTTTTATTCTCTTCACTTTAAAATAAAAGTCTAATGTTACGGTTTCACCACCCTGACATTTGACAAGGTGAAAATTACGGGACAAAAGTTTTTGACATTTCTCAACAGCTTTAAAATTCTTTTTATTTGCAAAGAATGTTTTATTTAAAAAGGTTCAAGCATAAAATAATGCCACTGTATTTTTAATTTCCATTTACAATAACTGACATTCAATTTTTAGAGTTTAATTACTGTGGATACTTGTCAGGACGGTTGCACCACCTGACATTTTGGGGGTTTGAGGAACCAAAACACAAAAAAACATGTTATATTTTAATAGTTTAAAGATGTGTTCAAATAACACAGGTTTCATAGAATAAAGAAATACATGTGATGAAATACTCAATTCATGATGGAAGGAAATATTGCACTCGGACACAAAAAAAGGGGACGTCACCTCATTGACCCGTCTATGTCTTGTTTCATTATGTTGCATTGACTGAAGTAGACCACTCAACAATGCTTTGAGTTGTTTGGAACCTTGAGCTTGCCGTAAGTACACTGAAGTCAACCATAAGCCTGCATTTCCTGTTTAGGAAACATTTACCTGTTAGTTTTTTGATATTTTTGCGTCATTGAGAATGAAGGCTAATGACGTCCATGGATTGAACAATTTCTTATTGTTTCGTATCCTTTTCCTGACTCGAAAGCAAAATAATACGCTCATAATGGAAAATAAAGTTATCATCCAAGCGATTAGATAACATCTTTAATGAGTCATAGCTTTGGCTGTTTGACATCGTACTGATAGTGAAATGAAAGCTGAGTTAATTTTAGAGCTCGATAAAAATAATGCAGACGTCTGGTACAGTTTGTGTATTTCTGGATGTGCATGTGTGAATATTTAAAGACAGTATTTATGTTACAAGTAGACAAAAAGCAGGTTTCTTTCAAAGAGGGATACTTATTGACGCATTAAAGAACACACTACATCATCAACGAGTTTGAGCAATAAATATTTTCTTTGTAGTGCAGTGGTTCCCAACCTTTTCCAAATCAGGGCCCACTTTAAGAGCTCAAAAATGTTCGAGGCCCACCTCCAACCTCAAAAGTACAAGGCCGCCGTACTATATAAGGCCTTTTTAGAACCTTATTTGTAATAATGACCTCTCAGAAAGTCATAATAAAACCCTAAATGTGATAGCTGGTCAGTAATGTAACACAAGTTAAGCCGAAAACATAATAACTTTTTGCCCGAAATATGACAACTTGTTATATTTTGGGTGTTACTTTATTCTTTTTTGTTACTTTTCAGGCTCAGCTCTTCTGTTACATTTATGACAATTTTTAAAGATTTCAGAGTCATGCTACCGAAAGAGCAATAACGTGCCTTCTTGAGGGACATTTTACCTATATAAATATCTGAACTGATGTAATTTCCCTCAAAACTTAACAGAGTTTAACATTTTCAACATTATTATGTGTTTTTGTATCTTATATATCTATTTGTACCTTGTATCTTTATATAATTACACTCCAATAAAATACTTTTTTGGAAATGATTTTGCGGCCCACTTGCTATACCTTCACGGCCCACCAGGGGGCCACGACCCACAGGTTGGGAATCGCTGTTGTAGTGCATTTGGTTAATTAAAGGTCAAAGAAGATTTGTAAGTTTGTTTTCATTTTTACACAACATCCCAACTTAATTGAAATTAAGGGTTGTAAATGTCTAAAGAAAACTTTTGAACCCCTTGAGTTTGAGGTGATGCATCGTTTCTAGATTTGTAGCTTGTGCTTTTTGATGAAGATTGTCCATCGCTCCCGGCAACGATACTTTGCTCCATCCTATCTTCTTTAAAAGAAAAGGAGGAAATCCCCAAAAAATAACTTCAACTGCATGAAACAAGCGAAACAAATGTCCCACATTTTGTTTGGGATCTGAACATTTTAGCACCACATCACCTCTGATTCAAAACGAACCAATGAGGCGACAGATCAGTTTTAATCTTTACAGATCCAGAAATAAAGAGCGATCAGGTCAGAAAGCTCCACTTTGAGTTTAACCTTCCTCTTGTGTTAGGGTCGCCACTGACCCGTTTTAGTTTTTAAATGCATAAAAGAATCACTTAAAATTTGTTTTCTGCATCAAGGCTTCTTGCCTTTGTCAGGAACGTTGATCCCAACAAAATTATTTTGTTAAAAAAAAATCTCAACATTATAAAATGCCCTGGTTGAAATTGTGTCGCTTGTTGTGTTAGGGTCGGTTTTGACCCGGTTATAAAAATAAGATTATAAACCAATATTTAGAGCAAAAATTGAAATCATAAGTGCACTGTCAGCCATCACAATGACAGACACCTCCTCTCCCAATCATGTGAGCTTCACTCATTTGTGTTTCCAATGCAAAAAGTATCTCTGCAAAGAACACACAGAAAGTGTAACTTTTTGCCACACATGCATCTAAAAACATGCACGTACACAAATCAATATTTTGTTTTATGACCTGTTCTGTGTTTCTACGTGTTTATATTAAAGTTCTATTGCTGTCAAAATATATATTTTTGCATTTTTTTGAAAAATATATGTATGGGTCAAAACTGACCCTAACACCATAGATGTTACTATAGTTGCTCATTTTAAAATGTAAAAATAAATAGAGCAAATTTATTTCAGAGATGTGTTCTATACCCCTCAATAATAGGCAGGTAACACAAAAACCTTTGGTTTATTTATAGGATTCTCTTTAGGTTATTTTTTCTGCTTTTTATTGAAATCAAGAGGTTTACTGCTAAATATTGGGCCCTGAAACCAACACCAAAAATATGAAACCCAATATTTTTATGGATAAGGAAGCCTTACAAGGAAACCAAGAGATAACAAAAAAAACTCGATCATATGTTTTGTTTTTAGTGTATTTTAAAGCTGATTTAAGACGCGGGTCAAAACCGACCCACTAACACAGGGGAAGGTAACAGAAAGCTAACACAGGAGGAGGGTTCAGTCCGTCCAGTGTGGGAAAACCTGTGTGTGTGTGTGTGTGTGTGTGTGTGTCTGCAACGAGAGATGATCAGACACGTCTGAAACCGATCTCTGGTCTGAACCCAAAACAAAATGAAAACTAAACAAATCCCAACTCTTCCCATGCTCCCTGCGTTCATATTCGGCCAATCAGACAATAACAAACCTATTAGTGCTGATCATCAACCATAAATATCAAACAATCGCGGGGCCCAGATGGAGAGGATTATGTCGCCTTAAAGTCATTACCATCACATCCTCTCCTTAAGCTTCCAATTCCCCTCTCAGCTGCATTGTAATACCCGCCGGATCACTTTCCCGTATTAAACTCACTGTTTGACCACGACCTGCTTAATGCTTTTGTTTCCCCGTGCCAAAACAAATGCCCGGCGCTCAGGCAGATAAAAGTCCTGAGCGTGATCTGATCAGTGGAAAGAGGCTGACGGAGGCTCGTCCTCGGTGGCGGTGTGAGGTTTTTCCTCCACGCCTGCCTCCTTTGAAGTGAGGACAGTGCATGTTTCACGCTCAAAGTGGCTGTCAGAAGTCGGGCCGGCTTATAACAGGAGGAAACCTGAGAGCGCAGAGGGGCTTAGGCTTCCCCCGACAGAGTTTTGATATCAATTAGATTTGAGGTCACCTGATACGGCGAGGGCCCGGCGCTGAACATCTGCACGGGATAATGAGAAAGGAGGAGGAGGAGGAGGAGGTGTGGTACCTTGGCACAACTCAGACACATGAAACATCAGTCCACATCCCTGAAACATCCACAGAGCAGATCAAAACATCTCCTCTCAGAGAGTAAACCTGCACTTTACGATGGACTTTTCCTCAAAGGAGAAGTGAAGAGTTTCTAAGTGAAAAGTCTCATTTCTAGATATGGGTCAATGACGTGACGTCCCCTTTTTTTGTGTCTGAGTGCAATATTTCCTTCCATCATGATTTGAGTATTTCATCACGTGTATTTCTTTATTCTATGAAACCTGTGTTATTTGAACACATCTTTAAACTATTAAAATATAACATTTTTTTTGTGTTTTGGTTCCTCAAACCCCCAAAATGTCAGGTGGTGCAACCGTCCTGACAAGTATCCACAGTAATTAAACTCTAAAAATTGAATGTCAGTTATTGTAAATGGAAATTAAAAATACAGTGGCATTATTTTATGCTTGAACCTTTTTAAATAAAACATTCTTTGCAAATAAAAAGAATTTTAAAGCTGTTGAGAAATTTAAAAAACTTTTGTCCCATAATTTTCACCAACAAAGAAAATACTTAATTTGTAGCTCGCCTTCTCTGCCGCTTTGGACGCCATGTTTATTTACTGAAAATACGCAATGCATTCTGGATGTCCCTTAGTCCCAAGGGTGGTGTCGGAGAATCTCAGTATTGAGGGAGATACAGCCTCAAACTTAACTTTCTGAGAATCGGGGCAGCACTTACACTTCGCCGGAGTGCACATTTTGAGATTGAGGGTTAAGACAGGAATTGGAATTCACGCTTAAAGACAAGATAAAGGCTTGAAAATAAGCTAGAGGCTAAAAGACAAACTCAAGGCCAAAACACATGCTTGAGACTAAAACAGGGACAAAAAGCTAAAAGGAGCTGAAAGATGAAACACAGACTAAAGGCCAGAACAGAAGCTAGAGGCGAACACATCAGCTTTAGGCTAAACCCTGAGCTCAAAGCTAAAACACAAGCTGAAGGTTAAAACAGGAGCTAAAGGCCTAAATCAGGAGCTAAAGGTTAAAACAGGAGAAACTAAAAACACTAATGAAGAACAGGAATAACCGTAGAGTCCATCAGCACAGTTACAATCAACTTAAAGTGCAGCGTTTGTGAAAGCATGTTGCTCAAATAGCTTTGCACAGAAAGAAGAAGGATGGACAAACAGTGGTTGGTAAAGTTGGATACGACTGACATTATTCTGTATAAAAGTTTGAAGTAAGAGCTGCTCTTTCTTTCCTGGGGCTTCACACTTGTGACTTTAATCTCTTTTACAACATGAGAGTGTAAATATACTCAGTCAATGATGCCACAGATTCACCTTATAAACTAGTTTAAAGTCCCTGTGAGGACTTTCTGAGTGATGCTGAAAAGTCTCATATCTACATATATGACTGATTATAATCCAAAATGACATAATCAGCACTAAAATAGGTCATTTCCAAATGCTAATTCTCAGCTTTCCGATTCTTGTCAGACTGGACCAGATTGACGTCTCCATGACAACACAACACAAGCTGATGAAGTTTATCAGGGAGAAGAGACATCTGAGTTTTTCTCTGCTGAAAATTATTTCTGTGATTTATTTTGTAGCAATGGTGGAAACAGGAGCTGAAGATAAGATAAACCTTTATTAGTCCCACAGGGGGAAATTTCAGCTTTACAGCAGCAGCAGGATACAAGAGAAACATAGAAAGATTTACAAATGAGACTATAGGTAATAGAATAAATAGACAATAAACAAATACAATTCAATGAAAATAAATGAAAGAGCATGAGCCTTTCAGCAGTATTTACAAGATTAAATGATGGATTTGGAGCCCTTAAAGCAGAAGAAAGATAAACAGGAGAGAGATAGAGCACAGGCTAAAGGCTAAAACAGTCACTAAACTGTTTGTGCTAATGTTGATTCCTGTCCACATGCAGCAGTTATTCTGCAGTGATCTGTTCAAACCTGAGAGTCTATCAATAAAATGAAGAGCCAGGTTACGTTTGCTCTGCTTGGTGAGGTTGGAGTTGGTAGATGAGCACTGGTAGGACACAACCAGGATTCACTAACGTTACAGACACGTCTCAGAGCACCGAGCTGTGAGTCGCCCAAAACTTCACCTATCGCCTGGCAACCATATAACTTTGTGATTTGCTAATTTGCTGCTGTTAATCTGACACTTTGAATCCAAGTCATTGTATTTTTGACTGACCAGCTCTTCTTCTGTTTTTTCTTTGAGTGTGTTTCATGAGTTTAGCCTGTGCAGTCTGCAGAGCAGGTTGTGGTCTCTCAGTAACAAGTGTAAGTGTAGGTGTCTCCTCTGAGGTTTGTGCAGAGTGTGATCCACTTTAAAGGTTCACTGAGGAGGTTAAGAGCCGAGCCGGGGCGCAGACTAACAGGAAGTGCTGCTCCCCAGAGACGCCGTTCCATCCCGTCTCATAATTAACCTCCTCCGTGTTCCTCTGCCAACCGCTCGCTGACGGTACCCAAACATCCCCGAAGCTGCCCGGGTCACGTTTCAAAGCCGAGTCCTCGGCACCAGCTGTAGAGCGAAAACATTTCTGCGCCGCGCGCTGCTGAAAGGAGAGCGGAGAGGAGAGAGAGAACGAGCGTGTTTGACAAAGTGCAGATGTTCTGAGGAGACGCTGGAGCTGCTGACAGCTCCTCTGAGGCTCCACGCTCCTCTGAGGCTACACGCTCCTCTGAGGCTCCGCACGGCAGCAGACCGCAACAACAGTTTCACGGAAAGGAACTCCTGAATTATGCTTTTTTACATCTGAATCAGGATCTGAGTTTCAGCCACTTGTATTTAGAGTTGCAGCCTAAATTTCAAGGATGCTTGTGGGAGTTTTTGCATGTGTGAATATGACACAAATAAAGAGAAAACAAACAACTAAGCAGCTGACTTTAAACTCTCAAGAGACCAAGAAACCACTCTAAAACCAAAACATTTAAAAAACCTGGAGGTCATTGGTCTAATTTCCTCCTTTGATTTCATTCTTTACATTTGCACTGTTTTTGAGTCTTAGTTCTTTATCTTGTGCATTGTTAATTTGTCATTTGTGCTTTTTTTGACCTGTACAAACACTCTGTTCAACTCTGATTGTTTTTAAAAATGCTCCATAAATAAAGTTTGAGTTGAGTTTTGACAAACTCCAGCAAAAGTCTTATTTCTGGATGATTCTAAAGTCATTTTTCAGATGATTTAGTAAAATTATGATATGAAAGCCAAAATTTTGTGACAATGATTTGACATTTTGAGATAAAAAGTCTGTTTTAAAATGATTGAGTACAAAGTATTCAATTGAAAAATCAAACATTTAAGACTATTTTTTAAATTTTGAGATAAAAAGTCTGTTTTTTAAATGTTAAAGTACAAAGTATTTGATTTAAAATTCAAAATGTTTTGACTATTTTCTGAAAATTTGATATGAAAAAACAGTTTTTAAATGTTTGAGTACAAAGTATTTGGTTTAAAAATCAAAATTTTAAGACTATTTTCTGACAATTTAAAATAAAAAAGTCAGTTTTTAAATGTTAAAGTACAAAGTATTTGATTTAAAATTCAAAATTTTTAGACTTTTTTCTGAAAATTTGAGATAAAAAGTCATTTTTCTGGTATGGACTGTGGACTAGAATATCTACTGCTTTCTTAATTGTGTGAGTTGAAAAAAAAATTAAATTCTCTTCAACTTTGCACATTTCATAAACTGGAAAAATATATTGAAACATTTACTCTCTGATTCTTTTTGGAGGATATGTATAATGTCATAGGATTCTTTTTCTCTCCTAAAATCATTTATCAACAGCCCTCTTTTATTTTCATATTTCTTACAGTTGCATAATGACATGCTCTATTGTTTCCAGTCTCTTATAATGGTCACAGTTTCCACTTTGGTGCTTTGCATTATTTTTGCAGGTGTGTCAGTTTTGACAAGGATGCAAACACTTCTTGCTGCATATTTCTTCACGTGCATGGTATTAGTAATTAGTTACTGAACAGACCAAAATGCAAAAGATGTCCAAGAATTCAAGACACCTAAATCAAGAAAGAAATGTCACAAAGAAAAAACAGAACACTGAGCTCTGAAGACTCTTCCAACATGACCCAGGACTAATCAAACACAGGTGAGACATGAGACACAGGTGAAACACATGAGGGACAATCAGTGAGAAACTTTTCCCAGTGCTAGAAGATTTTTTCTTTCTGTTGGGAAATCTCTAATTTTTCGGTTTGTTGGCATCAAAAAGAAATGTTCACACCAAAGCAGAGGAAGTGTTGAAATTGACCAAAGTGAGAATTTTCTGAACATTTCAAAGCTTGAAGGAGCTCAGGAAGGTGCAGGAAGTTGCCGGTTGCTTGTTTGTTTGCTGCTCCTCAGATTTTACCCTTGACTTTGGCACTTTCCTGGCTCGGTAACCTTAGCCGGAGTGACCCCTCCCCCTTTGTCCTCGCTGACCCCTCACCAGAGCCGAGCTGAATTTACATTCTTCACCAATCCTTTAAGCTGGGCGACCAAGAAGCTCTCATCCCCCGATCAAAACACGACTGTTGACACGTCCAGACCGCTCTCAGGACTCAGGTCGTCTTCGCCTCCTCTAATTGGCTCTGAGAGGAAAAAGATGTCGCAGGAAGACAAAGCGGACACGTCAAACGTGCTGATGTCAAAACGACTTCATTAAAGGAGGGATAAGCAGAGGTGAGACGGGAGGTCGAAGGTCAGCGATGATGTGGGAAGAACAGACACCTGCAGAGAGAAGCAGAAGAACCTCAAACATGCTGCAATAAAAGCTTTTAAAGTTTCAAATCCACTCTGCTTTATTCCTGATATCTTTGATCAATAACATTACGTCAAGCTTCATTTCTGTTTTCAAGTATTCTGTAAAATTTCTCTATGATACAAAGCGGCATGTTGCATTCACTTGAAAATCAAAAAAACTCCTTCTGTTTTGAATATGAAAGAATATGGATGATAAAAACTTTTCTGTCACTCATGGTTAGTGGTTGGGTAAAAACATTTAGTAACAAACAACTGTGTTTACTCTTTGAATCATAATGACAACAGAAACTTAAAAAAAGTTTCAATCCCCCAGTTCTTAATAGCGTGTATTTCCCCTTGAACATCAATGACAGCTTGAAGTCTTTTGTGCTCGTTGGGGATGAGGGTCTTTATTTTCTCAGATGGTAAAACTGACCATTCTTCTTGGCAAAAAGCCTCCAGTTCCTGTAAATTCTTGCTCTGTCTTGCATGAACTGCAGGTTTGAGATCTCCCCAGAGTGGCTCAATGATATTGAGGTCAGGAGACTGAGATGGCCACTCCAGAACCTCCACTTTATTCTGCTGTAGCCAATGGCAGGTCCACTTGGCCTTGTGTTGTGGATCATTGTCATGTGTGAACGTCCAAGTACGTCTCATGTGCAGCTTCTGGGCTGATGAGTGTAAATTTTGACTTTTATCTCAAAATTCTGATTAAGCACCTTAAAAGTTTGACTTTCATCTCAAATGTAACTTTTTTTTACCTCAAAATTTAACTCTTAACTCAAAGTTTAGCCATTTTGCCCCAGAATTTTGACTCTCTTATCACAAGTTTGCCTGTTTTCTCGTAATTTTATCTTAAATTTTCTTCTTTTTTTTCTTCTAATTTTGACTATCTCAGAATTTTGGCTTTTTTCTCTAAAGGTCCGACTTTCTTTCTCAGAATTCATATTTACATCCGTCGCTGTGCTTTTATTTCTCTTTTGAGGAGGGTAAACTCATGGAAAGTGGTCAAAAACTGCAGGTTTGTGGCTCAATGATATTGAGGTCAGGAGACTGAGATGGCCACTCCAGAACCTTCACTTTTTTATGCTGTAGCCAATGGCAGGTCCACTTGTCCTTGTGTTTTGGATCATTGTCATGTGTGAACGTCCAAGTACGTCTCATGTGCAGCTTCTGGGCTGATGAGTGTAAATTTTCCTCCAGTATTTTCTGATAACATGCTGCATTCATCCTTTATTCATCAGTTTGGACCAAGTTTCCTGAGCCTTTGTAGCTCACACATCCCCAAAACATCAGTGATCCACCTCCGTGTTTCACAGTAGGAATGGTGGACCTTTCATCATAGGCCTTGTTGACTCCTCTCCAAATGGAACAATGTTTATGGTTGTGGACAAAAAGTTCACTTTTGCTCTCATCACTCCAAATGACTTTGTTCCAGAAGTTTTGAGGCTTGTCTCTGTGCTGTTTGGCGTATTGTAAGCGAAATACTTTGTGCATCTTGAAAAAACTTTTCTCATGAGCAGCTTCTGGGCCGATGAGTGTAATTTTTCCTCCAGTATTTAAGAAAACCAGAGCAGTTTCATTGAAGGTAAAGAATTCAGTTTGCCATTTAGCGACCATGTTTTGTATTCTTGATGTTACATTTTAACTTCTCTAAGGGCATAGTAGAAAAAAAAATGACTTCATTCTCTGATGAGTGTTCTCCATCCCTGACCGGAATATTCTTCCACATCTCACCATAACAAATGAGGGCATTAGTTACTAAATGAGTAAATTACGCCCTCATCTTCCTCCATAAAGTGAAATTAAAGCTGACGGAGTCTGAAACAACGGTTTCTAACTGACTCATGACTGAGTCACTTCAGAGAGAGTTCAGTGTTGGTCCGGGACCTTTCTGGGTGAAGTGTTGATATGAAGAGCTACCGTCTGATTGTTGCTGCGGCCGCATGCCTGAGGCCTTACTGTCATAAAACTCACTCTAATCAATTAAAGCATACAGCGGCGGTGTGTTGAGCCGATCGTGTTTCCCACTCAGAGCACCTGCTAGCAGCCGTGATCACAGCTCTCTGCGTCTGACTCACAGCGCTCACAGTTGGCCCGTCCACTGACAGGGCACCCACACCAAAACACACAAACACACACACACATATACACGCATGCATGCATACATATCGGCTTACACAGCCATGTGCGTGCCAACGGCTAACACGCTCCTCCATGCACGGCCTCGCAAACTTTGTCATTTCATTTTCGTGCCCGTCACAATTTCACACGTCTTTTCCGGGCGTGGTTGGATAATCCCCCGCGAGGGACGAGCGCCTGAGGGCCGTTAGGGGCCGCGGCGTGCCGGGCCGAGATGGTCACAACCCCCAGAAAAAAACATGTGAGACAAGGTGAAGAGAGCTCGGCATTCTGGGTACTTTCTCGGTTTTGAGACGTAACATCAGCCGATGTTTCCTGGAGCTTTTCTTAGAGCGGATTGAATGACTCCAGACAGAGAGAGCTGCTGTAAAAACCTGCACAGCTTTCTGCTTTTAATAGTTTTCACTGATCTGGTCTCTAAAAGAAAGAGAGCGTCTCCTAAAATAACCAACTTAACCATTTAATTAAAGCATCACAGACATGAAACCATTGACATGAAGAAGAGCTTACTGCCTCTTAAAAATGTTGTGTATAACTGCAGGACAGTGACTTTACTCAAAATACACAAGTTCAGGGCCAAAGCTGAGCTTCATTTAATAATAATAATAATAATAATAATGATAATAATAATGAGTGTTTGGGAATTGGATATACTCGCCCATCCATCGTGACACAGCATTCAACACTTGGGACAGCACACCAGAAAAAGTACTCTAGAAAACACCATCACTAATGGCCCTTTTCCACTGACCCGTCTTAGCCCAACTCTACCCGGTTTGTGTTGTGTTTTTAGTACCTACTCTACCCTGGTTCTAAGCGAGTAAAGCCGATACTAAAAGGTGACGTGGACGGACTGCCGGCCACTTATTGGTCAGAGAATGTCGTCTCTGCAGCTTCTGACTCTGAACAAATCACTTAAAGAGGCAAAGGAATAAGTCAGCGACGGGTTTTTAATGACATTTAAACCTGACGGCACAGAACCAGACTGAATGAAGACAAAATACAGCCCTAAAATGCTCCTTCATGATTCCTAAATAAGTTAAAAGTCCTTTTTAAACCAAAAAGAAGTTAACAGCAAAGATAGCTGGCTTTAAAGAGTCTTTTAAATTAAATCAAAGTTGGTCGGTGCAGGAGCGATCTGTCTGCCACGAGAGTCTTTAAGCACCAATCAGTCCATTAATCCACAGGGAACCAAAAAGGAAAACCAGTTCAAAGAAGAATGATTGATCAACAAAAAATCTCTGCTATACCAGGCCCAAAAATCAAAAATTAAAGTGATCTCACTGGATCCAGGGAAGAGTTGATGTCAGGAAGCAGCTCCTTCGTTTTCCTCCACGTGCAGCAGCACCAGGCTGTTATTTACCTCCGTTGTCATGACGACCCACATTGAGCCGCTGTATTACTTTAATGAAATCTTTTTAAAGCTTTTCTTTTTCCTTTAAAGACCACGGTGGCACATATGTTAGTACAAAATGATGTTTGTGTGGCGTTATAGATGAACATGCACGCACTTCTGCGCAGCACTTTAGCGCAGCTGTGTTATAAGATCCACGCCCACCGTGAGTCTGTAGTCGGGCTAGTGGAAAAGCTAACCAAACCGTGTAGAGTAGTGCTGGAATTGTATGGTGGAAAAGGGCCTTAACTGTGCTAGTGTGCTGGAATGATCCAAACACAAGCAAACACAGCACTGCAGATGTTTTTCCATCGGGCAAAAAGGAGCCATGCCAAATCTCTTATGAAAAAACTCCTCGGAATTTTACATTTTCTTGTGTCGGGATCATTCCAGCACACCAGCACAGTTCGTGTCGGCATCACCCATGAGTTTCGTTATTTCAGTTTATGGATACCTCAGTTTCTGAAGGTGTGTGACATATTAGTACCTGGAAAAGAGGCGGAACAATCAGTGAGCTGAAGCTAATTGTTTTAATTACAACATCAATTCATCAGGGACAGTTCAACTGAAAATTCAGTATGAAAATGAAGAATAGGAAAACAGTGCTGGACTCAATGGGAAATTTCGGTCTCAAGACCTTAAAAACCCAGTTGCAGCTCAGATAACAGCTCATTCTGACTCTAGAACATTACACCAACTCAGCCTTATGTCAGGAAGAGGATTTTGAGCTTTGTAGTTTTCAGAATTATTGAATCAAATTTAAACTGTGGCTTCAAACTTTTCTCCTGAAAGAGACTGAAGTCACATTAAAGTTGTTGAAGTGGTGGCCCGCTCAGAAACCTCCCTGCACAGTTAAAGGTTTCCAGGTCTGACCATAAAGACCAGAGGACCCCTGGTGTCCCCCTGGTGGATTGGTGCAGTAATCCTCCATGAGAAATGACTGCACTGAATCTGTGAGTGTATCCTTCAGTCTCGGCACATGAATCAGGGTTAAAGCCTCCTGAATGTTGGACTCTGGAGAATAATCTCTTTGTCATCCTCCGCAGCTCCGACTCATCGCTGTGAAACTCCCTCATGCTTTCAGCGTGGAGTCAGCGCTTGTTAAAAACAAGGATTACCTCACCGATTCTGCACGGTAAAGAGGCCGAACCGACCGACCGACGCGCCGACAGAGACATTCTTTCCACTTTACTGTCGGGGACGGTAATGAGCCCGAGCAGGACGACGGCTCAGAGCCAGAACACGGAGACAATCCTTTCAGAGCGGGAGGTTAACGACCGCGTTCAAGCCTCCAGAGACGAGTTTAATCCACGACAAGGAGCTGGAGGCAAAGAGGAGCCAGAATGAGTCCATCAGTAGAAATATGTGTGAGATTTTAGCGGGTTGACTTTTAGATGTTTGTGTGATGACTGTTGGTCTGAAGTGTTTCTGATGACTCACATTAGGGCCTGTTTCCACTGACAACTTCTTCATGCCGTCATCACCTATGACCTCAATTACTGAGCACTTCACAGCACTGAATGTTCAGGATGTTAACACTTTACAATAAGGGTCCCTTAATAAAGGTTAGTTGATGCATTATTAGGCTAATAGTTTAATAATGATGTGTTAATAATCAATATAATACATTAATAAGCAGTAAATGTACAACACTCAGATAATTTATACATTAAGCATAAATAAAAGTTAGCTGTTGTAATTAGTTATCCTTGAGCATATGACGAATGACCAGAGATTGGATCTTACCTTCACTCAACTTTTCTTTGCTTAAGACATCTTTTTATCAGATACAGGGTGACAAGGTAATGTACCCATCAACAGTTACGTAGCGCTGTTGTTTTAAAGTTATAGTTCAAACTTTATGAGTTTGTACCTTGGCTTAGTAGCCAGCCACATTTGGCATATTGGTTGCAAGAAACGTTAGTTAATCCTGTTTCTGTCCTACCAGTGCTCATCTGCCAACTCCAACCTCACCGAGCAGAGCAAACCTGTAAAGCTACTTTTTGTGCTTAGAAAATTCACAGCAATAATTGATAAAGGCATCGATAAACAGTCAGATTTTTTGAGGGCAATGGTATCAAGAAAATCTGATCAATTCTATGTGTAAAACTCATTAGATAATTGTTTCAGAAAAGCAGCCTTACAACCAGAGCCGCCGCTTGCCAACAGGCGAGGCAGGCAGCTGCTTGGGGCCCCGAACCACTAGGGGGCCCCCGAGGGCTGACGAACTTGACTCCACAGTAATGTCTAAGATGTAGCAACTGCAGTGACCATTAACCCCACGATCCACATCAAACAATTCGTGGCCAAATTGCAATGACATCTTTGACGGATACCCCCCTAAAGGGGCCCCATGTCATCCTTCGGGCAACGCTACAGGCCGTTACTTTACTGAAGTTTGTCAATCAACGTACGAAACCGACAACAACAACACAAGATGAAGAGGAGCTAAAGATAACTTTGGAGAATATTTACAATTTAAATAAGCCCCAAACATAAACTTTGATAACAAAGGTGAAGTCCTGGCTACTGTTTTGGTAAAAACACACATATTGTTTTTAAAAGTTGCATTGTTCTGTTGTTCTTTTTGTTTGATATATTTGTATTTTTTTTTGCTGTAAATAGTTTTTAATGATGTAATCCATTCAAACACTGTTTTCCCTGTTTTTGCACAACTTTCAAAATATTCAATGATAATATTTTTTAAGAAGTTTGAGTGTCTGACGTTTTTTGTCGATTTCAGATTATTATGTCAACACTTGTCAGAGGGGCCCCTTGGAAATTTTTGCTTGGGGCCCCATCACACCCTAGAATCGGCACTGCTTACAACTTTTAATCTCAATTTTAACTTAATGAATATCTTCACTTTGGTTTCTAACATCACTGTTCGCTGGTTAACACAATAACATTATGAAAAATCTGACTTTAGACTCTGTCACTTCTATGGCTGTTTTTCTGAAAAGATGTTTGATTACGTTTTGTGTCAACCTTTTAGTTCAACAACATTGTGCTCTTTTTAAATGCTTGTTCTGTACAGTCTTTGAAAGCTACACATGATTTTTAATATCTCTTTATCTAAACAGTGACTGGGAAGGAATTGTGTGCAGGCAAAAACACGAGTCAGCCCTCGCTCTGACATTTCCATTCAAACTGAATAAAAAGCTTCTGATCTGAATCAAACTTTTAATGTTTTCTGTTTAATTTCCTGTTATTGGTCACTTTCCTTTAAATTCCACCGTACATGTGATGATTTTCTGACGTATTTTCATGTTTGGTCAGTTCTCAGAGTACTCAGAATTAAAGGTCGTTCTGCAGCGTGGGGCTGAGCTGGGAGCAGAGGTCAAAGGTCATGGGTGACAGTGAGGCTGTAAACAGCGGTGGTGGGCTGCGGTGGCGGGGCAGGTACGACCTCGCTTTTATTTATGAAGCCGCAGCCACGGCCGGGGTCGCTGTTGCCAGGGACGACGAGAGGGGTGTCGTTACCTCGCCCACGGGAATAGGAAGTTGGTCACGGGGTCGGAGGTTAAGGGGGCGGGGCGGGGGCCGTGTGTGTGTCTGTGTGAGTGTTTTTGTGGGTTTGAAGGGCGGGGGGGGAGTCACTTCGACAGGTGGGGCCCTGCTGCAGAGCGGCCACACCTGCCCCGCCTGTCAATCAACGTCCAGCCAGGAGTGTGTGGTTACAGTGTGTGTGTGTTTTATGAATGAACAGAGACAGTCAGACTCACACAGACTCTGACAGTTTATGTTTCTTATTCTCTGGTTGATTTTATTTTTGAACTCAAACAGCAGAAAAAGATCATGTGTGTCAAATTTAATGAACAATTGTTCAGTGTTACACTTTGGCATCCCATAATATTTGTCCCAACAGGTATCATTTGTTCATTTTGTTGCACTCATGATTAAATTCTACCTTTCTCTACATTTCTGTTGTGCAAACTTTGTTTTAACTAAATATCTTTTGTAGACACAGACTTTATTGAAGGAGCCATTCTGCCTCAAAAATCTACTTTAACTTCACAATAAAGACAATTAGGTGAATAAAATCTATATATAGGTAAAATATATGGAATAATTGTCAGAACAAGATGTGTTTTGAATGTCTGAAATTGTAGAATACCTGAATTTGATAACAAATGTTGATAAAGTCCTATCATTTTTTATTGTTGCAACAAGAATGACTCGTTTTTTGTTTGATAATCATAATGAATTACTGTTACCTGTACAAGAGAGCACAGTATACCAAAGCAAAATCCTTGTACGTTCATACCTGGCCATTAAAGTTGATTCTGATTCTGATGACTCATCATTTTTTGTTGTTGTGTGATCATGACTCATCATTTTTGTTGTTGTTCTTGTTATAATAATGTCTTGCCACATATCAAACATACAAACTAAACCAGCAGGTTGGCATTTTAATGAACTTTTAATTGTAAACTACATCATCCAAGATTCACTCAACATTTTGATTAAGGTAAAAGTGAAAATGCATCGGTTTGCGTTGAATCCTTGAAGCGGAAAAATCACCAAGATTCACTCAAACCCCAATCAAGCAAAACTATCACTATCAGGTTGAACGATCGTAAAAAGATCAGCTCTTCAGTTTCCCAGCATGCTTTGCAGTCGGGGGCTCGGCTCCGTCTGTCTCTTATGAAGATAGTGTGTGTGTGTGTGTGTGTGTGTAGCTGTACATTTGCTGTGTCAGTGGCAGGTGCAGATTAGACGGGTCGTTGTCCTGACAGTTGCAGTCGACCCAAAACAACACATGCAACTCACACACACACACACACAAACATACTCACATAAACACACACACACAGTGTCTTTAGTGAGTCAGCACTGTGTGTGTCTTTCTGTCTGAACTACATTTTAACAAAAAACATTGATACAGAATCTTTCCAAAGATTCAACTTTAACTGTCGTTTGTTTCTTTGCGTCACTTAAGTAAATTTATACATGAAACATTTTATTTTAGACTATTTGAAAGAGTTCTTCATGGAAGGCGCTAAACATGGATCAGAGGTGTCTGTAACTTTAATTAATGTAACATTAATGATTCCTGGTTGTGTCCTTGGTCACGAGTAGATGGTTGAGGTTGGAGTGGTTCGTCTCGTTTGCATTGGACCGAGAAGTAAAATAACTATCTGAGAGTCCAAACTTGTCTAGTGACGTCTTATTGACGACGTACACCTGTCCTTAGTTGTAATCGTGTTTGTGTAATCACTGACAAAATCGGAAATCGGACACGAGATAGTGTCTCCTGTTTATCTTCTGGCCTTTTTCTCTCAGACAGTCCCGCTCCTGTTTCTACTATTGCTACAAAATAAATCACAGAAATCATTTTCAGCAGAGAAAAACACAGGTGTCTCTTCTCCCTGATAAACTTCATCAGCTTATATTGTGTTGTCATGGAGACGTCAATCTGGTCCAGTCTGACAAGAATCGGAAAGCTGAGAATTAGCATTTGGAAATGACCTTTTTTAGTGCTGATTATGTCATTTTGGATTATAATCAGTCATATATGTAGATATGAGACTTTTCAAGATCACTCAAAAAGTCCTCACTGGGACTTTAAACTAGTTTATAAGGTGAATCTGTGGCATCATTGACTGAGTATATTTATACTCTCATGTTGTAAAAGAGATTAAAGTCACAAGTGTGAAGCCCCAGGAAAGAAAGAGCAGCTCTTACTTCAAACTTTTATACAGAATAATGTCAGTCGTATCCGACTTTACCAACCACCGTTTGTCCATCCTTCTTCTTTCTGTGCAAAGCTATTTGAGCAACATGCTTTCACAAACGCTGCACCTAAAGTTGATTGTAACTGTGCTGATGGACTCTACAGTTATTCCTGCTCTTCATTAGTGATTTTAGTTTCTTCATGTGTAGTTTCAAGCTTCTGTTGTGTTTTTTATTTTGTAATAATGTGACGTTTCCAGGCCTTCACCCTCCACTGAGGACAAACATGAAGGACGAACACATTGTTCCCTGCAGAGGAAAAAAACCACACTGTCGTCTGAAGAGGGCGCTAATCCTGCTCTACTGCCAGAGTGTGTGTGTTTGAGTGTGTGTGTGTGTGTTGGTGTGTGTATGTGTGTGTTTTGAAGGCCAGAAGGGACCCATGGGACTCTCCAGTTGCAGGCCTGCAGACTGGCTGGCACCCTCAAAGTAGCTTCTTCATCCTGGAGACAGCTGTTGTCTCTGTGACGACATGATTGGCCAATGAGGGAGTGGGTGGGCAGGCTACAGGCGGGGGGGTGGCCCACCTCCCACCTCCCACCTCCCCCCCCGCGACCGGACCCAATCTCATACACACACATTGAAACCTGTATAGTTTATCGTGCCTAGTTCATTTCAGTCAAATCGAACATTTATTTATGTGCTTTTTATAGTTTTAGACCCTTTCTTTCGAGGCCTAGTAATACACTTCACAACCTTAGCGACGAACACAAACGTACACTGTGTGTGAGCGTTGCAGTCCAGTTGGCTCTGTGCAGTAAACACCATTCCTCCAGTCCCCCTGTGGCAGAAGAAAAGACTCCATATAGCTCCAACAACGAGGAAACATAATTCTGGGTCTGATCGTGCAGTTAGCAGCTGGACGTGTGAAGAGCATGATGGGAGGAGGCGCAGCGTTCACTCAAACAGTGTTCGCTTACATCCAGCACACAGCCCTGACCACAACTGAACTCTTTGTACCAGTGTGTACAAACAAACTCAGGTTCCTAACATACACAGAGACGACCGTCTTACCTTTAAAATGTTTCTTTGTAAACTTGTAACTGGGTGAAAACTTTCTCAGATGGTAAAACTGACCATTCTTCTGGGCGAAAAAACTCCAGTTCCTGTAAATTCTTGGGCTTTCTTGCATGAACTGCAGGTTTGAGATCTCCCCAGAGACTGAGATGGCCACTCCAGAACCTTCACTTTATTCTGCTGTAGCCAATGGCAGGTCCACTTGTCCTTGTGTTTTGGATCATTGTCATGTGTGAACGTCCAAGTACGTCTCATGTGCAGCTTCTGGGCTGATGAGTGTAAATTTTCCTCCAGTATTTTCTGATAACATGCTGCATTCGTCCTTCACACTGCAAAAACTGAAATCTAAACAAGTCATTATGTCTTATTTTTAGTCAAATGTGTCTTACTATTCTTGATTTGAACCACATTTACTAGACAAGGTCATAAAAATGTCTCATTTCAAGTTTTTTACAGACAAAAATTAGGCGTCAATTGCTTGTAACAAGTAAAGAAATAATCTGCCAATGGGATAAGATAAAAGATTCTTGTTTCTAATTTCAAGAAACTTCCCAAGAAAATTCGTCTTATCCCATTGGCAGATTTTTTTGACTTGTTACAAGCAATTAACACCTCATTTTTGTCTTAAAGAAACTTGAAATAAGACATTTTTATGACCTGGTCTGGTGAATGTGGCTCAAATTAAGAACAATAAGACAATTTTTACTACAAATAAGACAGAATGACTTGCTTAGATTTCAGTTTTTGCAATGCATTCATCAGTTTGGACCAAGTTTCCTGAGCCTTTGTAGCTCACACATCCCCAAAACATCAGTGATCCACCTTCGTGTTTCACAGTAGGAATGGTGGACCTTTCACTCTGAGACTTCATCAAACAGGTGATGTTAAAAAAAAGTGTCCTGGTCCTTTAAACCAGGTGAATGAAGTGGTGAATGCAGAGTGATCGTCCAGATGCTGCAGTGACAGGTCGGACCTTTGACCCCTCAGGAAGTGACCCAACGCCTCTGAACATGGAGTCGCATCGAGTCGTAACCTTCTGCAGGAAAAAAGTGCTGATGTGGCCTGAAGGGGGCAGAGGCCAACGACTGATGTGTTCTCAAGACACCGGGGAGACAGGTGTGTGTGTGTGTGTGATGTAACAGGTTAGAGTGCCTGTTGTTTCTCTTCTGGTTAATGATAAAGAAGTTGATATTTTCTCCTGTTTTTACTCTTTGCAAAAACCTCAACGCCCCTCACATGATCCTTTGTGTATTTTAAATTTTTGAATTTTAGTACAGTGACCATACAAACTTTTTTGGGGCGTAAAATTATGTTAAGGGCAGTTTCATTACAGTTTCCCAAAACGTCTGAGCTACTGTCATTCTGATGCACCAACTTGTCAAGATGTTGCACATACAAGCATTGGCCCATATTAAGATTAAAAGTACAATCATAAGACAGCATACTCAAAATTCTGAGGAAAAAAAAATTAAAAAATTGAGAGAAAAAGTCAAAATTCTGAGAGAAAAAGTCAAAATATTGGATGCAAAGTTAAAACTGCAAGATAATAAAGTCAAACTAATGAGGAAAAAATGGCAAAAGTCTGGGGGAAAAATTTAAAATACAAGATGAAAAGTCAAATCGCAAGATTATATGGTCAAAGTTATATGAAAAAAGTAAAAGTTTAAAGAGAAAAAGTGAAAATTCTGAGATAAAAAGTCAAATTATGAGATAAAAGTTAACACAGGAAGATTATAAGGTTAAGGTTATAGGAAAAAAGTCAAAGTTTTGAGATAAATCAAAATACAAGATAAATAGTGAACAACGCAACATAAAAAAGTTAAAGTTTTGAAGAAAAAAGTCAAAATTTTGAGATAAAAAGTTTAAATTGCATGATTATGAGGGCAGGGTTATTGGGGAAAAGTCAAAGTTTTTAAGAGAAAAAGTCAAATACGAGATAAAAAGTAAAAATTGCAAAATAATAAAGTCAAAGTTATGAAGGAAATAGTCAAAAATCTTGGATAAACAAGTCCAAATATGAGATAAAATGCCAAAATTGTAAGATAGTTACGTCACATTTATCAGGAAAAAAAGCCAAAATACAAGATTAAAAGTCGAAATTTTTTACTCTTCATCCCATAAATTGGTCTTTTCTCAAAATTAGTCCATACATGACCAAAAAATAGAAAAGAAAACTCGATAAAGTCAGTTTCGGGCTTTTTACCTTACCCAGTGGAAATGGGCGTCTCAACATTATTTATGTTTAATCACATAGTAAGAAAAGGAGGGAAAAACCCGACACATTTTTGGGTCATGAAGCTTCATTGATGACTCCGAGGATCTTTGGGTATTTTTGCCCTTTTGGGTTTTAAGAAGATGGTCACCCCAGATTTTAGCCAATCAGATCTTATTACACCAACATGTGAACAATCATCATCATCTTGAAAATCCAAAGAGGTTTTTCTGAAGCTCAGAGAAGCTGATGTGTCACTGATTCACCTTCAAACTGCTGTGTGAAGAGGAGGAGGAGGAGGAGGAGGAGGAGGAGGAGGAGGAGGAGGAGGTCCACCTGGTTCTCCTCTGCAGGAGCTGGACGAAGAAACCTGACACTGAGCGGTCAAAGGGGGGTCAGGCTGAGGTCAAGGCCACCAGCAAATATCAGGAGCTGCTGATGATCAATGGGTTCAAAAGGTCACGGGACAGAAGTCTGAAGACGAGGTAAAGAGTTTTCTGAAACTAAGTAAAGTCGAGATAAAAAAGAAGAAGATCTGCTCTTTATTCATTCATCAAAACAACCAGAACTGAAATCGGTCAATGACGTGACGTCCCCTTTTTTGTGTCTGAGTGCAATATTTCCTTCCATCATGAATTGAGTATTTCATCACATGTATTTCTTTATTCTATGAAACCTGTCAATAAACTTGTGTAGAAATTTGATAATTTTATATTGTACAAAAAAACACAAAACCAAGGAGTTTGGGGGTTTTACAGTCCACCACGTTGGCAGGTGACAAGTATCCACAGTAATTAAACTCTAAAAATTGAATGTCAGTTATTGTAAATGGAAATTAAAAATACAGTGGCATTATTTTATGCTTGAGCCTTATTAAATAAAACATTCTTTGCAAATAAAAAGAATTTTAAAGCTGTTGAGAAATGTAAAAAACTTTTGTCCCGTAATTTTCACCTTGTCAAATGTCAGGGTGGTGCAACCGTAACATTAGACTTTTATTTTAAAGTGAAGAGAATAAAACAGGAAACAGGAAACTGCATCAGCCAGAGGAGCCCAAATGACATTTGTGACCAAGTGGAAAAGTTTGTAGATTTCTCTGAAATACTGATAAAAAAGTTTTTTTCACTTCATTGGTGACTGGAACAATTTCCATGTCAGGTNATGTTATTTTAACATCAAATTATTTATCTTATTCACAAATAAAAGAAATGAAACACACAAAATGAAAATGTATGAGTCACTACAGACACTTGAGAGATACTTGCCAATAATTTCACACAGAAAAAATAACAGGAACATATAAATATATTTTCATATATTTGGTTGCACCACCTGACATTTTTGGGTGCTCAAATTAAAAATACTAAAAAATAATGAACCTAAAAACTTTGAAATGTTGGTCAACTACTGAAATCTGTTAGAAAACATAATTCTTCTCTCAGAAATATTTTTTTTTATCAAGTGACTCGAAATGAAAAATAAGGAATTGCTCATTTTCTTCTGGTGTTTTGAGAAATCGATGACGTCATCTCTGATCAGACGAGCTCCTTCATTATCAGACCCAGACGACTAAACTTCAACTTAACAATGAAACTGGTCAAAGTCTTTAGTCTCCTCCTCACGGATCGATTACCCACAACCCCCCTGTGCTTTAGGGACTTCCTGGTCAGAAAGTCATTTGTCAGTATTAAGGTGGATCATGTCGGGAGCCCCAAAGGTACCGAGGTTAGGACGCAGCAGTTGAGTAAACACAGGAGCTGGTATCACTTTCAGAGCGGCTGCTGGTTCCACCTCAGAGTAAACACAGTCAAACACTCAGGTATCAAACCCAGCGCCACTTTCACCAGAAAACCTCTCCTTTCTGTCAGACTGAGCGGCCGACGCGGCGAGGAGGAGACGCTCAGAGGAGACGCTCGGAGCAGACGGATGATGAGGAGTGTTTACGTCTCCTCTCTGTTAATCGTCATATCTGGTGTCCTGTCTGAAGGACGCCGTTTTCTGCAGGTCACAGTCTGACCCCGAGGACCCGGACTGACCCTGAAACCTCAACACTGCTCAGTTTGATCTGATTCAAACCTGAAAAGATGTTGATTCATAACAATAACAGTCTCATCAACACTTATAAAGATCATCTGCAACAGTCAACCTGATAAAAGTGTCTTTAAACACCTTCCAAATTCAAAAGATGCATAGTGACTTTAATCATAAACTGTGTGTGAGGATGAGTTTCAGCTCCGTGTGTGTGTCATAAAATCCAAACAGTTAACAGAATCTGAGCCGCGGTTGGAGCGAAACCCTTCGTCAGTTCGAGGTGTTTTACCCGGTCACTGGGTCAGGCGGGTCAGCAGCTTTTTATGTTTGTGTTTCTAAATTCCCAGCTGGCCCTGAAGTATCAACTCAGTAACTATCACAGGGGAAATGGTCAGAGAGGTCACGACCTTTCAGCCGACGAGTACATGTCCAATCAGAAGGTCAGGGATACCGAGGACGGACGCCGTTTCTGAGGCGACCTGCACGACGTAAGACGGCGATGATTGTCCTGGAGTTTTAGTTTTAAGTCAACAGAACCAGGATCTACAGAAACGTCCTGATGACTCTAGGAATGAGGTGACCATATTTTAAAACTCTGACTGTGAGATCCTGTAAAAATACCCAAAGATCCTCAAAGACGACAAAGAAGCTTCATAAACATTTCATATAATGAAAACAAAAACAGTGTATAGAAGCCTTTTTATGCCAGTTGGAAATATGAAAACAAAATTATAGTTTTGTTGAGGTTTTTATTTGCCCAAAATAGTTGAAATTTAGAAACTAAAAAGTCAAAATGTGACTATTTGTCTCATAATTTCAACTCTAAGACTTAAAGTTATGACATAATTTTCGCAAAATGTGACTATGTGTCTCATAATTTCAACTTTTGGACTTAAAGTTATGACATAATTATCGCAAAATGTGACTTTTTGTCTCATAATTTCAACTTTTGACTTAAAGTTATGACATAATTTTCGCAAAATGTGACTATTTGTCTCATAATTTCAACTTTTAAATCATAATTTTGGTTTTAAATCTCAAAATGATGATTTTTTTTTCATTCATTCATATTTCCCCAATTCTTCATTTTTCAGACATTTGACTTTTTATATCAAAATTTGTTTGTTTTTTTTTCAACTTTTTTTGGTGTTTTTCCTTTTTTATTATTATTTTTAATCTGACTATTTTGCCATTATTCTTACTTTTTCCTTAGAGTTCTGACTTCTAATGTCAACCATTTTGAGTTTTTTTGTATTTGAAAATTTAATCATTATTCTAACTTTTTCTCAAAGTTTTGGCTGTTTATCTTAAAAATTTAATTCATTAGATTCCACTAGTCCACAAAATTTCTAACTTTTTTTTTCTCAGACTTTTGCAAATTTTAAGAACTGTTTTGTTTTTTTTAATTTCACTATTTTTCCTTAATTCAACTTTTTCCTCAGAAAATTATTTTTTTCATCCCAAAATTTTGAATTTATGTCCTAATTTTGACTAATTATCTCAAATTTTAATCTAATTTTGGCAAAAAAATCTCAACAAAGCCAAGTTTTCTTTTTTTTTTTTCCCTAACCGGTGTAAATAGGCCTCTATAATAATACCTCAAAAATTATATTTGTGTCTTTTCTGCACAAATATTAATAATGCCTCAAAATCTGAGTTAGAAAGTAGCTCAGTGTAGTGTTTTAGCATAAACATTTATGGGTTTTTAGACATTTTAGACATAATTTCACCACCAAAAGAAGGACATGTCCAGGTAAAAAAGGGCGTTTGGTCTCTCTGTGTATGAACAGATACCAACGCATCATCTTTCTGTGGTGGCATTTCTGCGATGGCGTGCGTTGACATTGAACTTGGCGTCCTCCTGCACGTCTTTACTCCTCTGTTTGACACTAAAATATCACGTTTCCCAAACAGCGGTGGCTCTCTGCACGGCTGATGAAATCTTCAATGATGCTTGGGTTTCAGCTCTGCAGCTCGCCGTACCGCGGCGTCCCCCGGCGTCCCCCGGACCAGCAGCCCCCTCTGCAGGGTTTGGACCCCGTCAGATGGGAGCGGGCCCCTGGGAGCCATTTATAACCGGAGTCTGAGCTCGCACGGCAGCGCTGCTTCTCCTGCACTTCTCTGCCAAGTGTTAAAAGAGAGATTCTTAAAAATGGAGCGCTCATATGTGCGGCAGCCTGAGCTTTAAATGAGCTTTTCATCGAGGGGGGGGGTCCACGGCTCTCCTCTTACAGCCGCGAGCACTCAGAGCGGGGGCCGGCGGCCTGATGACAGGTCAGCCATCTTTGAGGGACTCTATGTCGGGGTGGGGCGTTCAGGGGGGGGTCAGACTTCGAGTGAGGTTGGGGGAGGGTGTGACTTTAAGATGGAGTTCAATCAAAAAACCTTTGATGAAACGAAGCACAAACCATCATCTAGGAGTCAAAAGTTTAAGACCACAGCGGAAAAAAAACTGAAGAACTCCTAAAATAGTTTCATAAATTAGTTTGTTTATATTTGATGTGTTTCCAGGAAGTTAGTGTGAAGAAGAAGAAGAAGAAGAAGAAGTCCTTTGTCAGACATTGTGAACTGTTGTCCTGTTGTCATTATCAGACAGAGCAGGGCCCTCAGTCATGAAGGACGCCCCTGAACAACCGTCAGCTCCATTGTTCCATTGTTCAGAAAAAGCAGATCATGATGCCCCCCCCCCTCCACTGTGCCGCCTAGAAAACATCTCAGTGGGATCTCTTCGTCATGACCATAGACTGTATAATAAGTGGACGTAACGACGTTCGGCTCAAACTGAAGCCTCCAGCAGATGCCCCGCCCCCTGGTGTCTGGCTGCAGTATAGGTCATAAGCCCCGCCCCCTGGTGTCTGGCTGCAGTATAGGTCATAAGCCCCGCCCCCTGGTGTCTGGCTGCAGTATAGGTCATAAGCCCCGCCTCCCCATGTATTCCAGATATGAGCCGGGAAAACTTTAAAAAATTTCGATACCTCGTAGAAACGTTTCTCTCATCTTTACTCTAAGGTGGTATGATGATGTCATTTGGCTGCATGGTGTTCGGGTGTTTTTTTTTCTGAGAAGTAAGTTTCTCATTAGTTATTGGACGTTAAAAAACCATGTTATAAGTTCCTTTTTACGATAGTCGACAGCTGCTGTTCGTGAGTAGTTTTTACCGGGGATATAAGAAACTTCAGGAAAGAGCCAAAAGGAGACTAAACCTTCTGAAGAAGAAGAAATAAATTTTTTCTTTCTCGTTTTTACTCTGCTCCACCGGAAATTCTCTACTGCGTAGACTCTGGCTGCACAATGGCGGCTAGAGAAACGGGGTTTTTGGCTTTAAAAACGTAGAACGGTGACAGGCGGAGCCACGCTGTCCATTCTATTTACAGTCAATGATCAGAATCAGAATCGTCTTTATTGCCAAGTATCTTCAAGAAGCATACAAGGAATTTGACTCCGGTTTCAACTGTGCTCTCTTTGTACTAAAAAGAAGTAAGAATAAACATTAAATGTCACATATGTAAGAGAAACTGATAATAAGTAACTACAAATTAGAAATATAGAAATATTAGAAATATAGAAACTTTTCAATCAATCAAAAATTTCAATCAAGTCTATCAAAGAAAACCAAAGTTATGACAAAATAACTTTTGAGATCGAGTCAAATTGACTGGAAGACAACAGGAGGGTTAATACTGGAGGAAAAAACTTAAGTAAGTGTAACAAAGTGCTTCAATTTGATTTAGGATTTGTTTTATTAGTTCTTCCTCTTGTGCTTTTTCATTGGTGGATTTCTCGACACTTTCTTACAAAACTGCAACTTCATTCCCTTTGAATCTGCCAATGAAAATCCCCCAAGTTTGCTTCTATTTTGCACGTTTGCAAAGCAGCAAAAATGAAAATACTCCTGCAGCCGCTCTGCCGCTCTGCGTGCTGCCTCGGCGGTAAAATATCCTCAGCGTTTTGTTGATCGTGCAGCCGCGGCATCAGAGGAAGATGTTTCCTGAAGGTGAAGACAGAAAACTACATTCTGCACATACAGAACATCCACAAACACCAGGAAGACTTCAACAACCAGCCACAATAAATAAATCTCTGCTCACTCTTTGAAGCCGCCGGACTGTAAACACGGTCTATGTTTGAGCCTGTTTGGACAGAGGCATGCTGGGAAATGTTGTCCTTAAAAGTGACTCAAATCCTGCAAATGTGTCTGATTAAATCCAGAAAAATAATCATAAAAGAAAGTTCGTACTATAAATGACATAAGAGGAGGAAGTGATGAAGAGCAGCTTCAGGACAGGAACCAGACTCTTCGTCCCAAAATAAAAAACCGGAGCGCCTCTGGTCGGGAATGTGAGTTATGGACGCCCTCTAAGCCCCGGGACCAGATTCCACCTTAAAATAGCGTCCTGGGTGAAGAGAGAGACGTCCTGAGGCCACGGCGCTGCCATCTGCAGGAATTTACACGTGGGTTAATTGGCGGTTTCTTCATAGCAGCGCCGGACCGAGCGGAGACCCGGGAATATTTGTGATATCTGTTTTAAAAGCGGCGAGACTGCGACCTTTGACCTGCTTACTCGTAATGTTGGCGACAAATGCCGGCTGTTTCTCTTTACCTGCAGAGGCTTCACAAGTCAAACCTCATCTTAAAAAAAAAAAAAACAAACAAACATGACGCCCTAATGCCAGCTTGAGTTGTCACCAAGTGGAATATTAAAGAGGGGTATCACAGCACATTAACCCTTGGGGGTCGATGGACGTGCGGGCGCGTCCAAATGATGTGACAGACTTTAAGACGAAGTCCCTCGTTCTTCGTCGGAGCGACTTAGTGCCAAAGTTGAAGACAACTTTCACATCTATATTTTGATAAACGGTCAAAAACTTAACACAACTATTCACTTCATTTAGGTCTCTATAGTACTTAGTATATACGGGATGAAAAATAACTGATAACACCGCAAGCCACGTCGTACTCTGCCATTTTTCATCACTAAGAGTTGAAGCCCTAGCAAACAAATATATCTCTCTCTCTCTCTCTCTCTCTCCCACACACACACATGCACAAAAACACTCGACTATTTTCCTATTGGGTGAAAGTGTACAACATCAGCCAATCACAAAAATTGTATGGTTGCTATGAGTGTGGGGAAGATTTTGAGTGAAATTGAGGCAGATTTGTGAGATTTACTGTGTTTGGATGAGAGACAGGTCCAAGAGAAGGAGTGAGGACTCTGAGTATAGAGAGGTTGATCTCTCTTTTGTTTTGAATGAGGATTGAAATGAGGATGAGGATGTGTGCACACAGCATCTAACTTGGGGGTCTGTGTGTGAAATATTTTTGTAACTACTGATGGTTTGTAGTTAGTTGTTAATTGTTGTACAAAAACGCCTGGATATTCCCTTTATTTTATGTAAATAGTAATATATAAGAAGGGTTTTTTTTCTAAATTTGGACTTTTTTAGAATTTACAATTCAAATTTGCATTCTAAGTTATGAAATTATTTTTTACGTATATCTGTGGGTGTGGCTCCTGATGGTTTGTAATAGTTGTAAATAGTTGTGCAAAAACGCCTGGAAATGTCCTTCATTTTTATGCAAACAGTTGTATATTACAGCTTTTAATGATTAATATTTACATTGTTTTTTAACATTTACATTGTATTTTGTCATTTTAAGTTATGAAAAGGATTCGTTACAAACGCTTCTGGTCCCTAGAGCAAAAAAAACAAACTTTTTCTTCCTCGGATTTTGTAAAATTTTGCAACTTTAGGTCCAGTGTGCTCACACAGTTTGTAAAAATGAGTAGATATGAGTACATTCAAACAGGTGGGGTTGTGCTGAAAAGAAGGATACCAAGAAAGGCCAGGCAAACAGTTTTTAAGGTGAAATATGAAGGTAAAATCAAAAGTAGGCAAAAACGGCCAACTGACCCCTGGACCCCAGAGGGTTAAAGAGGGGGAATTCCACCATAACGAAGTACACAGGGTTGGGTTGAGCTCTTGAAAAGTGCTGCATAAATAAAAATATTATTATTGTTATCATTACCATTCTCCTGTGCTATGTTTTAAGCATGGATTTAAAGTAACAATAATGGATGTTCAGACTGAGCATGTGCGGATTTTCATACCTCAACATGTTCGAAATCCCTGAATCTGTTGGAAAAATAGCACAAGATCATCATGAGAGCGTCACGAAACTTGAAATGATGAGGTCATCACGTAAGGATCTCCTAACTGGTTCATGACACGTTGTTGAAGGGGACCTCAAACACCAAGGCCACCGTAATAGGCCTCCTGAGTGCTGGCCAATCAGAAATAAGGGGGTTTGTGGGGCAGTTAGTCTTAAAGAGACAGCAACTGAAATGAAATATTTTAGCTTGAGCGTTGTTTTTGAATTTATTTAAAGCAATTATTTATTTTTAAGGCGACTTATTATGTGTTTTTATGTTTAATTTGAGTTAACAAGAAGAAAATGACTGAGCATTAAATTTGGAGAGGAGTCAACAAGGCCTATGATGAAAGGTCCACCATTCCTACTGTGTTTGTGCCTCCACCTAGTGACTACAAAACCCCTACACACTCGATGTTTCCGAGTCCTTTGAACCAGGTTTGACTACTTACTTCCTACTTACGTCGTACAATAGTCTTTTATGACCTCCTTTTAAATGTGAGTAGTCGCCAGAAGCTGCACATGAGACGTACTTGGACGTTCACACATGACAATGATCCAAAACACAGGGTAAAGTCTGAGCTTTGAGATAAAAGATGAATTTTTGCAAAAAGTCAAGGTTTTGGGGTTTTCAAGTCAAAACTTCCAAAAAAAAAAAAATACAAATTCTAAGATAAAGGACAAAAATTGAGAAAGAAGACAGTTTGAAGATAAAGTCAGAATTTTCAGATAAAGAGTCAATATGTTTGAGGAGAAGTTAAATGTTTGAGATAATAAAGTGAAAATTCTTGGATGAAATTAAGAAATTTGGGAGAAAAAGTCAAAATTTGGAGATAAAAGAAACAAATGAGATTAATAGCCAAAGTTTCAACACAAAAATCCAAATTTTGAAATGAATAAAGGAAAAACCAAAACATTGAAATTTGGGATAATTAAGTAAAAATCTGAACTCCAAAGTTGAAACATGAGATTATAAGTTCAAAATTCTGAGATAAAGCCAAAATTTTGCAAAAAAGTCAAACCTAAAGAAAAGAAGTCCAATATTTTAGATTAATGTCAAAAAATTGAGAAAAAACATCATTCTGATTAGAAATTTTTGAGGGTAAGAGTCATTATTTTAGAGAAAAAGTCATATTTTTTAAATTAATAAGTGAGAAATTTTTGATGAAAAGTTGAAATTTGGGGCCTGCCATTGGCTACAGCAGAATAAAGTGAAGGTTCTGGAGTGGCCATCTCAGTCTCCTGACCTCAATATCATTGAGCCACTCTGGGGAGATCTCAAACCTGCAGTTCATGCAAGACAGAGCAAGAATTTACAGGAACTGGAGGCTTTTTGCCAAGAAGAATGGTCAGTTTTACCATCTGAGAAAATAAAGACCCTCATCCACAACGAGCACAAAAAACTTCAGTTGTTTGCTAATGTTGTTTTCACCCAGCCACGAACCATGAGTGACAGATAAGTTTTTGTGTTATCATTGTTGACAAGTAACAAAGACAAAAACTTCTGCAGTTTCAAACATGAAAACAGTGATTTCATCTCTGAACGACCTGGACTCAGCGTGACTCTGTGATTATTGTGGAAACTACAGCTGTTACTCACACTGAGCGTTTTATTCTGGCGGGTTCGGGGGCCGCAGGAAGTAACCTGTAACTTTAGCTCCACCCCCCACTGTTAGCCTGACAGAGCGGAGACAAAACATCATCAGCGTGTGATTTATTCTGTGGAACGTGTGGAAACAGCAGCTCAGAGTGATGGAGATGAATGAGTCCGGCTGAGAAACAGAACTTTAACGGGGGGGGGGGGGGGGGGGGCTGTGTTAACTACACCCCCACAATCACAGAGTCCAGTCATTTATCCATCTTTCTCTCCATGTTTGAAGGTTGTAGCTGTGTTTTCTGGTGTTTTCTTGTGGTGCATGTGCTGAGCTGTTATATCTTTCACAGACGGACAAACACCTGTTGTACTGAGACAATGACCCTTAGTTGGGAGGTCAAAGGTCACAGGGAACACAAACACTGACCAACTTATAAAGAGTATAAATAGACTTTGTTTTCAGTGCGTAAAGATGAAACATCTCTCCATGAAAAGGTATGATTTTCTTGATTAAACACTTAAACTTAGTGCCTGAATGTCCTTTTTTTCCTCCTTTTAGGTCATAAAATTATAATTCGGATATTTTACAAAAGTCCTCAAAAGTCTGCTCACGTCTCTGATCCCAGCTCTCTCATGCAAGGCGTCAGATATTTTCAATACTGATGCATTTACTGTAAAATCTTTGGAAGTACAATTTGTGGAGCTTTTGTCGTCACCCTTTCAGGAAGTGTTTAAAAAAAGAAACATATGAAAATATTCTTAAAACAGTCATTTAAATAAGAGAGTCAAACTTCCTCTCAATCATCTGAAAAGCTCGTTCTCGTACATTACAACAGCTGCTGGATATTTTTACAAACAAATAAATAAATCTGAGTGAAACAGTGAAGCTGCGTGTGCGTCATCTGCTCAGAAAATGTTTCAAGTCACAAGAAGAAGCTAATTATTTTACGCCTTCATTCAGTTTGCACAAATTTATGACACTGTTTGTCAGAGCAGTGACGGTTTAATTAACATAAAAATGCAACACTCTGATATGCACGTGATTATATTTTTTAATTTAAACTCAGTATTTAATCTAAGAGTGAATATTATAAGCATGATGAGGGTGAGAAGGTGACAGTTTCATGGTTATTTAATAAATTTAGCCAATGCACAGTTTTTATTAATGAATTCTTTTAAAGACTTTTTTTTATCTTACTGAAAGAGCTATAAAATTCTGTGTTTTAAGTTTTTTTGAAGGAGCTGTTCATTCATTATTAGTGCATACACATGGTCTGAGGAGGTTTATGTTTGTTCACAAGGTCAGAAGAAAGCCAGGTAAAATATTGATGTGTACATCAAATGTTTGTACGCACGATTTAGGCACAAATTTGCGCGTACGACTGTTTGTGACTGAGCCCTGTCTTCTTTAATCTGCTGACTCTGTTGAAACCGCGTTTTGTAAACAGACGCTTCATAGTGACAGTGCGTTAAAAGTGGGCGGATCGATCCACAATATCTATATATCGATACCAATATTGATATCAGTATCAATCAATACTTTTGTGATGAGATTGATACTTGAGTTTCGCTTTCACTTTCTCTTCTTTATGATAAGATAAGATAAGATAAGATAAACCTTTATTAGTCCCACAGGGGGAAATTTCAGCTTTACAGCAGCAGCAGGATACAAGAGAAACATAGAAAGATTTACAAATGAGACTATAGGTAATTAGAATAAAATAGACAATAAACATAAATACAATTCAATGAAAATAAATGAAAGAGCATGAGCCTTTCGGTAGTATTTACAAGATTAACATATGTAAAAAATCTGAATGAGGATAAGTGAAATAAAATGAAATAAATGAAAGAGCATGAACCTTCCAGCAGTATTAACAATATTAACAATATATAAAAAGATCTGAATGGGAATAAGTGAAATAAGTAAAATGAAAAACAATAAATGAAAGAGCTTTTGCCTGCCTGCAGTATTATTAACAGTATTTTACAATATATAAGAAATGGATTTGGAGTGATATGTGTGCTCCTCTCACTCATTTTGCTTTGAGCACTCTGCTGAATATGTTAGATGTATTATATAAATACAAATTTATTAGACCAACACCCAGTGCAAGGTGTTCAAACAATGTTATTAAACACTAACAAATTAATTGCTTTTAACCATAAATATTCAAATTTACAGTTTAACAACAAAGCAGGGGAACAATTTAAAGTTCATGATTACTTTGTGATAGAAAAAAATAGTTTTTTTAACTTTCATTCATGAACAGAAACAGTAGTTTTAGTGATTGTGTGTTACTTTGATTAATTTTGATAAACTGCTCTTCCTTGTAAAAAGTATCAGTATTGATATCGGTGATACTGATCCTGTATTTACTTGGTATCAGATTGATACCAAGTTTTGCAGAGTCACACACCACTACCCTGCGTGAAGTTCGCTTCATGTTGTCGTAGTGTGACCGCCTGCTTGAGTACAGCAGAGTTTGAGTGACCAGTGTGACCACGTCCTGAAAGTTTTGACTTTACTCTGATGAGATCAGGTGAGTGAGGATGAGAATAAAAAGGTGAACGACGTCGTCCTGAAACCGTAAACCTCAGACTGACGTGTTCACGTAGAGAGAGAGCGGAGCTGCACCGTCAGCGTCCAAACACTGACGCAGCATCTGGAAACTCCATCCACTCCAGCAGGCTGCAGGCGGGTGGAGGGGGGGGGGCCCAGCAGGGGGTCCAGCAACCAGCCTGAGGAGCTGAGGGAAGTGTGCTGGGGGGGGACTCCCACACAGGGGGGAGGGGGGGACAAACGATCCTGCCTTGTTACCGAACTGGACGCCACGACCTGGAAGTCTTGTTTTCTACATCAGACTCAATATGGTAGACCAATCTCTCCAGGGCCGCCATGGGAACCCAAAACAAAACCGAAGTACGAGGGAAAGTTTATACGGCAGACGGGAAACACGCAGAGATTATCAGCTGAAAAGTTCGGCTCCTTTACAAGTTTAACTTACACATGACACTTCAGATACTGCTTGGTCTAAAAACTTATTTTTAAAAAGTTCTTTGAAAATGGATAAAAACATATTTCTGAGTGAAGAATTAAGTTTTCTAACAGATTTCAGTAGTTAACCAACATTTCAAAGATTTTAGGCTCATTATTTTTTAGTATTTTTAATTTGAGGTGGGTTTTTACAGTCCACCACGTTGGTTTATATACTTTTATATAAATATACAAGGACAATAAAAAAGACACACTTTAATAACCGTTCATAGAGAGTTCACAGACATCACTGAGTATGTAAAAGTAAAACACACAAAGTAAAGAAAATAAACACTTATTCTAAAATAATTTGATGTTAAAATAACCTTTCACATTATTACATTGGTTGTTCCACCTGACATGGAAATTGTTCCAGTCAGGTTACTTCACTTTTTTGGAAAAAATAGTCATAAAGTCTCTTTAGATGTTTGAAAAGGTGAACCAGTGTTTACAGTAAACCCGAGGAGACCGACTACGTCAAAGGACACAGGACAAAATAAGAGAAGTGAAATTTTATTTTCAGATTTGTTACGGTTGCACCACCCTGACATTTGACAAGGTGAAAATTACGGGACAAACGTTTTTTACATTTTTTAACAGCTTTAAAATTATTTTATTTGCAAAGAATGTTTTATTTAAAAAGGTTCAAGCATAAAATAATGCCACTGTATTTTTAATTTCCATTTACAATAACTGACATTCAATTTTTAGAGTTTAATTACTGTGGATACTTGTCAGGACGGAACGTGGTGGACTGTAAAACCCCCAAACTCCTTGGTTTTGTGTTTTTTTGTACAATATAAAATTAAGTTTAAAGATGTGTTCAAATAACACAGGTTTCATAGAATAAAGAAATACATGTGATGAAATACTCAATTCATGATGGAAGGAAATATTGCACTCAGACACAAAAAAAGGGGACGTCACCTCATTGACCCATCTATCTATCTATCTATCTATAATCAGAATTCATTCTGGGCAGTAAAGGAAGCACCAATGTCATAAACAAATGTGGAATGGAATGAAATGTACTGAATTTACATTTAAAATTGAATAAATCATGAAATGTTTAAACCTGAATTTTGCTGGGTCACCCTTTTAACACAACATTTTATTTATTTATTCATTTTTCACTTTAACCCAAAAATACAACATAAACAAGAGTTTCAGCACGTCAGATTTAAGACTTTTTAAGACCTTTTTAACGCCACTTTGAATGAAATTTAAGACCAAAATCACTATAAATATAGTTGATGGTTTGGGAGATCGTGCTGTTTTACAACCAAATCAAAGCGTGTGTCACTTAATGAGACTCATTCAAGTTTACTTTTTGTCTGTTTATTGAATATAAAGTGATAATAAACATAATGTGCTTGCTGGTTAGTGGCTGCATGTAAAAGTGCAAACAGCTACAATGCAGATCATTTATATCAGCAGCTTGTAAGACAGTATCCACTCTACATCTTCTCAAAAAGTCCTGCTAAAAAAATAAAACAATAAAATATTAACAAATCCTGCCCTGACAAATTCAAGACCTTTGAGTACTTCAATTCCAATTGGAACACAACATTTTAATAAATTTAAGACTTTTTAGGGATGCACAGGAACCCTGATAGAGACTTGCTTGGATTTTAGTTTACTTAAGTTTTTATTAAATAAGATTTTTGTCCTCAGTCTGTGCATTTGCTGTGGCATTATTTCGATAAGCTTCTGCAACATCAGTAGATTTATTTCCATCCAGTGTTGCACTAATTTTTCCCTGATGATCGGAGAGTTTGACCACTGCACAAAGTTTTCTCCAGCACATCCCAAAGATTCTCAATGGGGTTAAGGTCTGGACTCTGAAAAAGACGTCTCATGCTCCCTGTACCACTCGTTCACAATTTGAGCTCTGTGAAACCTGAAACCTTGTCATCTTGGAATATGCCCGTGCCATTAGAGAAGAAAAACTCCATTGATGGAATAACGTGGTCATTCAGTATATTCAGGTAGTCAGCTGACCTCATTCTTTGAGCACATACTGTTGCTGAACCTGAGCAACTGCAGCAACCCCAGATCTTAACACTGCCCCCACAGGCTCGTACAGTAGGCACTAGGCATGATGGGTGCATCACTTCACCTGACTCTCTTCTTACCCTGAAGACTTTTTTCTGGTTAGTTTTACTTATTAGTGGTTTTCTTAAAGCTGCACAGCTGTTGCATTGTGCATGTGTAAATGCTCTTACTTTCACTATTAAACATACTCCTGAGTTCCACTGTTGTTTGTGTTTAATTTAATTGAGACAAAGTGATTGATGATTTTTTTTCCCACCCACGTTTCTTTTGCCTGGTTAAATCCAGGTGGAGACTTTTATAATAATGAGAATAATAATGCATAGCAGAAAAAATGTAGTTGCCTGATGTGTTGCTGCTGTATAATAGGTTGTTTAACTGACGAGCAGATGTAGACGCTTTCTGTAAAAGTGGATCAGTTAGTGACAAAGAGGTTGTGTAACATCTAACTGTGATTCCTGCAGACGTGAGTGATGTCACCTGAATCCTGAATAAACTGAATTTGATCCAGAAGCTGCAGATCTGGAGCAGTAACAGGTGGACTCTTGGAGCCTGATGTCTTTCACAGTCTCTTCGTTTTGTACAAACACTGGAAGTTACGACCCAGCAGCCGGTTTCAGGTTTAATATCAAACCTGCTGAAGCTCACGTTCACGACGCCTCGGGGAGCGGCGGGGACGGCGGAGGAAACACGAGTGGGCGTGGAGAATCAGGCTCAGGTGTGTTTGCAGAAAAACATCTTTGGAGCAGAAAATAAAACAGATAAACTGAGTTACTCCTGAATCTTCCTGTTTCTGATTCCAGCGTCTTCTCCTCCGTCATCATTCCGACCTCACGCTCAGGACCCCCCACCCTCCGGGGCCTGGCTGGTTGCCGGGCAGCAGAGGCCAGGACGGCGCCTCCGCTACTTAAAGCTCAAAATTTTGGGGGTTCACAGCTCGGCCTGCGAGTGGAAAGCAGGATTATGTCCTGTGGTTTGTCTAAATCCAGTGACCCGGGGAAAAGAAAAGCTCTCAGTGTGGTTTTGGGAGCTGATGTGTGATTACAGAAGGTTTGAGGTATTCAGGAGGGGGGGGGCACTGACTGCAGCAGGTGGAGCTTTATGAGGCTGAAACTCAAACATTTTAATGATATAAACAGTCGATGTATCGATGCACTGAAAGCTGACGCTGGTTTGATACAGAAATTACTGAAAAAACCTCAACACAGAAAACTTGTTAGGGAAAATAAATCTGAGAATGTTTCTACACAGAGTGAGATATCAGTGGATCAAACAGCAGCTGTTGGAAATATCACAGTTATTTATGTTTCATTCAAGTGATAATCACCTGATTATTCCATATTAAAGTGGTAATAAACGTGCACTTTGCTCTTGTGTCATAATCTCAATGCTCTTCTGCACATTGCTGCACTGTGCACTCTCCTCCTGAATCCTGATTTATACTTCTGCTATAACTTCACACCAGTGGTTCTAAACTGGTTTACCTTTTAATATTCACCTTTTACTGATAAGCTGTCACTCAAATCGAGGAACTTTTAAATGTGTTTTAACCTCCTAAGACCTGGTGACTTACATTTCTGCCGCCCAGACCCATAAAATTTCATTTTCTAAAACTTTTAATCTATTGGCAACAATTAGAGACACTTTCGGCATCATCTTTTGGTGATTCTACAACTTCACACCCACTTCAGTGAGAAAAAAAAGTGTAGTTATGAACAATAACACTTATACCTAAAAACTAGTGGCTATCTAGTAACACTAAAAACATAACTTCCTTGACAAAGACCAAGTTTAGTTTTATACTAATTAGGTTTTAATTATCCTAGATAGCAAGGATAAATAAAAAAATGCATACCAAATCATGCTTGGGTCTTTTTTTGTTGTTTAATCTGGCGTTTTTAGCACAGGGCACTCAAAAAATGAAACACTGACTTTAATTACTCGTGATGTGCGGATCGATACTGAAATATTGATACCTCCAATACCAGATCTTTGTGCTCTTAAATCGGTTCACGAATGAAAATATCAATTCTTTTGATACTTAAGACATTTGAGGTAATGTTTATCATTTAGGGGAACACAGGAAAGTAACTGAACTATTGAGATTTTTGTCCAAGTGAGACGTAATTGATGAGAACTACTTTTTCTTCTACCTGCATGAGTGTAGGATGCGTAAGCGCAAAATGAATGAATGCGTGAACGCAGAATAAATGCGTAAGTGCAGAGTGAATGCATGCATGGACATAGTTGCATGCTGCTCAGTCAGTCAGTATAAACTCCACAAACAGCCAAGATGTGTTCTGTGATCTTTGTGGAAAAATGGGAGGGATTAATATCAGTATTGTATCAGTATCACCAATTTAAGCCTGAGTTTTATTCATTATCAGCCCAGAAAGAGAATCAGGGAATATCAAACATCACTAATAATTACAAATATAATTTCAATTATAGTGGAGAGCATAGACTGTATAATGAGTGGACGTAACGATGTTGGGCTCAAACTGAAGCCTCCAGCAGATGCCCCGCCCCCTGGTGTCTGGCTGCAGTATAGGTCATAAGCCCCGCCCCCTGGTGTCTGGCTGCAGTATAGGTCATAAGCCCCGCCTCCCCATGTATTCCAGATATGAGCCGGGAAAACTTTAAAAAATTACAATACCTCGTAGAAACGTCTCTCTCATCTTTACTCTAAGGTAGTATGATGATGTCATTTGGCTGCATGGTGTTCAGGTGTTTTTTTTTCTGAGAAGTTAGTTTCTCATTAGTTATTGGACGTTAAAAACCGTGATATAAGTTTCGTTTTACGATAGTTGACAGCTGCCGTTCGTGAGTAGTTTTTATCGGGGATATAAGAAACTTTGGAAAAGAGCCAAAAGGAGACTAAACCATCTGAAGAAGAAGAAATAAATATTTTTATTTCTCTTTTTTACTTGGCTCCACCGGAAATTCTCTACTGCGCAGACTCTGGCTGCACAATGGCTGCTAGAGAAACGGGGTTTTTTGGCTTCAAAAACGTAGAACGGTGACAGGCGGAAGCACGCTGTCCATTCTATATACAGTCAATGGTGGAGAGTTGGGTTTGGGCCAAAAGGCCAACATGACAGACATTTCAAGAAGAAAAAAAAATACCGATATTAACCAGTTTCCTCTGTTTTGGTGCTTCGTTTCTACTCCGGAACATTAAAAATTCATGAGAAACAAACCAAACTGGATGAAACACTTCTGTGTGTTTGTGACGCATCATTATTCTGGTTTGAACCTGTGAGAGCGGCTCAGAGAGGAAACAAGTCCACACGATGAGCTCACAGAGTTTTTTTCCACTGGCACACTCAGCGCCCGCCGACACCCAAACCCGCTCTGTTCCTCTGGGTTAGCGTGTTCTTTTCCAGGCCGCCATTAGCCCCTTGGCACAGGTTCACTCTGCGTTTTATACTTTATCTCCATCAGCACCTGCCCGTCTGCCAGGATCTGCCCTCAGGCCCCGCGGCGGCCAAACAAAAGTCTTAAAGTAGCGGAGGGCCGGAGCAGGACGCAAACATGAAAGTTGGAGAGCGCTGGTGGCGCTCGGAGAGACGAAACTCGAGCTCCTGTTTTTCCAAAACAAAATTATGGACGAGAGAAGGAACAGGGGATGGAAGTAGCTGAGGTTTGATATGATGTGTGTGTGTGTGTGTGTGTGTGTGTGTGTGTGTGTGTGTCAGAGGAAGTCAAACCACTTGGCTGTCAGCTCCATTTGGCTCCTCTCACACTCTCTCCATTTCTCATAGAGAGCCATAAGGAAGGCCTCAGTGTGACCGTTTCCCAGAATGCCTCTCTGCTGGTCCCCATCAGCAGCCATTCATCTCCTCACACACACACACACACACACACTCACACACACACACTGGCCCCCTCACCTCTCCCCCGAGCCCTCATTTAAACCCATTTAAACCCTCAGATATGACCAGGATCAAGTGTCCTGTGCAGGGCACGGCGAGCAAGCGACTGTTGAGGGTTTGATTCCCAACGGGCTGCAAATATCTGCATGAGAGCGAGTGTAAGGTGCTTCAGGACAGAAATACCTGACAGGTGTAACATTTACAGTAACAGTGCTGAATTCTCTCAGATATTTAAAGCTACAAGTAAATATAAAAGTCTGTTTTTATCACATTAGCACTGCTGCTCGCTTCAAAACGTGAAACTGCCTGAAAACATCTGTCATCCTCGTATTCAGCTTAATAGCTTTTGTGCTCGTTGTGGATGAGGGTCTTTATTTTCTCAGATGGTAAAACTGACCATTCTTCTTGGCAAAAAGCCTCCAGTTCCTGTAAATTCAGCTCAATGATATTGAGGTCGGGAGACTGAGATGGCCACTCCAGAACCTCCACTTTCTTCTGCTGTAGCCAATGGCGGGTCCACTTGTCCTTGTGTTTTGGATCATTGTCATGTGTGAACGTCCAAGTACGTCTCATGTGCAGCTTCTGGGCTGATGAGTGTAAATTTTCCTCCAGTATTTTCTGATAACATGCTGCATTCATCCTTCATTCATCAGTTTGGACCAAGTTTCCTGAGCCTTTGTAGCTCACACATCCCCAAAACATCAGTGATCCACCTCCGTGTTTCACAGTAGGAATGGTGGACCTTTCATCATAGGCCTTGTTGACTCCTCTCCAAATGGAACAATGTTTATGGTTGTGGACAAAAAGTTCACTTTTGCTCTCATCACTCCAAATGACTTTGTTCCAGAAGTTTTGAGGCTTGTCTCTGTGCTGTTTGGCGTATTGTAAGCAGGAAACTTTGTGGCATTTGTGTAGAAATTACTTTCTTCACTCCATTTTTCTTCAAGTGCCTCCTTATTGTGCATCTTGAAACTAAGTGCTGATAAGAGAGATAAGCTATAAAAACAAAAACTGCTTTTCTTCCAGGCTGTAAACTTGTGTAATTCAACTGTAAAGTTTGACACTTTAACATGAGGCTCTATGAGGACCAGCTCACTTTTGGAAGCAGCCTCTAGTGGACACTGGAGGAACTGCAGGAGAAGAAATCAGTTTTAAAGCCCCTCTTCTATCAAGTTATCTCCTCTTTTTTATAGTAAAAATAAAAAGTAAGGCAGATGTGACCTGTAAGGAATCATTTTGTTCCTCACTTCTTAAATATGCTCAGTAACTCCATCAGAGTTTTGTCTCAGTTTCTTTCTGCTGCTTTATTTGCTGCTAACAGAAGTTTGTGTCTGCGTTTTTTGAACCTGAGGATGGAGAATTCTTCATGGTGCACATGCTGAAACTTGATCCTCATTGGTTCCTGGGGGCCTCCCTCGCCCTCGCCCTCGCCGCTCAGCGTTTATGACCAGCGTGTTTCAGTTTCAGCACGGAGGCCGAGCGTGGACGACTCTTTGCTGCAGCCAGACGGGACATTCCTCCGCGTTTGTCACAGCCACGCTGCTCGCTGCACGCCACTTTGGAGGAAACAGCAGAAGAAAAAGAAGAAGAAGAAGAGAGCAGGAAGCTGGAGGACGACAGGAGACGCAGCTTCGGTTTCCATGACTGAGGAGATTCTTCAGGCGTGTAAAAGATTAAAAACAGATCTGCTGAGTTGCTCGTGCCGCTCACTGAGAGACGAGAGGAGCGCGGCGGTCTGCAGAGCAGCACGTTGGACTTCTGAAGCTTTGAGTCATCAGAAATAAACTTTAAAAAAAATGCAATCTGAGAAAAAGTCCAAGCATGAATAAAGTTAATTGGACGGGTTTGAATCTTGGTTGGCTCAGTGACTGACGACCTCCTGTGACGTCAGAGTGTCGAACAGGAAAACATCCTGGGAGG
Source organism: Thalassoma bifasciatum (assembly GCA_008086565.1). Lineage (NCBI taxonomy): Eukaryota > Metazoa > Chordata > Actinopteri > Labriformes > Labridae > Thalassoma > Thalassoma bifasciatum. Next base: position 48,313 of record RPOG01000876.1, on the reverse strand, counting down.
TTTGGAGGCTCAGAGGTGTGATAGGTGCAATTCAGACTCAGTTTGACTCCAGTCAGAGAGGAAACACTGCTCCACACTTCAGTTGTTATTTACAGACAAAAGACAGAAAACAATTTGAACTCATGATTGAAAAGGGCTGGGCAATAAATCGCAAATTAGATTAAATCACAATTTGACCTGTTGCAATATTCTAATTGCAGGCAGTGGAATATTTCTTCAACCTGTATCAGAAAACCAGATAAACCTACTAGTAGATGTTTTCTGCTCTACCAATGAAAAAAAATGCAATTTAGCCTTGCAAAGCAAACAATCTAAGTGGTGAAAAATGGCAACAATGACAAGAGGCAGCAAAAAATGGGATAAAACTTGAGAAACACTCAGAGAGTAGCGAAGAAATGGTCCAAAAGTGGTAAAAAAAAGAGTTGAAAGTGACTAAAATGGCCAAAAACCAACAAAATTGGGCATGAAAATTCTGAGGAAACTTGGAAAATAGTCATAGGGCAGCAACAATGGGGAGAAAAGTGACGAAAAAAACAGTGAAAAGTGGCAAAAACAGCCCAAGGCAAGAAAACATGGGCAAGAAAGTTGGAATAAAACTAATAGAATAGTCAGAAAAGTGCAAAAAATGGTCCAAAAGTGGTGAAAAAAGAGTGCAAAGTGACTAAAATGGCCAAAAACCAACAAAAAGGGGCATGAAAATTCTGAGGAAACTTGGAAAATAGTCATAGGGCAGCAACAATGGGGAGAAAAGTGACAAAAAAAACAGTGAAAAGTGGCAAAAAACAGCCCAAGGCAAGAAAGTTGGAATAAAACTAATAGAATAGTCAGAAAAGTGCAGAAGTGATGGGAAAAAAGTGAAAAGCGATTAAAATGGGCAAAAAACATTCATGAGTAGCAAAAAGGAAATATTATGGGTTGTTATTTTGTCATATTCAATGTCAATGTTCATTGTTCATCAGCCAAAAAAAATCCACAAGACTGGGGACCTGGAAATAATAGCACAAAAAATCACAATGGCAATATGGGGAAAAATAATCGCTATTAGATAACTTTTGTGAATTGTTCAGCCCTAATTGACAACAAAGAATAAAACACAAGTTCTTCAAATCCTGTATGCATTAATGTCCGAAACACACAAATGATCAAATTTGTTGTTCTACTTCAAAACAAACATGAATTCAGTCAAACGCACACACTGCACAAATTCTGTACACCTTTAATTGCACTTGAGGTTATTGCACATATACTTTTCTCTAATATGTAGTTGCACATGTAACATAGAGCAGTGTACAGACTTTTTTCAAAGAAACACAGTTTTTTTTGTTTTTTTTAAAGCATATTTTATTCAAACAAGTTCAAAATAAACAGCACAGTTGGGACAAAGTCATTTCACCCCCACCCCACCCCACAAATAAAAAAAACAAAAAAAACAAAACACAAATAAAGAAAAAAAACCCAGATAAGATAATTAAATTAACAAGCAGTATTAAGGCTATAATAGAAAATAAATAGACGACTGCGTAAGTAAATCATAAGTTAGAAAGAGAAGAAAAAAAATTAAAAAAAACCCCACACAAACCATAACACCCCTCTCAAGTCAACAAGAGCAGAAATTACATTGCCGGGGTAAAGAGCTCAAAAGTAAGTAAATAGAGATATAGGAATCAGTAAATAAGTAACTATAAGTTAATGCCAGTAGTACACCTTTGATGGTAGAAGAAACACAGTTTTGATGTTGAGAAAAAGCCCAAATTAAAACAAATCCTGCTGATGTTTTTTACTTTTAGCAATGTTTTCTGTCAGGGGCAGTTTGTGTGGGATAACATGTGTCATATCTTTTCATGCAACAGTCACAATCTTAATTTTATCATCACTCTAATTCATGTTTTCTTTTTCAAGAATGAACTGAAACAACTTTTTTTTGCACCAGATATTTTTTGGGGGGCTTTTTGGACTTAAATTCATACCTTCATTTATTCATATTGGCTTTAAAAGTTTTGTTTTGCAGAGTTTCAGTCGCTGTGTGAGATGTTTGATTGTAAGTTTTCAGATCCATTCTTGTCCCAGGTTTGATGAGGACCTACATGAAGACTTCACCCATCAGCAGTTTAACAGTTTAGTTTAGTTTATTCACACACATCAACCTTGGCTAACACTGATACACATACATGCATACATATACATATACATAGACATTTGTACAATAGATTTCACAGTGGATGTGTGGAAAGGGTGACCCCAAAGAAGCTATTTAAAGCTTGTAGGGGCCTGTTTTCCCACAAATAAAGCAGGAGCACACAAGTAAAATAACAACACAAATACAGACGGAAAGAAAAGAAACAAAAAGAAAGAAAAGAAAAAAAGAAACGAAAAAGTAGCAGACGACCCTGATATTGTTCGTGGATGCAGTGTTATAACCAGTAAATCAGAGATACTTAGACAATAGTAACTGTTTTAGTTTTTTCTTGAAGACAGAGATGCAATGTGATGTTTTTTACTCATTATCAAGCTCATTCCAGATCTGACGCCCTCTGCAGACAAACCTGAGGCTGGAGCGTTTCAGTCTACGCTTCTTTCCAGTGATAAGATGTTTGTTCCTGGTAGCATGGGTGTGCGCGGGTAAAGAGATTGGAATGAGCTCACACAGTTTATTGTTCATTTTGTGCACAGTTTGATACATTATACAAGCGTTTTGTAGATAGTTGTGTTCTGTTAGACGCAGAAGATTATGGCGTTTGAAAAGTATTCTGGAGGGAGAATTGAACTCAGACCATATTATTGCACGTTTGACCTTCTTTTGGAGATTCTCGAGCTTTTTTAGGTGAGTGTGAAATTTGTTGCACCATATGATATTACAGTAATTCAAATGAGGTTCAAACAAAGTTTTGTACAAGGTGAGAAGTGCTGAGAGTGGAAGAAAATGTCTTAAAAAAACAGAGAAGCATATTTTGATAACTTCTTTATGAGTTCTTGGATGTGGTGTCTGAAATTAAGGTTTTCGTCAATGAGAACCCCCAGAAATTTTGTTGTGCTGACTCTTTGGATAATCTGCCCATGTATATTTGGGGAGATTAGCTCAATGGCAGCCTTTTTATGTGAATGAAAAATAATGTAGTATCATCAACCTCAGTGTCTCTGTTAAAGTTTGTCAGAAACTAAAAGTTTGTTCCAGCTCTTCAGGAATGTTTGGTCCAACTGTCGACGCTGTGTTTCATCAAATGGTCGCGTGGAGGCGTCGACGTTTGACGGATACTTCACCATTTGGACCAAAGAAGAATGTAGCAAAGCGAGCGGACCACCAGGACGTGTCCGAGCCGTCGTTAGGATCCAGGTCCAGAGTCTGTGTTTGGGTTTTTCTCAGCTGCTGGTCCCGTCAGAGCCGCTGGGGGCCACCTCGCTCCCAAACCCCCCAGGAGCTCAGCGGGACGTTAAAGAGGAATCAAACGTCTGCTGATGGAGGTAAACAGGAGCCGTGTGATCTTCAGTGAGGTCTGAGGGAGTCCTGCAGGGCCGAGCTGAGGGGGGGGGTCAGCACTCAGACCTGGGGGGGCCCTGGAAGAGTCCTCTGGAAACAGACACACAGATAAAACCAGTGTGAGTCATACAACTTAACCACAACACGAACGAATTCTCCCTCAAGTGGACCCCCCACCCAAAACTCCTTAAAGACGACAAAGAAGCTTCAGGAGAAATTTTCTACAATGAAAACATTTCCCCCAATTTCCCCAATTAATAATATAAAGATAAACAATGGTTATGTTGATTTTTTTCCATATTAAGTCAAGAAAGTCAAATTTATGAGATAAAAATATTCCACCTTTAAACTAAAAATGTTGACAAACCTCAAAATTTTGAATTTTTCTCTCATAATTTTGACTTTTTAATCTCAAAATTTTAATTTCTCGTCTCAAATTTTTGGCTAAACTACCTTTGAATTCTGAATTTATATCACAAAACTTCAACTGTCTCAGTTCTTTTAAATATTTATCTCAAAGTTTTAACTTTATTTCCCTATTATTTGAATTTATATTTCAAAATTCTGACTTTTTCCTTGGAATTTTGACCTATAAGCTTATAATTTTAGACTTTTGATTGGGGTTTTGGATCAAACTATCTTAAAATTCAGACTTAACATCCCAAAATTTCAACTTTTTGTCTCAAAGTTACAAAATTCTATCTCAAAATTTGACTTTATCATTAAAAAATTGAATTAACATATCAAAATTCTGTTATCAACTTACAATTTTAACCACTCATCTCAAAATTTTGACTGAACTATCTTACACTTTAAAAGTTTTCTTTCCAAACTTTCTACTTATATTTAAAATTTTACCTTTTTCATTTGACAATTTTGAATTTATTTCTCAAACTTTCAACTTTTTATTCTCAAATTACCAACTTGTTATCTCAAAATTTTGACTGAACTACCTTGAAAATGGAAATATATAGTTCAAAGTTTTACCTTTTATCTCCAAATTTTGACTTTTTTCCTCAGAATTTTGACTTTTGGTCTCAAAATTCTGACTAATCAACCCAAAATTTTGCCCTTGTGTCGTCTGTGCCTTGTGCCTGCTCAACATCTTGACAGGTTGGTGAATAATCAGAATAATGTCAGAAGCTCAGTGCAGCTTTGGTTTATTATAAATAGTAATCATCTAAAGAACAAGATGAGAAAAACAACATTTGTGGGATTTTTAAAAAATCCTCCAGGACAAAGTTTCAGCACCAAAAGGGAAGAACATGTCCGAACAAAAGAGGACGTTTGGTTTCAGCCGACACAAGAAAGACCAACAATTCTCCAAGAAAATCAAAGGTTTGTTTTTTAAATTAGAGCTGAAGATGATGATGATGTTGATGAAAATGATGATGACGTGTCTGTAAAGTGTGAAGAGCAGCAGCAGGAGGGCGTTGACTCAGAGTGTGGAGGCTCCTCAGGTTAAAGGGTGAAGGACCACACAGAGAGGAGGAGAGGGGCCGTGCCACACACACACACACACACACACACAGACTGACAGTGTGTGTAATGTGAGTCTGCTTAATCTGAGGGGGATGAGTTTGCTCTGTTTTCTGCTCATCACAACATTTACTGCTGAGTAACATCAGCTCTGCACGTTTAAACCATTGACTGTATATAGAATGGACAGCGTGCTTCCTCCTGTCACCGTTCTACGTTTTTGAAGCCAAAAAACCCTGTTTCACTAGCCGCCATTGTGCAGCCAGAGTCTGCGCAGTAGAGAATTTCCGGTGGAGCCAAGTAAAAAAGAGAAATAAAAATATTTATTTCTTCTTGTTCAGAAGGTTTAGTCTCCTTTTGGTTCTTTCCCGAAGTTTCTTATATCCCCGATAAAAACTACTCACGAATGGCAGCTGTCAACTATCGTAAAATGAAACTTATATCGCGGTTTTTAACGTCCAATAACTAATGAGAAACTAACTTCTCAGAAAAAAAACACCTGAACACCATGCAGCCAGATGACATCATCATACCACCTTAGAGTAAGGATGAGAGAAACGTTTCTACGAGGTATCGTAATTTTTTAAAGTTTTCCCGGCTCATATCTGGAATACATGGGGAGGCGGGGCTTATGACCTATACTGCAGCCAGACACCAGGGGGCGGGGCTTATGACCTATACTGCAGCCAGACACCAGGGGGCGGGGCNGGTGTGCAAAGAGTTTTTACAGCACAAGGTGACAATAAGTGATCTGTTAGAAAAATTAAAAAGTCAGATGAACGTAACGACGTTCGGCTCAAACTGAAGCCTCCAGCACATGCCCCGCCCCCTGGTGTCTGGCTGCAGTATAGGTCATAAGCCCCGCCCCCTGGTGTCTGGCTGCAGTATAGGTCATAAGCCCCGCCNATTTTTCTAACAGATCACTTATTGTCACCTTGTGCTGTAAAAACTCTTTGCACACCCCCCCCCCTCTCTCTCTCTCTCTCTCTCTCTCTCTCTCTCTCTCTCTCTCTGTGTGTTACTGTGTTATGAGTATCAACCTCTAACCCAGATGAGTGAAAGAGAAATCGGCACCGTGCTGATATACGATCTGTTCCAGGCGGAGGGAGGAGTGGTCGTAGAAGTTCATACGACAGCGAATCATATCTGGGTCATCGTCACTATTCACACAATGTGGAGGAAGAAGAAATGTTCCACCGAGCAGAGCAGAAAACCAACAGGAGCTGCAGAAAATCACAGTTTCATCAGACGATCCGCTCACAGATACTCAACTGTTTCAACCATTTATTTCTTTATTTTACCACATTTAAATAAAATGATAGAAGACTTGAATTTTGCTCATTTGGGTAAAAAAAGAAAACAAAAAAATGCAGTACCTGAAGTGTCCACTTGAGGCTGTTTCCAAAAATGAGCCGTTCACCATCACACAGACTGATCAGTTATGTTTGTGTACTGTTTCATTTAACTGTTTATAATGTTGCTAATATGCAACAATCTATTGAAATATTTCTATTTAAAGGTCTTTAATGTAAAAAATCCATAAAAGTTACATTATCTCATCATTTTGACCGAGGGATCTAAATTTTTTTACTTTTAATTTAAATACTATGACCTTTCTTCTTCATAATTTTGACTTTTCATTTCAAAATTTGGACTTCTTCTCTCACAATTTCAACTTTCTTATCCAAAATTTGGACTTTATAGGCTCAAAATTTGACTTTTTATCCCATTATTTTGATTGTATCTCGTTATTTTGCCTTTTAATCTGAAATTTGCATCTTTTTTTCTGTAAAATTTGATGTTGTATCTCAGAAATTTAACTTCAAATCTGTGACTTTCTACTTTTATATCTAACTTTTCTGACTGTTAATCTAAAAAATTTTGACTTTTTTCTCAAAATTGTAACTTAATTATCCCCAGATTTTGACGTAGTGTGCTTAAAATTGTCATCATATTTAATAATTTTGATGTTTATCTCATAATTCTGACTTTAGACTTATAATCTCGTGATTTTTTTTTCTTTGGCTCATAATTTTGAATACTTTTTTTAAAATTTCCATTTTAAATCTCTTAATCTTGACCTTTTATCTTAAATTTTTGACTTCTAATCTTATTTTATGACTTTTTGTATGAAATTTTCCATTTTATCCCCAAGACATGACTTTTTTATCTCATGATTTTCGGTTTTTCTCTCATAATTTTGACTTTTCATTTCAAAATTTGGACTTCTTCTCTCACAATTTCTACTTTCTTATCCAAAATATGGACTCTATAGGCTCAAAATTGGACTTTTTATCCCATAATTTTGATTGTATCTGGTTATTTTGCCTTTTAATCTGAAATGTCCATTTTTTTCTCTAAAATTTGATGTTGTATCTCAGTAATTTAACTTCAAATCTGAAACTTTCTACTTTTATATCTAACTTTTCTGACTGTTAATCTAAAAAATTTTGACTTTTATCTCAAAATCGTAACTTAATTATCCCCAAATTTTGACGTAGTGTGCTTAAAATTGTCATCATATTTAATAATTTTGATGTTTATCTCATAATTCTGACTTTTATTCTCAAAATCATGTGATTTTTTTTCTCTTTAGCTCATAATTTTGACTACTTTTTTTTAAAATTTCCATTTTAAATCTCTAAATCTTGACCTGTTATCATAAATGTTTTACTTCTAATCTCATTTTATGACTTTTTGTATGAAATTTTCCATTCTATCCCCAAGACATGACTTTTTTTATGTCATGATTTTCACTTTTTATCTCTTAATTTTGACTTTTTATCTAAAAATTTCTACTTTTTATCCCTAAAATTTGACTATATTATCCCACAATTTTAACTACAAGTGGGGAAAAAAAAAAATCTCAATAAAGCCAAGTTTTCATTTTTAAATTTAACTGGCAGGAATGGGCTTTCATACTGGAATGGCCTCAGTTTTTTTTTTTTTTTTAACTAAAGGATTAAGTTTGGGAACCTCTGCTTTAATTCTGCCTCTTCCTGATTGGTTGGAGCCGTCCCTGAACACCAAAGTGGATTTTTCCTTTGAGACATCTGCTGATTTATTCACAGGTTAAAACTTGATGAGTTGGAGGTTTTATATCTGAGGTTTTGGCGGCGGCGGCGGGTTTATTTAAAACGATATTGAACCCGTCCTCGTTGAGTTACCTCACGCCGTGACTTGGAGTGACTGAGCAGAATCTGAAATCAAACCCAGAGACTCGTCCTTGGATGGATTTCCCTCCAGCCCGGTGGTCTGATTACCCACGGACACTGAACGCCTCACATGTGTAAAGAATGTGTTTCTGTCGTCTCTGGAAATAGTCTTGTTTTTCAGCTCCCCCTCCTCCTCCTCCTCCTCTGAGCGTCATCATTCATCATTGTTTAATTCCTGGATCATAACACGCCAGCATCCATTTACCCTCCCTGGACCACGCCGCGCTATATTTGTCTCTTTAATGAGGAGGGGGGCATTCCAGGGGCTTTATGGGTAATCACAGCGTCTGGTATCCACTCTGGGGTCTCTCTGGACCAGGACTGGGGTCGACTTTCCTCTCAGAGCGCAGCAGCAGCAGCAGCATCCTCACTTTCTCATGACTCCAACAACAGAAAAAGCCCCTCTTTAAAGCGGGGTACGTTCCCCGTAACCCCGCTTTAACCGGCAGTGGAACGGGGGCACGGCAGCGGCCTCGGTGTCCCATACCCTGATCAGTAATTGTATTTGGGTCAATGAGGTGACGTCCCTTTTTTTGTGTCCGAGAGCAATATTTCCTTCCATCATGAATCGAGTATTTCATTACATGTATTTGTTTATTCTATGAAACCTGTGTTATTTGAACACATCTTTAAACTATTAAAATATAACATGTTTTTTTGTGTTTTGGTTCCTCAAACCCCCAAAATGTCAGGTGGTGCAACCGTCCTGACAAGTATCCACAGTAATTAAACTCTAAAAATTGAATGTCAGTTATTGTAAATGGAAATTAAAAATACAGTGGCATTATTTTATGCTTGAACCTTTTTAAATAAAACATTCTTTGCAAATAAAAAGAATTTAAAAGCTGTTGAGAAATGTAAAAAACTTTTGTCCCGTAATTTTCACCTTGTCAAATGTCAGGGTGGTGCAACCGTAACATTAGACTTTTATTTTAAAGTGAAGAGAATAAAACAGGAAACAGGAAACTGCATCAGCCAGAGGAGCCCAAATGACATTTGTGACCAAGTGGAAAAGTTTGTAGATTTCTCTGAAATACTGATAAAAAAGGTTTTTTCACTTCATTGGTGACTGGAACAATTTCCATGTCAGGTGGTACGACCAATGTAATAATGTGAAATGTTATTTTAACATCAAATTATTTATCTTATTCACAAATAAGAGAAATGAAACACACAAAATGAAAATGTATGAGTCACTACAGAAACTTGAGAGATACTTGCCAATAATTTCACACAGAAAAAATAACAGGAACATATAAATATATTTTCATATATTTGGTTGAGCCACCTGACATTTTTGGGTGCTCAAATTAAAAATACTAAAAAATAATGAACCTCAAAACTTTGAAATGTTGGTCGACCACTGAAATCTGTTAGAAAACATAATTCTTCACTCAGAAATATGTTTTTTATCCATTTTTAAAGAACTTTTTAAAAATACGTTTTTAGACCCTCTTTTTGTCATTGACCCATTTACCTTGTTTCTGTCTTCCCTCCATTAACGGCGGTAATGAGGCGAGTTGTGAGCTGAGGAGTTTGATGATGATGATGATCTGGAAGTTTCTTCTCCGACAGCTGTTGGTGCGGCGTAAAGAGACGTCGCTGATCTGTTCGACAGCTGTGACCTGCTGCAGGAACAGGGCATCGCACTGAGCAGGAACCTCAACAAGTTCTTACACCAAAGAAAATTTACCTTTGCCTCTCTGAAAAGAGGACCCCCCCCCCCTTTTTTTAGGGGTTTTCTGTGGGTCAGGGGTCTTTCTGTGCTTCTAATTCAGTTAAACAAATATTCTGAATTCCCCAGAAAAGAACACTTCACCTGGATATACTGAGAAATAGCCCAAAACACTCATAAAAAGTTGCTTTGTGAATACTATATTTATCAATTTAAAGCAATTCTCCGAAACAATATAATCAGTCACATACAAATATGGCATGTTCTAGTCTTTAATAGTTATTGACTCAAGTTCTGTATGAACACAAGTATTCAGATGTTTAACAAAATAAGAAATAATCACCTCTCTTTAGTCTGACACTTACACCTTAGTTGGAAAAGTGAGGTAGAGAACCATTCTTCAAAATAACCTCCCAATTATCAGTTACGTAAAAATAGAAATAATGCCTCAAAATATTGAACAAAAAGAAAAAAGAGAGGTAGCCTATTCTTCAATGTTTTGTTGTGGTGATATGGGCTTACAGATCGTTGTAACCATTATTAGTCACAGAGACATAAGTTCCAGCTTTGCAGTCTGTACATTCTGTCTCCCATTTGTCCCGACCCGGACGAAAACAGGGGAACTTTTTTCACATGTCATCAGTGAAATGACATTTGTGTTTCAGCATTTTCTTTCTGTTGGAGTGTTCTCTGGCAGTGTGCCGACCTGCCTGTCAGCCTGCGAGTGAGTGAGAGTGAAGCGCCTCTGTACTGATTTGTGAATGAATTAATACATGTTCCGGGGTTCGGCTCAAACTCCACCTCTCAGAGCGTGTTTCTAAAGGAACCACTCAACGTGAATGATAAATACACTGGTCTGTGACGCGCTCAAGCTAGGGAAGATCAAAAACCCGGACATTTGAAGGATTTTATAAACCCCGACCGGACAGGCTCTTAAAAGAGGACATGTCCGGGCAAAAGAGGACGTATGGTCACCCTAGCTAAAGGCTAAAACACAAGGTAAAGACAAACGCATAGGCTAAAGGCGAAAAACATAAGCTAAAAGCCGAAAACATGAGGTAAAGACTAACACATAGGCTAAAGCCAAAAACATAAGCTAAAGGCTAAAACACGAGCTAAAGGCTAAAGCACAAGGTAAACACTGACATATAGGCTAAAAGCTAATACACTTGGAGAAGTTTAAAACACAAGCTGTGGGCGATAACATATGCCAAAGTGCTGAAACAAAGGTTAAAGGCTCAAACAGGACGTAAATGCTAAAACGCAAACTAAAGCCTAACATAAGCAAAAGCTCTAAAACAGGAGGTCAAAGCTTAAACAAGAGCTAAAGGCTAAAATTCAAGCTTAAGGCCTTAACAGGAGGTAAAAGCTAAAACAGGAGCTAAAGGCTAAAACAGTCACTAATGTGTTTGTGCTAATGTTGATTCCTGTCCACATGCAGCAGTTATTCTGCAGTGATCTGTTCAAACCTGAGAGTCTATCAATAAAATGAAGAGCCAGGTTACGTTTGCTCTGCTTGGTGAGGTTGGAGATGGTAGATGAGCACTGGTAGGACACAACCAGGATTCACTAACGTTACTGACACGTTCTCCAGTTCACAGGGTCACTCTTTAAACGTAACACCGAGAGCAGACAGAGACACATAGACACAGATTGGCTCAAACTCCTCCCTAAAAGACTGAAGTGAAACAAATGTGAAACTTTCTTTGAGGAACAGGACTGTGCTGTGTCTTGTTTCAGCTTCGTTGATGCGACCATCGTTGTAAATATTTGATCCTGAGCGGCGCTTTTGTTTCCCTGTGGACGTCAGACGATCTTGTTTTTGTTCTGTTTGCTTCAGCAGCTGTTGTGTCTGAATCATGAAGACATGAGGTCGACATGAGCCGGAGCTAAGGCTCGTTTATACACAGAGTCATGTGATGAGAGACAGGAATTCAAAATCAGAGGCGGCGAACCGAGCTGGACCAAAGCTTTTATTTTTATTTTGGTGACTGTTTATCACCAAATTTAAACTATATCTTTAAATTTTGATTTCTAATTTTATTTTTTTAACTTTTAATCTGAGAAATTAATGCTTTTTATAACTAAAATTTGACTTTTCTTCCCTACAATTTGACTCTTTATCTCCAAAACAGCCAAGTTTTCTTTTTTGTTTACTTTTAATATAAAAATTCACTTTTAAAACCTCAGATTTGACTTTTTTTTCCTAAAATTTGACCATGTATGGAAAAATTTAGAAAAACAACAACAACAAAGCCAAGTTTTCATTTAACTTACCTTTAAATCTAAAAATTTCTTCTTTTTATTTCAAGGATTTGACTTTTTATCCCCAAATTTTGACTTAAGTTGAAGTAAACACCTCAACCAAGCCAAGATTTTTTTTTTTTTTTTTACTTTGAACCTCGAAAATTTCCGCTTTTTACCCCCAAAAATTGACTTTTTATCTCAAATTTTTGATTATACATGAGCTAAAAAAAAGAAAAAAAAACTAAACGAAGCCAAGTTTTCATTTTTGTTTACTTTTCATGTAAAAATTTCTCCTTTTAAAACCTCAGATTTGACTTTTTTTTCCCAAAATTTGACCATGTATGGGCAAATTTAGAAAAACAACAACACTAAAGCCAAGTTTTCATTTAATTTACCTTTAAATCTAAAAAAATTCTTCTTTTTTATTTCAAGGATTTGACTTTTTATCCCCAAATTTTGACTTAAGTTGAGGTAAAAACCTCAACCAAGCCAATTTTTTTTTTTTTTTTACTTTTAACCTCAAAATTTCCGCTTTTAACCCCCCCAAAATTGACTTTTTATCTCAAATTTTTGATTATACATGAGCAAAAAAATGAAATAAAAACTCAACAAAGCCAAGTTTTCATTTTTATTTTTAACTTTGAAGCTAAAATACATAGTTTTTATCCCTCCAACTAGACTATTTATCTCCAAACTTTGATTATTATAGGGCAAAAAAAATCGAAGGTGATATAAAAAACTCAACAATGTAAAGTTTTAATTCATTTTATCTACTTTAAATCTGAAATTTCTACTTTTCATCCCTAAAATTTGACATTTTATCTCCAAATTTTGATTATACAAGGGCAATGAAATAAAAAAATTTTAAAAACTCAATCGAGCCAAGTTTTATATGATTCCTTTTTTAATTCTAATCTGAGAATTTCTTCTTTTCATCCCTGAAATTTGACTTTTTTTCTCCAGACTTTGAGCACATATGGGCAAAAAGAAAGATGAAAAAACTCAAAAAGCTGAGTTTTCATTTTTATTTTTAACTGGGGTTCATGGTTTTGGAGTAAAGTTTTTTTAAATGGCCTCAGAGATTTTTTCTTTAATCTGTTTGTTACAGGAAACTGTCACATCTTCACTTTGAGCAAAGAAGCGAAACATCAGACCCGACCTGCGGAGCTGTAAATCTACTCCTTGTGTGTGTGTGTGTGTGTGTGTGTGTGTGTGTGTGTGTGTGTGTGTGTGTGTGTGTGTGTGTGTGTAAAGTAATCTGCCACCAGTGCAGGACAATGCAGTCGTTGTGATGTTGGAGGTCGACAGCAGCAGCAGGTGTGAAGGCAGACACTTCTGCTGTCAGTCTGCTCTTTCCAGGTTTATTAAGTGCTCTGTGTGTGTGTGTGTGTGTGTGTGTGTGTGTGTGTGTGTGTGAGTGTGAGGATGAGCTGCATGTTTCAGTACAAACACTCCAGTTTATCGTCTTTTGCTGCAGCTCCTTCATAAATCTCTGCACAAAGTCCCGATGAGTTGAAGGATGATGTTTCTGTTCTTTTCTTTGTTGATACTTTAAATAAATCCAGCGTCACGTGACGTGGACGTAACGGCAGAAAACTGTCCTCAAAGTGTCAGACTTTGCTTCGCCTGACATCTTGAGTAACTTATAAACACAAAACAAAAACTGTCCGACTCCACATCAACATGTGAGAAACTACTTTTGCAGAAAATGTCAGAAACTCAAACTTACATTAACATTATATTTTTCAAACACAGTGTGAAGCTTCTGTCTGTGTCTTTATTATTGAACCCCTCGATAATCTCTTCTCCTGCTGTGGGTTTTTATTTTATGAATTTTGCTGTAGATTTTGGGGTTTTACCCTTAAAAAAAGGTTTTAATATTGGACTCTGTGATTCCTGAATTTCTTTTCCTGTTTGAGCACTTTGTAAGTTAGTGTTTTCAAGGGTGTTGTATAAGTAAATTTATTACAAAAAAACTCCTGCACAGCTGCAAGCACAACAGAAAGAGAGACACAACAGTGGTGATGTGATCAATGAGACACTGTTGTAAAGAAAACGTGACCAAATACAGAGTTTAGATGCTACCTTTTGTTGTACAACAGTGTCTCAGTCGCATATTTGGAGCATGTCATCACTTTTTACAGCCTGTTTGTTGCCATGGATACCAAACTGGTTTCATCTGCAGTGATGTTTTTACTACTTTGTTCCTGTGTTTGTGCAGGGAGTCCAACTGTGGTCACATCGTTTAAGCTGTTAGCAGCCTGTAGCATGTCGATGCTAACCCGGTGCTAGACCCAATATCCCCCACGAGCTAAGAAGAAGATTTCACCTGCAGTGAGAAAACAGTATACAAGAGAGACTAAACAGATAAATAAAGATAAAATAAGTATAAACAAGTGCAAATATTGATTAAGTTTTGTTCTTTTTATGCACTGGAGGGTGTGGGTTGCTGTATTAGGTTGAGTTGGGGTGTGTATTTGTGTGTAGGGGTAGGAGGTTTGTCCAGTCACTTTCCTTACTTTCATCACTATCATTCATTTTCTGTTTATTAAGCAGTTTGTGCTAACGTCTGGTATGAAAAGTGCTTTATAAATAAAGTCAGATTGACTGATAAAAGACTCTGGAAATGCTGCTGTACTGATTATTTCTGTATACATTTATAATCAGGCTGTGTGTGTCTCTGTCACCGCCTCCATATCTACACTTAATTTACTGATTTATAACTTTTAACTAGTTTATTACCCCAACACTAATTGGAGTTTCCCTACATTGATGTTTTACTTCAGTAGAGTCCAAATAAAGTGACTTTAAAGCCACTGAGTGTCTGTCGTTTGTCATTTAAAGCATCATTAAGATGTGTGAGAGCTTAACGCAGATGATCCTCCACTTTAAAGCTCTTTACTGAACTCAGGAGTCATAATCCAGAGAAATAAATACACAACATGATAACACGTGTTTCTTAATAATTCAGTTTTTAAGTGACTTGTGTTGTCATGAAAATATGTATTGTGGAGGTGAAATAAATGAGAAACTAATGAATAACCTTTGCTTTGACCGTGGCTGCAGCTCTGAGCTCACACACCGGATGAACTCGAGCAGCTGACCGGGAAACAGTTGATCCATGCGGGCTAAATTTATCCTGTGTTGTGGGTCTGTCTCTGCTGCTGGAGGGCGCGTTGACTCTGCGTTTATCGAGCTGCAGCTTTATTTTTAATCCCATCCACCTCCAGGACGCTCAGTGTGTCACACCGAAAGTGTCCGGACTCCTCTCCCTCCCCTGGATCACGGTGACCGGGCGCTGTGATGGCTGAGCCCGCGGGGAAGCGGCTGAAGAGCAGCCTGCCGCTGTGCAGGACGCACCGGAGCTCCGCAGGCTGCAGCCGCGTCAGACACAACCTGCAGGCCGGCGTGGAGGAGGCTCTGTGCGGGGTGAGCAGCCTGCTGTGGGACGGAGCCTACCGGCTGCAGGCTCTGGTAGGAGACTAAACATCACACACTGACACAAAAAACTCTACATCTGATTATTACAACAAGGATTTAAACATGGACAGGGCAGGGGTGTGTGTGTAAATACGGGAGACCGGGGAGAGATGATACACTTCTGTGATGTGGTAAATATGAGCAGTTTAGGTAAAAAGGTTAAAAAAAATGTCATTGATTCCTGTATAAAATAGTTTTTTCAGGTTCTGGGTTTAAATGTGTATGCAAAAAATAAATAAATGAAAATCAGGTCCTGGGAGTATAAGTGTATGCAAAATAAATAAATCAGTACATGATGTGCCAAATATGGGCAGTTAAGGTAGAAAGGTTGAAATATGCAAGAGGTTTTTCGGGTTCTGGGTTTGAATACGTATGCAAAAAAAAAAAAAAAAAAAAAAAAAAAAAAAAAAAAAAAAAAAAAAAAAAAAAAAAAAAAAAAAAAAAAAAAAAAAAGAAAGAAAGAAAGAAAGAAAAAAAAAAGAATAAATAAATAAATATCAGGTCCAGGGTTTTAAAGTGTTAAATAATAATAATAACAATAATAATAATAATAATAATAATAATAATAATATAACAAAAATCAGTACAGGATGTGCCAAATAGGGGCAGTTTGGGTAGAAAGGTAAAAAATAATGACACTGATTCCTGTATATTAGAGGTATTTTCAGGTCCTGGGTTTAAAGTGTATGTTTAAAAAAAAAAAAAAATTATTATTTTTATATACATATATATAAAGAAAAAAAAGTGAAATTGAATAAAATGTCTTTATGTACTTTTTTTCATATATTTTATAACCAAGGATCTGATTGTTATTATTTATATATATATATATATATATATATATATATATATATATATGCAAATATACATATATATGTATATATATAAAGGATCTGATTGTTTTATATATATAATAACAATCAGATCCTTGGTTTTGAAATATATGAAAAAAAGTACATAAAGACATTTTATTCAATTTGACTTTTTTTTCCCCTTTTGTTTATATTCGACAGATAAGAGGCAGAATAGCAAATGCTGGAAATGATACATTGTTTGTCATGGATTGAAAAAAAAAGTTTCATAATTCCTTATACAAATACAAAAACAATCAAACAAACAAATTCAGGATGCTGAACTGCCAAACAATCACCCTGCAAGAAAAAAAATCTAAGCAAGTCATTATGTCTAATTTTTCTTAAAAAAGCTATCTTTTTTTACTTAATAAGAGTCACATTCAACTGACAAGTCCAATAACATTTTTTTTATGATATGAAAAGACAAAATGATGTGTGAATTGTTTGTAAAAAGTCAAAAAGTTTGCCAATAATATAAGAAAATTTTGCTAGTCGAGTTTCTTGAACTTACAATAGTCTCCTAGTACAGTAAACTTTTTTATCATTAGCCCCCATTGGTGTGTTTACTGTTTACAAGCAATTCAGTCGCTATTTTTGTCTTTAAATAATATGGAATAAGATATTTGTCTGAACTGGTCTGGTGAATGTGGCTGGTACCGAGTCCAAAAATGTAGTTTTTACTGAAAATAAGATGAAATAACTTGCTTAAGTTTGAGATTTTGCAGTGTAAAGTCTAATGTCAGTCTTTATTTTGCTTCCTGCAGGCTACCGTGTTTGAGCGGGATGACGTCGCTCTTCCTCGCGTCGCTTCTTTCTTCCACCGGGAGGCGCTGAAGCAGGGGGAGGAGGCCGAGGCCATGATGGGCTACCTGGCTCAGAGGGGGGGCACATTCTGCAGCAAAGACATCCAGGTGAGTGAAGATTCATGGGAGATTTTAACACAACGTAAACTTTTGAAAAACGACCTCCAGAGTTGAACTTTTCTGAAACGTCACAGCCACCGTTGCCGTGTAAACAGCAAGCTGGAGTTTTCAGTGGAAGCTCCCGACTTTCACTCTTTTTCTCCTTTATCTACTCTCCTGCCTTCTCACTGAATAAAAGACACAAACAACCAGAAGAACATAACCCCACATCTGTCACATTTTACTTCTGCCTGTTGACCCTGTGGCAAAAACATGTCAGTTCACATTTTTTGGACATCACGATGACTGCTTCTTTAATATGGTGACTTTAGCTGCCTGTATCACACACTGAGTTCCTGTACGATTATTTTTGTATGCATTTGCTGTAGCTACAATATCTAAAACTCAAAAATGTCAAAGTACTGTAACTACGGCAAGCTTGAGGTTCCAAACAAACTCGCCTGCTTAAGCAAACAAAACAATACATCACCTGATGTGCGATTTAAACTTACTCTTGTTCATTTACGTCCAGAGATATCAAAATTAATTGGCCAATTTCATGTTTTTTTACTCATAAACTCAATAAAATGTTAACACAGAAACCTGTAAAGCTACTTTTTATACACAGAAAATCCACAGGAGGGAAAAATTATTAGTAAATCAACCTCACACTTGAAGACAAACATTCAATATCTGACTCTTTGACAAACTTGGCAATGATTTTTAACATAGTTTTAAAAGTGTTCACCAACATGTAACTTGCAGAATGATTTTGCACACAGTGTATGTCCCGTAAAACACCAATAGTTTTTGTCATAGTTAACATTTTCAGGCCTTTTAGTTCGAGAGACAGAGCTGTGGACGGAGTAGGAAACTGAAACTGGCTGAACCAGTTTGACAAAATACTTTCTATAGAAGGAAACTCCAGATACAACTGTGAAAGATACTTCCTGATCATAACTTTCCACATTTAAATATCTACCACAAACCATCTACCAAAAGAAGTAAATAAGGTTATTTTTTATTCCTTATATTATTTACAGTCGACTTGATGTAAAGAAAAGTTTGTGATGTTGAGGTGTAAGGGGGTCAATGATGTGACGTCCCTTTTTTTTTGTGTCCGAGTGCAATATTTCCTTCCATCATGAATTGAGTATTTCATCACATGTATTTCTTTATTCTATGAAACCTGTGTTATTTGAACACATCTTTAAACTATTAAAATATAACATGTTTTTTGGTGTTTTGGTTCCTCAAACCCCCAAAATGTCAGGTGGTGCAACCGTCCTGACAAGTATCCACAGTAATTAAACTCTAAAAATTGAATGTCAGTTATTGTAAATGGAAATTAAAAATACAGTGGCATTATCTTATGCTTGAACCTTTTTAAATAAAACATTCTTTGCAAATAAANTGCATCAGCCAGAGGAGCCCAAATGACATTTGTGACCAAGTGGAAAAGTTTGTAGATTTCTCTGAAATACTGATAAAAAAGGTTTTTTCACTTCATTGGTGACTGGAACAATTTCCATGTCAGGTGGAACAACCAATGTAATAATGTGAAATGTTATTTTAACATCAAATTATTTATCTTATTCACAAATAAAAGAAATGAAACACACAAAATGAAAATGTATGAGTCACTACAGACACTTGAGAGATACTTGCCAATAATTTCACACAGAAAAAATAACAGGAACATATAAAAATATATTTTCATATATTTGGTTGAGCCACCTGACATTTTTGGGTGCTCAAATTAAAAATACTAAAAAATTATGAACCTAAAAACTTTGAAATGTTGGTCAACTACTGAAATCTGTTAGAAAACTTAATTCTTCTCTCAGAAATATGTTTTTATCTATTTTCAAAGAACTTTTTAAAAATATGTTTTTAGACCCTCTTTTTGTCACTGACCCAACTGTGTAAAAGTTTGTGGTAGTGTTATAAAAGCGTGATAATCCATGTTCTTTTTCACTGCTGACTCACAGAAGTCGTCCTAAAGTTCAGGGTCAAGAGCATTTGTTGACCAGAGCAGAGCCTCCTCAGCAAACAGGGGGGGTTTGGTGGTAGTGGGGGGGGGGTTAAGGCGTGGGGGGGGGGGGGGAGGTTTTGAACCCCGCTCCTCTGGTGGATCCTCGGGGTCCCGGGGGTCGTTGGGATGATCTGGTATGTAGAGTTGATTTGTGGATCCATTTTGAAACTGAATTTATGATCTGAACTTTATCTGTGAGACAGAGGAGCTTCAGTCTGTAACAGCGTTCTCGTTTTACTCTGCCAGAACCCCCCCCTCACACACACATACCCCCCCCCACTGGATTTATTCCTCCTCCTGTGCGATCCTTCATTTTGTCAGAGCAGGTGTCTCCTCTATCTGTTCTTTTTTTTTTTCTTTTTTTTCGCTGGCAGAGATCTCTGTTTGTGGACGAGCTCTTCATTTGGGACAGGAGGGTTTGAGGTGGGGGTGGGGGGGTCGGAGAGGGAGGTTAAACCCCTGGAGACCTGGCCTAAAGCCGCTCTGGGTGTACATTTCCCCCCCTGAGTTCCGGAAAATTGGCGAGATTAATGCTGCGGCAGAGGGACGGTGGTGCTGATGGCGTTTCCACTACCAGTCTCGACCGCAACCGCGCAGCGCCGCACCGGAGGCTGGCGGTCGGGCCCAAATACTCAGCACATTTTAGCAAAGTCCCGACTCCGGAGCTCAGGTCAGTCGTCGTCAAACCCTGTGGAACAATAGCAGAGGCTTCACGACTCTGCTGCGGAGGCTCAGGACTTCACGACTGGTCGCAAATGAGCTCAAATTAATCGTTTTTTGTTTACACTTTGTCTTTATCTGAGAAAGAATTTTAGTTTCTGTTGCACAACAATTCATTCAAAAAAAGTCAAAACATAGTGACAGAAATTGACACCCCAACAAAACAATAAAAAAGAAAGTCATTACAAGATACAAAAATACCAAAGCGTAAGAGTTTTAGTTTGTGTATCTTGAAATGTTGCTTTTCCTTAAATCTATACAGCTCAAATGTTTTGTGCGTTCTATAAGTTTTTCTAGCTTCACTTTCTTGAAATCAAAACTAGAACATGTTAACAGTGTTTCAGAGCAGCTGTTGTGTAAAGGCTTTACACCCTAAAGTATGACACAGAAAGTCAGAGCTCTCTGAAATTTATGACGGCTTGGAGTTAAATTGCAAATTGTCAAATGTTGGCGAAACTGCGAGGTAGCTTCTACTTGTGCAATTAATCTGAAAAATCTGAAACTGATACCATTTTGTGCTCGTTGTGGATGAGGGTCTTTATTTTCTCAGATAGTAAAACTGACCATTCTTCTTGGCAAAAAGCCTCCAGTTCCTGTAAAGTCTTGCATGAACTGCAGGTTTGAGATCTCCCCAGAGTGGCTCAATGATATTGAGGTCAGGAGACTGAGATGGCCACTCCAGAACCTTCACTTTATTCTGCTGTAGCCAATGGCAGGTCCACTTGTCCTTGTGTTTTGGATCATTGTCACGTGTGAACGTCCAAGTACGTCTCATGTGCAGCTTCTGGGCTGATGAGTGTAAATTTTCCTCCAGTATTTTCTGATAACATGCTGCATTCATCCTTCATTCATCAGTTTGGACCAAGTTTCCTGAGCCTTTGTAGCTCACACATCCCCAAAACATCAGTGATCCACCTCCGTGTTTCACAGTAGGAATGGTGGACCTTTCATCATACGCCTTGTTGACTCCTCTCCAAATGGAACAATGTTTATGGTTGTGGACAAAAAGTTCACTTTTGCTCTCATCACTCCAAATGACTTTGTTCCAGAAGTTTTGAGGCTTGTCTCTGTGCTGTTTGGCGTATTGTAAGCAGGAAACTTTGTGGCATTTGTGTAGAAATGTCTTTCTTCAGCCCATTTTTCCTCAAGTGCCTCCTCATTGTGCATCTTGAAACAGCCAGACCACATTCTTTCAGAGAGTCCTGTATTTCAGCTGAAGTTATTTGTGGGTTTTTCTTTGCATCCAGAACAATTTTCCTGTCAGTTGTAGCTGAAATGTTTGTTGGTCTACCTGACCGTGGTTTGGTTTCAACAGAATCCCTCATTTTCCACTTCTTCATTAGAGTTTGAACTCTGCTTATTGGCATCCTCAGTTCCTTGGATATCTTTTTTATATCCCTTTCCTGTTTTATACAGTTGGATTCACTTTTCCTGCAGAAACTTTGACAATTCTTTTTCTTTCCTCATGACTCAGAATCCAGAAATGTCAGTGCAGCACTGGATGAGAAACTCACTGAGCTTTTATACACACTGATTAAAGCGAATAGATCTCAGGTGAGGATGGTTACCTTTAGGAGACATTCAAACACATTTGTGTCGACTTGTTCATGTTATCAGGACAAAATCACCAGAGGATGAAACTTTTGATCATGGTAACATTTATTTCCTGCGGTCACCTGTTCCCATTTGGTTTTATCATGTTTTATTGAAAAATGAGTGACATCACAATAACATCGGACAAACCAGATGCATAGTTTGAGTGTTTTAGCACAGGTGCTAATTTGCAACACTTGTCCACGGGAGGCTTTTGAATCATTAGAATAGTGAGAGAAAGTAGAGAAGAAAAGGAAAAAACAGTGTATTATAACATTACAGAAATAATAAAAGCAGTTGATACATATGTTGTTAAGCAAAGGCGGTATGATAATATAATAATATAATAATGATCCCATCAAAATGATTCATGTGAGCATTGTTGTTTTGATTTTAATCATTGTTTGAGCACTTTATTCAAGACATTTCTGTGTTCTGATGATTATCTGTCAGCTACAGGTTTACAGTAAGCTCCTGTTTTAGCCTTTAGCTCCTGTTTTTGACTTTAGCTCCTGTTTTTGACTTAAGCTCCTATTTTAGCCTTTAGCTCCTGTTTTAGCCTTTAGCTCCAGTTTTTTACTTTAGCTCCTATTTTAGTCTTTATCTCCTGTTTTTTACTTTAGCTACAGTTTTAGCCTTTAGCTCCTGTTTTAGCCTTTAGCTACAGTTTTAGCCTTTAGCTCCTGTTTTTGACTTTAGCTCCTATTTTAGCCTTTAGCTCCTGTTTTTTACTTTAGCTACAGTTTTAGCCTTTAGCTCCTGTTTTAGCCTTTAGCTCCAGTTTTTTACTTTAGCTCCTATTTTAGCCTTTAGCTCCTGTTTTAGCCTTTAGCTCCTGTTTTTGACTTTAGCTCCTGTTTTAGCTTTTAGCTCCTGTTTTTGCCTTTAGCTCCTCTTTTTGACTTTAGCTCCTGTTTAACACTTTAGCTCCTGTTATACACTTTAGCTCCTGTTTTAGCCTTTAGCTCCTGTTTTTGACTTTAGCTCCTGTT
>RPOG01000876.1:0-25527 GCA_008086565.1 Thalassoma bifasciatum | reverse complement strand
AAAAACACCAAACATGGATTCCTGCCTCTGATTTTCAGAAACCGGGCTGTGAGTCGGTGTGCGCGCTGCTTCCAGCTCTGGAGCTTTTCCTGCTGCAGCTGAGGGAGGAGGTGAACGTCCTGATTGAGCTGAGCCAGCTGGCCCGTTACCATGGAGACCCGCACACCCACAGCACGGTCAAGAGCCACTTTCTGGGCCCTCGAGTGCGGCGCCTCAAACTTCTGGGGGACCTGCTCACCAGCGCCCGGCGGGTGGGCTGCACCCAGGAGCAGACGGGGGGGTTTGGGGAGTACGTGCTGGACCAGCTGCAGGAGGAGCTGAGCAGATAATCTCAGTTTATGGAGATTAAAATTACTCCAGAGGACCAGGGAGCTTCTTGAAGATTTAGATAGAAACACTGAGAGCTACAGTTTCCAGGAACTCAAAGTTTATTTGACTGTTTCGCACCTTAGTCTCATTTTATATTTCTACACCTTTTTATCCACTGAGGTAAATTAAGGAAATCAAAATCTGAATTTATGCTTATATTTTTGATATTGCTTGATTTCCATCCAAAAAAAAGTGTCACCTCACATCTGTGTATGTGTCTATGTAAACTGAATAATTTTAAAACTAGATTTTTATGATCAGTTTTTAAACAACTCCTCTCCAAGAAAATGGAATTATTATTTAATATGTATTAGATTGTATTTTTGTAGATGTGTGTATTTTTTTATTCATTCACCTGAAAACAAGAGTTTGTTCATTCCTGTTATGTGATGTTACTGAGTAACCGCAATTCCAAAAGTTTTCCCAAAATAAAGTAAAATAATGTGAATTTAAAGTGTTTTTCAGCTTGTTTTACATCATTTCCTCAGATCAAATCTTGAATTTAAAATCTTTTGGATCATTTTTTGGGCTGAAAAGTTGATGTTGGTTTGTTTTACAATCTGAGCTCAGAGTGAAAAAGATGAAAACTCTGTTTCTTTAGCGCCCTCCAGCTGCAGCTTATGGGAACTGCAGCCGTGCAGCTTTGAGTGGAAACTGCTGCATGTTTTATGAAATAAGTGATAAGAAATTAAAGATGTTTATTTAGATTTTACCTAAGACAGTGATGAAGAAGATTAAAACAATGGAACAAAATCTATTTTTAAAGTTTACACTTCGATCATTGGATGATCTGAGGCAGTGAGAAGACTTTCAAAATAAAGTTAGTATGAAGTAATTTCTGCTGATTTTTTTACACATTTTTGAAGAAATCAGACGAAAAATGAATCTTTCAAAAATTATTTTGGTTCATATTTTTTATTTACATCACAATTACTTGAAAAGAAGCAGCGCTGAAGGGGTCAAAGGTCAAAAATCAGAGCTGTAAACAAGAAAATGATCAAAGCAAACCATTTATTTTTCAAGGTTTAAAGTAGTTTTATTGTCAATTCTGCAAAATGTGCAAAAATGCAGAGGATTGAAATGAAGAAACTCAAAGGCCTGTGGTGCTAAAACAGACATTTTTATGAATAATAAACAGCAGAATGAATATTAGGACTAAATATGATCAAATTAAACATATAAACTTTCTAAATTTGGAAAGTTTTTATCATTTAAAAGCATTTCTAATCATTTTAACACCATTTTTGGTATTCTGGTGTAAGAAAAAGTGATGTTTTAGAAGTCCAGTGTCCCATGTTTCATTTCTAAGTAATGTTTCTTTTTATTTTGATGTTATACAACTGAGAAAAAAAAGAATACTCAAAAAGGCTGGTGGCTGGGAATTAATGAGTGACTTTTTGTCACTTTTCACTCTATTGTTGGTGCTTTTGCATCATTTTAATCTAATTTCTCACATTTTTCCAAGTTGTACTGAAATTTTCAACCCTTTTCTCCAAATTTTGCTGCTTTTTGCCCATTTTTGCCACCTTGAAATTATTTTTGTTGCTGCTTTTGGAGGATTTTAGCCACATTTTTCCTCAACCATTCATTTCTAAAAGCTTTTCTTTACATTTTCATCAAAATTAATCATATTTTAATCTTGTTTTGTCTTAATTTGAGGCCAGAAATGAAGACAAATTGATGTTAAATGGTTATTTTATAGAATTAATTTGACTGTTTTCATATTTTTGGACCTAGAAGTGACAGATACAAACTACACACACCTTTAAATCTAAGTTATATTCTGATTTAATGCCTTTAGGTTTTCTTATAATATGATTTTATACTCACTCACAGGCCTTCAGGGTTTCAGAGGCCTCAAAATATTTTTTTCATTTCTGCATAAAGTCACACAAAGCAGCATTTTCTCTTTGAAACACTTTGATTTTATCCTTCTCTGCATTTTTGCTGTTATGAAAAACATAGTTTTTATCAATAACTTAGTGTAAAA
The DNA here is from genome assembly GCA_008086565.1 of Thalassoma bifasciatum. Taxonomy (NCBI): domain Eukaryota; kingdom Metazoa; phylum Chordata; class Actinopteri; order Labriformes; family Labridae; genus Thalassoma; species Thalassoma bifasciatum. Next base: position 23,168 of record RPOG01000876.1, on the reverse strand, counting down.
TTGATTGAAACAGAAAGAAAAAGTTGTGAAGTTTCTGTGTTTTTTTTCTGAGCTCTGAGCACATGTGACCCCCCCGCTGTGAGCTGCAGTATATTACCCCGCTGTTACTGCTCTGTTAGGGGTAATTGTACACTAATTACCGTAAAGTTGTAAACCCCTCCTGCTGCTCCCTGATTGGTCAGCCCCCAGCAGCCATGGTGGTGCTGACCCCGCCCCCCGCGTGTGTCCCAGGTATAAAATGAAGCAGGTCAACAGCTGAGAGGACAGAACAGTGTGTGACAGGACTCTACATTCCCCCTGAAACACTCAGTCAGAGTCAGAGTTCCTCTCCTCTCATTGGTCCCTTCTTCCTCTTCTTCTTCTTTCCTGAAATAAAAGTTTGTTCCAGCCTGAAGACGCCCCCCCTCCCTGGATTTTTCCTCCTCTTCCTGCCTCTTTGGGACTGAAGCATGGAGCTGTCGGATATCTCTTTCCCCATCCCGGCCGCAGATGATTTCTACGACGACCCCTGCTTCAACACCAGCGACATGCACTTCTTCGAGGACCTGGACCCGCGGCTGGTCCATGTGGGTCTGCTGAAGCCGGACGACTCCTCCTCTTCGTCCTCACCCTCCCCTTCCTCCTCCTCCTCCTCCTCTCCGTCCTCCCTCCTGCACCTCCATCACCACGGCGAAGGGGAGGACGACGAGCACGTCCGCGCCCCCAGCGGGCACCACCAGGCGGGCCGCTGCCTGCTCTGGGCCTGTAAGGCCTGCAAGCGGAAAACCACCAACGCGGACCGGCGGAAGGCGGCCACGATGCGCGAGCGCCGGCGGCTCAGCAAAGTCAACGACGCCTTCGAGACCCTGAAGCGCTGCACGTCCGCGAACCCCAACCAGCGGCTGCCCAAAGTGGAGATCCTCCGCAACGCCATCAGCTACATCGAGTCTCTCCAGGCGCTGCTGCGCGGCGGCCAGGACGACGGCTTCTACCCGGTGTTGGAGCACTACAGCGGGGACTCAGACGCCTCCAGCCCGCGCTCCAACTGCTCCGACGGCATGGTGAGTTCAGGGGCTGACAGGTGTCACAGAGGTGGGAGTGTGAGAGCTTTTGTTCGGGCTTTAAAAGTGACCAAATGTCGATCCAATGCGCTTTTACGCACGGAGAAGACTTTACAAAAGTACCTCTAGCTTTTCTGAACACACATTTTACTTTAAAACACGAATCAATCCGTTTGTACAGATTTGTTTATGATGCTTAAGTTTACCAGACTTTAAAGGTGACAAAATTTCGCTCCAATGCGCAATTACGCACGGAGGAGATTTTACCAAACTGTCTGTAGTTTTGCTGATTTCATGTTTTACTTTAAAACACGAATTAATCCGTAAGTACAGATTTGTTCATGATACTTCACCAGTCTGTAAAAGTGAACGAATATCGCTCCAATGCGCAATTACGCACGGAGAAGATTTTACCAAACTGTCTGTTGTTTTGCTGAATGAATATTTCACTTTGAAATTCAGCTTAATCTGGCACCACAGATTTGTTAATGATACTTGAAATATTTTGCAGTTTTGTGTCCGTTTCAAATCTCCCAATAAACCTGTTTCTGACCATGTTTGCGCACAAACAGCGAGATAAACGAAACTTGTTTCAAATTCCGTTTTTGTCTTTAAATCCTCCTCATTTAAAAGTTACAGGTTGATTTGATTTTTAATCGAACTTCAATAATTTAAGGTGATTTTAAAGAAAGTTCCTCCTATTTCCAAGACTGTGAAAGAAAAATTCCCACCCCCCCCAAAACGGGTAAATGCGATTTCCTTACATAACTCACCCGATGTCACAGTTATTGAGACTTTTTTTGTGCGTTATTTATCCAAGAATTTGATTTTCTGTGATTTTAAAAACAGTTTCTGCTCTTTCTGCAGTTTGTTTTTTAAATTTCTACTTCATTTCTTTAAATTGTTGTTTCAGTTTCGTTTTTATTTCCAGAAAAACTTAACTTTCTTCGCTGAGATCCTGGTGTTGATGTTGTAAAAAGTGTGAATTTTGATTAAATCTCCTGTTTTTTTTTTTCTTCAGGCGGATTTTAACGGGCCGAGCTGTCAGTCCAACAGAAGAGGAAGTTACGACAGCAGCTCTTATTTCTCCGAAACTCACAACGGTAAGAATAAAAACCAGGAGAAGGAAATCAGTGTTTAATAAATATTTACTTTTTACAGTGAAAAAGTCAGAAAACTGTCACGTTTTTTTATTCAGGAAAAATCAGAAAACAACGAATTTAGCCTCTTAAATCATTAAAACTGGTATTTTTTAAAACTAGAGTTATCAACAATCCATTACTTTATTCTTTTATTTTCTGTAAAAAAATTATTGTGTAGAAATTACAATTTGAATCAGTCAAAAAGAAGAGTTTACCCATGATTCATTTGGATTAAATAATTTAAACTTGTGTTTCATGTCAGATCCTTTTCGATACATATTTTGACATCTTTAACTAAAGCATTTCTAACATTCTTAATAATGACAATAATAATTGTAGCTTCTTTTTATACTGGTACATATTTGTTTGGAGTTAATGTACTTGAATTTGAAAGACATAGAAAAAAAAAAAATAATCCAACTATAGTTTAATCACATTTTCTACACAAAGGAAGAAAATAACTATGAAAAACTTAAAGTTCTGAGCCGAGTTAAAGTCTAATTTAGGATTTTTTTTAATAACTGCGGGGTTCAGTTTGTAGAAATAAAAGAAAAAGTTTTAAGTTTAAACCTAAAATCATCCAACATGAACTTAAAATCATTTACTTTGTTGTTGCTTTGTCTTTTGCACCCTTAACTAAAATATTTTCTAATTTTTAACAAAAAGAAACTATTTTAAACATATTGAAAACACTGATACATATTTATTTTGGGTAGATCTACTTAAATTTGGGAACAATAACTTAAAAAAATATTGACCAAAGTTGCTTTAATTACATTTTTTACCATATTAGGAGTAAAAAAAAAGTTTTAAAAAAGGAAAGTTTTGAACTGAATTTGATAATAATAACAATACATTTAATTCATAGAGCACTTTTCAATAACTCAGACACTATATGAGGTAAATGTAAAAAGTTCTGGTTAAAAATGACAGTACTAAAATAATAATGAAGTAAAAACCAAGAAGTATAGAAAATAAAGCAGATACATATAAAAAAGTGAAAATAGAAAACAAGGTTTAAAGGGATGTAAAGGGATGAGTCACTAAAGATTAGAGTTGAGTTTAATTCAGTGTTTATTTTATTAACTTTGGGTTAAGTAACAACAAAAAAAAAGGTTTTGGTTTAAAGTTGTGTAAAGTTTGAACCTAAAATCTGACTAAATGAATTTTCAGTCTTTAACTCTGTGGTTGTTTTGTTTTGTTTTTCTGACGCAGGCGTTTTAAAGAGCCAGAGGGGCTCGGTGGTTTCCAGCCTGGATTGTCTGTCCAGCATCGTGGAGCGAATCTCCACCGACAGCAGCCTGCTCCCCGCCACCGCCGCCGCCGACGGCCCCGCCTCCCCGCCCACAGACGCCACCGCAGAGGCGGCGGCCCCCGGGTCCGTCCAGATCCCCTCCCCCACCGCCAGCCAGGACCCCAACCTCATCTACCAAGTCCTATAGACCCCCACAGCTGGGACAATAACCCCCCACACACACACCTACACCCACCCAACGTCACAACAACCGTCCAGTCGTTAAAAAACAAAACACGAATTCTTAACGTAGGAAAGTTATCGAGCTGAACTGAAACTTTACACCTGTTTTTATCAAAAGTGTCTGAAACCAAAGAACAAAACTGAAATTATAACTGAAAGTACAGAAGGTCACTCATGCCAGGAAAACAAAAGAAAGTTAGTGTGACTCAAATTTACAAATAATACTCAATGACTTTTTTCCGCTTTTCAAAGCAAAAAAACAAAAATTAACAATATTTTAAATGAATGAAATTTCAAGTCAAGTAATGTTGTAAAACAAAGTCTTAATTTATATGGTTTAATTAAAATAAAACACACTCACCTGAATGAAATAAAAAAAAATGTAGTCTGTATTTCAGGAGGTGTTTACATTGTAGCGTCTTTTATTTTGAAAATCTCAGAAACAAACATCAAATCAAACTAAATATTTTCATTTTTAATTTATCATTCCAAAATCTCTCATTATTACTATTTCCTGGCATAAAAAAACTTTCTTCACCTAATTTCAACCAGATTCTTCTTTCTTGTTGTATTTTTGTAGTTTCAACGCACCAGAGGAATGCTGGGAAATGTAGTTTTCTACATTGTTACATGAATCACTGAGACTTTCAGTCATTTACTCTGTTCTTAGACCTTTAACCAAGACATTTTCTCAGTTTTAACAAAATAAATCCATGTTTTGACATCCTCAAGGAAAATATTTTTAACATTTTTAGTTATGATAATAATATTTTTTACATTTTTTAAACAAAGATCAACTTAAATTTGGAAGAAATAACTTTAAAAAAAATTGGTCACCCAGATTTATTTTCCTGACATGAACGACTTTCTGTTTTTCAGCTGATTTTAACTGGATTCTTCTTTCCTGCTGTATTTTTGTAGTTTCAAACAAAGCCACTGGAATGCTGGGAAATGTAGTTTTCTACACTGTCGCCCAAATCGCTGAGAAGTTTTAACCAGTTCAGTTTCTTTTTGCTGTATTTTCTTGTTTTCTAAGTTATGAGCGTCATGTTTTTCGAGGCTCAGCGGAGTCGCTCAGATGGATTTTCTTCTTCTCTGTATTTAGTCTACGCGATGAAGGACGGAGGCCCAAAAAAGAAAAACATCCATTTACATTCCTCCACTTTCGTCTATCTGAAGTCTGAAAAGCCCCAGCTGTTCACTTCCCTCAGGATTTAAAAAAAAGAAAAGAAGCTTTAATTAAAAAAAATAATTCACAGACGTTTGTAGAAAAAGAAAAAAAAGAAAAAGGCTCTCACCTCCACGTTCGACTTAATTTTCACTCACTCGCCGCAGCGGAGGACCATTTTTCTGTTTGTGTACATATTCTGTAAATAAGAGCTGATTTGTTCCAAGTGAAAGTATTAATTATGTATTTAATGTTTCCGTCTGTATGTGCTTGTTTGTTGTGAAAATGTTAAACTTTATATTTATACATCTGAAAAACTGAGTGACAGTCAAATAAATGAACTTATTTATACTAAACACGACTCTCTGCTCCTTCACTTTCATTTTTCCTGAAAAACATTTAAAACCATTTTATTCAGAATTTAGTTCTCTCATTATTTCTTTTTTTTTCTGTCCAGGAACAGAATAATTTTTTCTTTTCTTTTTTTTATTTTATTGTAATTTAAAAAGTTATCTGCTGTTTTCCATGATCCCAGTCATTACATGACTAAAGTAAGTGGTTGTTTTCATTAGGTATTCAAGTAAATATGTAACAGAAGTAGTTTAATAGTGATACATTTTATCCACAGCTAAAAATAATCTCACTAGAATAAACTTTTCAACTGTTTTGCAAACTTTACATAAAATTATATGTGGTTCGCCAACACATTTTATTGATTTCTTTACTTAAGTTTTACAATTCTGTGAGTAAATTAGACATTTTTCAACATTGAAATAAATTATTTTACATATTAGAAAATGTTTCTAATTTTTATTATTAGTAGTTTAATTACTTTGTTTTGTTTTTCTAACAGTGGATTCACTTGTGAAGTTTACGTCTTGTTAGTAACAAATCTTAAAAAAGAAAAACGAATTTATTTCCTTCAAAAAAAGAGAGAGAAGAAAAAAGAAAAAAACCTTTAACTAAATGTTTTTTTTTGCTTTTGGTTTTTTGTAACATTTTATTTATTTATTTTAGTGATTTAAATTTATTGACAAGAAAAAAACATTTCTTCGACTGTTATATTACAAAAGCTGATCATTTATGTTTTGAGCTTAAAAAATTGTCATAAAATTTTATTTGATACCAAATGTAAAGTTGGACTCAGTGTTAAACCTCTTGTCATGAGTTCACAATTTTTTTTACTTAACAAACTGTTTAAGTTTTACAATTCTGTGAGTATATTAGACATTTTTCAACATTGAAATAAATTATTTTACATATTAGAAAATGTTCCTAATTTTTATTATCAGTAGTTTAATTTTTTTGTTTTGTTTTTCTAACGGTGGATTCACTTGTGAAGTTTACGTCTTGTTAATAACAAATCTAAAAAAAAAAGGAATTTATTTCCATCCAAAAAAGAGAGAGAAGAAAAACGAAAAAAAACTTTAACTAAATGTTTTTTTTGTTTGTTTGTTTTTGTAACATTTTATGGTATAGTGATTTAAATTTATTGAAAAGGAAAAACATTTGTTCGACTGTTAAATTACAAAAGCTGATTTTTTGAGTTTAAAAAATTGTCATAAAATTTTATTTGATACCAAATGTAAAGTTGGGCTCAGTGTTAAACCTTTTGTTTTGAGTTCAAAATTTTTCTATTTAACAAACTGTTTACATCAGTGGTCTTCAAATGGGGGGCAATGAAATCTTTGGTTGGTTCAGTTGATTAGTTAATTATTTACTTTATTTAATTGATAAGTTTGTTAATGCTTTGAAGTGGCACCAATGAGACGCCACTTTGTTTCCATGTTAATGTTTTGAAATAAAAACACCAATTTGAACAGCTTCTACTCTTAATTTTCAGACGGACAGTTTTGACATTTGCACTGGTTTTAGTTGACAAGGTATTTTTATAAACTGCAGCAGCAAAGTTTCTCTCTCACTGTTCTTTGTAAATAAACCTGGGAAACATTTGAGTAACTTATTATTTAAGACGAAACAACAAAGTACTTTTATATACAAGTTTAACATCACTGGGAGGTCCTTGGTCTGAAAAAAGTTATGTTAAAAAGTCAAACTTTGATCAAACGAGCTGTTAAAAGTGTCAACCTGCTGTTATTTCCAATCCCAGAGTGGTGCTGCCACCGTGTGGTCAGGAGAAGAACTGCAGCTAAATATCAGGTGGTTCCCAAACATTTCTGCCATTGGAAAACTCTCTTAAACCACCACACACACACAAAAAAAAAAAATCTTAATATTTTAGAACATTAAAAAATAAAACAGAGATTTCTGTAAGGTTCTGCTACAGTGGTTCTCAACCTGAGGGTCGTGACCCCAAATAGGGCCGCCCGGAATCTTAAAAAGGGTCCTCTGAAATATTTAAGTATATGATTCCAAAAAAACAAACAAAAAAGTTCTGATAATTATTTTTAGTTTATGTTTTTCTTTTTGGAATTATAACACAACACACTGGAAACTTTTACTCAATTTTAAGTGTTTAGTTAACTTTTCATCAGGGTCATTCTGGAAGTTTTTGTTGTCATGATTTAAAGAGTAAACACAGTTGTTTGTTAATAAATGTCGTCACCAAAACTCTAACCACGAGTGACAGAAGAGTTTTTGTGTTATCAGTCATTTTCTCTTAAAAAAGGCCAAGAAATCATAAATTCTGCTGTAAACTTTTGAGCAAAAATATAACTTTAGAAACTTTCTCTGCTTGTGTGGAGTTTTATTTTTGCAGTACTGTGATTTTTAAACTGTTAATTCCAATATTTAACCACCAAACTGTTTTCTTTGCTCATGAAAATATTGATTTCTAGGTTGATTAAGAAGAGTTTTGAACAAAGGACTTTAAAATTACACGTCTAAAAACACTGAACTTTATTGATTTCTGAATAACAACAGATCTACAGACATGGCTTGAAGAGTCACACTTTATTTACAAAAATACTGAGAACCAAACAGTGGAGGGCGAGGAAGCGAGATGGCGAATATTTCTTAGTTTTTCTAGTGAACAGCGGCTAAAGGCTTTGGTTGCGTGAATCAGGACGTGGGTCGAAAACCACGAGATAAACCCCAGCGGCACCGGCTTCTTCTGAGCTACGACCTTCGCCACAGTGTTTGTTGTTTCATCAGGCGTGTGTACGAGACAATCGCAGTTTGGTTTCTGAGCAGCGGCGTGGCGAGCCAGTCTACTTTCTGCGGCGAGCGGCGGCTCCCTTCTTGCTGCTGTGATACGAAAAAAACAGAAATATGGAAACACGTCAGAAGAGGGAAAGATTTCACCTTCAACAAAAATCAACTTTTCTGTTTATTAATGTTCTTTAAAAAAAACTGAGGCTGACACCGTTTGGCGCCCTGTTCAAAAGTGACGCCAAGAAAATATATAATGTTTTTACGTTTGCTTGTTTACTCTTACACTTTATAAACTAGACATAAAAATACTTTAATAATTTGAGCAACTTAACAACAATGAACTTTTACTGAATCAGTGAGTTAATAATGAAGACCCTCGCCTTAATCTCTGACGTACGGAAGAGGATTAGGGCCACTGGTAAAAAAAACAACAACAACAAAAATAAATAAATAAATAACAAAAAAAAAAAAAAAAAAAAAAAAAAAAAAAAAAAAAAAAAAAAAAAAAAAAAAAAAAAAAAAAAAAAAAAAAAAAAAAAAAAAAAAAAAAAAAGGGCTAATATTTTTTTTTATTATTATTTTGAGGAGAAAAATTTGAGCAACTTAATAACAATGAACTTTTACTGAACCAGTGAGTTAATATTGAAGACCCTCGCTTTAATCTCTAATCTACGGAAGAGGATTAGGGCCATTGGAAAAAAAAACAAAACAACAACAACAAAAAATAAAACCAAGATCTAATTTTTTTTTCTTATCATCTTGAGGAAAAAAAATCAGAATTCTGAGATTTAAGCCATAGTTCTAAGTTTATGGTCAGAATTCAGACTTTTATTCTTCATTTAAAAAAAATGATTATGAATCCAATCTTAATTTTTTTTTTTTTTTTTTACAAGTTTTTTTTTTTACAAGAAACTTAATAACAATGAACTTTTACTGAACCAGTGAGTTAATATTGAAGACCCTCGCTTTAATCTCTGATGTACGGAAGAGGATTAGGGCCACTGGTACAAACAACAACAACAAAAAAAAATAAAAATAAAAAATAACAAAAAAAAAAAAAAAAAAAAAAAAAAAAAAAAAAAAAAAAAAAAAAAAAAAAAAAAAAAAAAAAAAAAAAAAGGTCTAATATTTTTTTTTTATTCTTATCTTGAGGAGAAAAAAAAAATCTGAATTCTGAGATTTAAGCCATAGTTCTAAGTTTATGGTCAGAATTCAGACTTTTATTCTTCATAAAAAAAAAGATTATGAATCCAACCTTAATTTTATTTTATTTTTTTAAAAGTGACCCTAATCCTCTTTCATATTAACCTGAAGAGCAGCTTCTACAACCATTTACTCACCCTTTTATGACATTTTTTTAGCACAAAAGTCCATTCATATTATTAAAAATAAAAAATAAAAATAGAAAATAAAAAAATCAAGGTCCTTTGTATACATTTTAGTATTATTCCAGGGAAAAATTAATCAAAAATTTGGCCCTAATCCTCTTCCATACTAACCTAAAGAGCAGCTTCTATGAGAATTAATTCAACTCATAATGACATATATTTAACATTAAAGTGCATTCAAATGAGAAAAAATTATACATATCAAGCTTTCCATATTAGTTAGTTACAAAAGATTTTCCTGCTATGACCAATTTTAGAAGAAAATCAAAAATAAATAAAAAAAATTTCTGGATAAAATTAAAATATTTTGACAAAACCTGAAGAGGAAAAGAAGAAAATTGTACGATTAGACAGATAAGCAGCTTTAAAAGCTAATTTAAATAAATTTGAATTCACTTTTTTTTTTAATTCACTTTTTTCAATTTTTTAAAGAAATATAATGTGTCATTGTGATCTGAAATTTTACATAAAAAAATGATCAGTGGTATCAGGGAGTGGAATAAAACATTCACTTATGGAAAAGGGAAACGTGCAAAAAGACATAAACAATCAGGCTCATGCATCACTTACCTGAAGAGACTGAAGTGAGTCCAACAGAGACAAAACTTAATACTTCACAGGTGTTTTTATGATAGTAAATATATTTATTTACCATCTATATCGACATTTAAGTCAATACTTTCAGACAAAACATCGATTTTATCAGTTAAGTCGGACTAATTTGTAGAGAAAAGCCCCAAAAAACCCATATATATTATTTAAAAAGCCACCAAAAAAAAATCACATTCTTACATTTTAATGAAATTTTAAGGCTAGAATTCTTATAAATGTTTTTCTGTTGTTGTTAAGCAAGTTAAATAATTTTTTTTCTCCATTTCACCAGTTAGCCCAAATTTATTCATATTAATTATAAAGCCACATAAGAGCTACAATAACAAACTTTAGAGCTAATGTCTTAACATTTAAACATAAGGTAATAACATAATATATATATATATATACATGTATTTTTTCTATCCCACTAGGGGAAATTCACAATGTTATAAAAACATGGTTAAAGTTTATTTAAAAAACAAAAACAAAAGAGTGAAATGTTTGTTAACACTTATCTAGATTAAAGTTAATCTTCCAAATTGGTTTTAAAATTATCAGCTGTTTTTTTTAAACAGTTATATGATCTGACTTATGGAAAATATAGGAGATATAATTCTAATTTTTATCTTTTTTTATTACTTTTATGGATTATTTGTGATGGCTGTTGTATTATGTGTAATTTTTCTCACTTTACAAAAATCTACAAAAATCTGAAATTTGCATTCTTACATTTTAATGAAATTTTAAGACTAGAATTCTTATGTTTTTCTTATGTAAGCAAGTTAACCTAAAATTCTTTTTCTTTTTTTTTTAATTTTCTCATCTAGAATTTTTTTTCTCCATTTCACCGGTTAGACCAATTTTAATTACATTATTTATAAAGCCACATAAAAGCTACAATAATAACCTTAAGAGCTGATGTCTCAACATACAAACATAATATATACTTTTTTTTATCCCATGGGGGGAGGGGGAAATTCACAATGGTATAAAAACTCGGTGTAAGTTTATTTAAAAAACAAAAACGAAACAAATGTTTGATAACAATTATCTAAATTAATTTTAATCTTCCAAATTGGTTTTAAAATTATCAGCTGGTTTCTCACAGTGATATGATATGACTTATGGAAAAATAGGAGATATAATTCTAATTTTTATTTTTTTTTATGATTTTTATGTGTTATTTGTGATTTCTGTTGTATTATGTGCCATTTTTCTCACTTTACAAAAATCTGAGGATTAAAAATCTCAAACATAAAATTCGAACTGTGGCTGATATTTGGAGACAAAACTGAAAAAATTCAGAGCAAAAGTCAAAGGGATTCGTACACGGATTTTTCCATCTAACCCCCTTAAAGTGTTTTTAAGTGGATTAGATGTTTTTATTTTTAAAAACTGTCCTGAAATGTTATGATCTGAGTTTGTTTAAAGGGGAAAAGTTCAGATTTTTTTACTCACTGTTTCTGTAAAACATCAATGCGGTTCCTGTACGTGAGCACCTGTAAAACGACACAGCAGCAGCAGCTTTAGCTCACACCTGAACACCTTTACCTGAGGGGGAGGGAGGGAGGAGGGGGNCACGTCTAAAAACACTGAACTTTATTGATTTCTGAATAACAACAGATCTACAGACATGGCTTGAAGAGTCACACTTTATTTACAAAAATACTGAGAACCAAACAGTGGAGGGCGAGGAAGCGAGATGGCGAATATTTCTTAGTTTTTCTAGTGAACAGCGGCTAAAGGCTTTGGTTGCGTGAATCAGGACGTGGGTCGAAAACCACGAGATAAACCCCAGCGGCACCGGCTTCTTCTGAGCTACGACCTTCGCCACAGTGTTTGTTGTTTCATCAGGCGTGTGTACGAGACAATCGCAGTTTGGTTTCTGAGCAGCGGCGTGGCGAGCCAGTCTACTTTCTGCGGCGAGCGGCGGCTCCCTTCTTGCTGCTGTGATACGAAAAAACAGAAATATGGAAACACGTCAGAAGAGGGAAAGATTTCACTTTAAGGCAACAAAAATCAACTTTTCTGTTTATTAATGTTCTTTAAAAAAAACTGAGGCTGACACCGTTTGGCGCCCTGTTCAAAAGTGACGCCAAGAAAATATATAATGTTTTTACGTTTGCTTGTTTACTCTTACACTTTATAAACTAGACATAAAAATACTTTAATAATTTGAGCAACTTAACAACAATGAACTTTTACTGAATCAGTGAGTTAATATTGAAGACCCTCGCTTTAATCTCTGACGTACGGAAGAGGATTAGGGCCACTGGTAAAAAAAACAACAACAACAACAAAAAAATAAAACCAAGATCTAATTTGTTTTTCTTATCATCTTGAGGAAAAAAATCAGAATTCTGAGATTTAAGCCATAGTTCTAAGTTTATGGTCAGAATTCAGACTTTTATTCTTCATTTAAAAAAAAATGATTATGAATCCAATCTTAATTTTTTTTTTTTTTTTTACAAGTTTTTTTTTTTAAAAGCAACTTAATAACAATGAACTTTTACTGAACCAGTGAGTTAATATTGAAGACCCTCGCTTTAATCTCTAATCTACGGAAGAGGATTAGGGCCATTGGTAAAAAATAAAAACAACAACAACAAAAAATAAAACCAAGATCTAATTTTTTTTTTTCTTATCATCTTGAGGAAAAAAAATCAGAATTCTGAGATTTAAGCCATAGTTCTAAGTTTATGGTCAGAATTCAGACTTTTATTCTTCATTTAAAAAAAATGATTATGAATCCAATCTTAGTTTTNAAAAAAAAAAAAAAAAAAAAAAAAAAAATTTTTAAAAAAAAAAAAAAAAAAAAAAAAATGTCTAATATTTTTTTTTTATTCTTATCTTGAGGAGAAAAAAAATCTGAATTCTGAGATTTAAGCCATAGTTCTAAGTTTATGGTCAGAGTTCAGACTTTTATTCTTCATTTAAAAAAAAAGGATTATGAATCCAATCTTATTTTATTTATTTACTTTTTTTTACAAGTGACCCTAATCCTCTTTTTGCTTCTACAACCATTTACTCACCCTATTATGACATTTGTTTAGCACAACAGTCCATTCATATTATTATAAAAAAATAATAATAATAGAAAATAAAAAAATCAAGGTCCTTTGTATACATTTTAGTATTATTCCAGGGAAAAATTAATCAAAATTTTGGCCCTAATCCTCTTCCATACTAACCTAAAGAGCAGCTTCTATGACAATTAATATATTTAACATTAAAGTGCATTCAAATGAGAAATAATTATACATATCAAGCTGTCTTATGTGTTACATATTCAAGCTTATACAAACTAAACTAAGTTGCGAGATCGAGTTTTCTATATTAGTTAGTTACAAAAGATTTTCCTGCTATGGCCAATTTTAGAAGAAAAACAAAAGTAAATATAATTTTTTCTGGATAAAATTAAAATATTTTGACAAAACCTGAAGAGGAAAAGAAGAAAATTGTAAGATTAGACAGATAAGCAGCTTTAAAAGCTAATTTGAATAAATTTTAATTAACTCAGGGAGGATTAACAGTTTAAGTGTTTTATCTACACTTCAGTTTATTTACAGGAAAAAAAAACCTCAGAGAGTCATTTGTGCCTTTTTTTAAAGAAATATAATGTGTCATTGTGATCTGAAATTTTACATTAGAGTGGAATAAAACATTCACTTATGGAAAAGGGAAACGTGCAAAAAGACATAAACAATCAGGCTCATGCATCACTTACCTGAAGAGACTGAAGTGAGTCCAACAGAGACAAAACTCAATACTTCACAGGTGTTTTTATGATAGTAAATATATTTATTTACCATCTATATCGACATTTAAGTCAATACTTTCAGACAAAACATCGATTTTATCAGTTAAGTCGGACTAATGTTTAGAGAAAAGCCCCAAAAAACATATATTATTTAAAAAGCCACCAAAAAAAATTCACATACTTACATTGGAATGAAATTTTAAGGCTAGAATTCTTATAAATGTTTTTCTTATGTTGATAATATAATTTTTTTTTCTCCATTTCACCAGTTAGCCCAAATTTATTTATATTAATTATAAAGCCACAAAAGAGCTACAATAATAACCTTTAGAGCTAATTTCTTAACATTTAAACATAAGGTAATAACATAATATATGTATTTTTTCTATCCCACGAGGGTATAAAAACATGGTTAAAGTTTATTTAAAAAACAAAAACAAAAGAGTGAAATGTTTGTTAACACTTATCTAGATTAAAGTTAATATTCCAAATTGGTTTTAAAATTATCCGCTGGTTTCTCACAGTTATATGATATGACTTATGGAAAAAATAGGAGATATAATTCTAATTTTTATCTTTTTTTATTACTTTTATGGATTATTTGTGATGGCTGTTGTATTATGTGTAATTTTTCTCACTTTACAAAAATCTACAAAAATCTGAAATTTGCATTCTTACATTTTAATGAAATTTAAAGACTAGAATTCTTATGTTTTTCTTATGTGAGCAAGTTCACCTAAAATTCTTTTTTTCAATTTTAATTACATTATTCATAAAGCCACATAAAAGCTACAATAATAACCTTAAGAGCTGACGTCTCAACATATAAACATAATATATACTTTTTTTAAATCCCATGAGGTGGAAATTCACAATGGTATAAAAACTCGGAGTAAGTTTATTTAAAAAACAAAAACGAAACAAATGTTTGATAACAATTATCTAAATTAATGTTGATCTTCCAAATTGGTTTTAAAATTATCAGCTGATTTCTCACAGTTATATGATATGACTTATGGAAAAATAGGAGATATAATTCTAATTTTTATCTTTCTTTATGACTTTTATGTGTTATTTGTGATGGCTGTTGTATTATGTGCCATTTTCTCACTTTGCAAAAATCTGAGGATTAAAAATCTCGAACATAAAATTCAAACTGTGGCTGATATTTGGAGACAAAACTGAAAAAATTCAGAGTAAAAGTCAAAGGGATTCGTACACGGATTTTTCCATCTAACCCCCTTAAAGTGTTTTTAAGTGGATTAGATGTTTTTATTTAAAAAAACTGTCCTGAAATGTTATGATCTGAGTTTGTTTAAAGGGGAAAAGTTCAGATTTTTTTACTCACTGTTTCTGTAAAACATCAATGCGGTTCCTGTACGTGAGCACCTGTAAAACGACACAGCAGCAGCAGCTTTAGCTCACACCTGAACACCTTTACCTGAGGGGGAGGGAGGGAGGAGGGGAGGGGGGGGGGGGTTGACCTCTGCGCTCCTGAAGCAGCTCCACGGGCTGAAAGCGGAAGACTGAGGCATCATGGGAAACACAAACGATGCAGCTTTGACTCACCTGACACCACAGAGCTGAAAACTAATGGTCGTCATGACAACACCGTGATGTTTCACTTTTAACCATTTTACTGCTCTAAAAAATCAAGAGTTTGATTCTGAAAGCTGAAAAAAATTCTGATTTACAGATCTGTGAGCTCATTACTGCCACCAACTGGTGAAAAAGCAGAACATTTATAACAGAAAAGGTAAAATTTGGGAAATAAAAATAAAAAAAAACCTTGTTTTAGACATTTAATTATTACATTTAACTGTTTGAAAGAAAAGGAGATACTTTTTTTCAAATTTGATTACTTTTGTATGGAAGCCCATTCGTGCCATTATTAAATCAAATGTTTTAATATTTTTATGACATATTTAAAAAAAGCTAAATAGAAAAATTACAACTACATTTGAAAAGTCTTTCAAGCTTCACTGTTTATTTGGATTAACTTTTGTATGGAAGCCCATAAATGCCATTATTAAATCAAATGTTTTCTGAAATGATTAACAACAAATATGAAGACAAATCAAGATAAAAAATTAAAGAAACTGGTTGTAACATTTTTCAAGCTTTGATTTTTAGTTAAACCCTTGTATGGAAGCCCATGAGTGTCATTACTAAATTAAAAGTTTTCATAATTCAGTGAAATATTTTGGAAAATGAATTTCAGGACAAATATTAAGTAAAATTTATTGTTAGATTAACTTTTGTATGGAAGCCCAGAAGTGTCATCACTTATTTCAATGTTTTCACACTTTTTTTTGGAATATTTTGAAACTAGAATTTCAGGATAAATCTCAAGTAGCATTCAAAGAAATTTGTTTTTTTCGTGTGATTTGCTTTTATGGAAGCCTCTAAGTGATATAAGTGAAAAAAAAATGTTTGCACTTTCTTGGGAATATTTGAACATCAAGACAAAATAAATTAAAATATCATATTTAAAGTAGGGACACTGAACAAAAACTATTTTTAATTTAGAGTTTTACAATCAAGATCCACAGTGGCTCTAACTTTTCTTGTTCCAAATTTGAAAAACAAAATAGTTAAAAAAATATTAGAGTATTAAGAAAAGTGAATTACCAGCCAAATGTGTCTTAACATTAATTTTTTCAAAGTTTTTAATCTCAAGAACTAACAATTTTGAGTTGTTGTTTTTTTTAATAGATGCCATCTTTTGAATCAAACTCTTGAATTTTTTTTTGTCTCTATTTAACTTTCCAGGTGGTGTGTTGTTTCGTCTCTCCGTCAGCAGGTGGCGCTCCGGCTCCCTGACTTTCCTCCATGCTAACATGCAGCCTAACAGCCAAACACCTGCTCAGCTCTACTTACAATTTACTGAGCTCCTCAACTCTCTTACGCAGGGTTGTAACCTGGAGGGAACCAGAGAGCAAATCAACGTTTCACATCTGACACACAAAAAAAAAAAAAACTAAAAAAAACTAAAAAAAACCCCGAGGTTGTATTAGAAGAGCAGCCGTCTACATTTGTCCCTGTATCTTTTAAGAGTCTTGATACTAAAGACAATAAGATGCTGATGAGCCAAAAGATGAAACATTTCTTTTTTTTGTGAAACTTTTTCTAAAGTATAACTTCACTTACAAGCTGCTGCTCTGCTGATAGATAAACTATAGACAAAAATAACCCGTTTATTCTCAGAAATGCATGAAATTAGTTTTGTAAATTTTCTTAATTCCCCTTTTTTATCACCCTTAAATGCAAAATACACACTGAAAAAAAATGTGCAGAAATGCTGAGGGACTTAAACGCTGTAGTATCACGTCAGGCCTGTAGAGGGCGATATAACTGTAGGAGCTGTTTACATGAGAGGCTGAAGAAAAACTTTTTTCTGTAACCGCAGAAAAAAGTGCAATAAAAGTACATTTTGTTATGTGTCAGTCAGTAGATTCAGCAGCACGAGAACAAAACTGTAGCTTGCTGATGTTGGTGCTTTTTTTTTCGGTTTGTGCTTAGAAAAGTTGAGGTTTATTGTGCAGGTGCAAAGCTGAGTGTGACGTCAGCGTTTTCACTGAAAATGCCAAAAAAAAAAAACTAAAAAAACAAAAACCCCGAGGCTTCGCCAGGATCCAACGTCCCATCAAGGAAAAAAAAAGTCAGATTAAAAAAAAAATAATCACAGGTTTGTTTTGGAAATCTTACCCCAGAAACGCCTGTTGTTAAAAAGTTAAAGGAATCAGGACAGAAATAAAGTTTGAAAGTGGAAATAAAGTGGAAATTTAAAGTTCTGACCTCGTATTTCTGCTTCTTCAGTCTCTCCATGTGGTCGAACTTCTCAGACTCCAGCTGCTTCATCCAGTCGTAGAGCTCGGTGATCTTATCCCTGCGGCACAAACACAAACCTCGTTAAAATCATTCTCTCACTTGTTTTTTTTTTTTTTTCCCGCCTGAGCGAAAGTTTCCTACTTCAGCTTGTCCTCGTTCAGGTGGTCGATGTTCAGCTGCTTGCGTCTGGCGGCGAGGATCTTCTTCTTCTTCTCTCTCTCAGTCTCTTTCTTGCCTCCTCTCTTCTGGTCGGCCTGTTGGAGCAGATTGAGACACAGGTTTTAGGACCTATTTTTAGACTCAGTTTCCCATGGTGCACCTCTCTGCGGGGGGCGGTACTGACTCTCTGCAGGTGGCTGCTGTAGCTGGAGCCCATGCTGCTCAGAGCCGACTTCTTCTTCGCCTCCTCATCAGCCTTCTTCTTGGCGTCGCTCTCCTCCCTGATTCGCCTCTCCTCCTGGTTCACGGGAAAACAGTCAGAGTGAGACGTCAGCGCTCGTTTTTACATCTTTGTTTTCCACATGACTCTATAAAGAAGTTAATTTCTACCAGTTAAAAATAGACGAATGAAAAACTGGACATGATGTTATTTATGATTTTTTTTTTCAGCAGATATAAAGGCAAAATTTTAAAGGTAAAAAAGTTAAATTAATGAGATAAATGTCAAAATTTCAATGTTTTTTCTCATACGTTTGACTTTTTATCCCTTATTTTAGACTTATTTAATATATTAAATGTTACTTATCTCAAAGTTTAAACTTTTTTCCTCTATACTTTTGACTTTTTATCCCTTATTTTAAACTTATTTAATAAATCGGATGTTACTTATCTCAGAATTTTTACAGAATTTTAACTTTTTCTCCCATAAATTTGACTTTTTCTCAAAATTTCAACTTTTTTCCTTCATACTTTTGACTTTTTATCCCTTATTTTAAACTTATTTAATATATTTAATGTTACTTATCCCAAAATTTCAACTTTTTTCCTCATACTTTTGACATTTTATCCCTTATTTTAGACTTATTTAATATATCAGATGTTACTTATCTCAAAGTTTCAACTTTTTTACTCCATACTTTTGACTTTTTATCCCTTATTATAGACTTATTTAATATATTAAATGTTACTTATCTCAAAGTTTCAACTTTTTTCCTTCATACTTTTGACTTTTTATCTCTAATTTTAGACTTATTTAGACTTATTTAATATATTAAATGTTACTTATCTCAAAGTTTCAACTTTTTTCCTCCATACTTTTGACTTTTTATCCCTTATTGTAGACTTATTTAATATATTAAATGTTACTTATCTCAAAGTTTCAACTTTTTTCCTTCATACTTTTGACTTTTTATCCCTTATTTAGACTTATTTAATATATTAAATGTTACTTATCTCAAAATTTCAACTTTTTTACTCCATACTTTTGACTTTTTATCCCTTATTTTAGACTTATTTAATATATCAGATGTTACTTATCTCAGAATTTTAACTTTATCCTCGTAATTTAAACTTAATTATCTCAAAATTTTGACTGTTTTTCTAAAAAATTGTGACTTTTTTTCCCCTATGTATACATATGAATATGTATATGTATTTATATTATATGTAACATAATCTTTTAATTTCCTCATTTCTTTCTTTACTAACCTTTTTCCTTATTGTTTGTTTATTCAGTTGCTTAATTTAGTGTCTATTTTTTCTTCACACAGCTTTATAAAGTCATTTAACAGAGATGTTTGGTACCCTGTATAATCAAAAACTGCAAAAAAAATTAAAGTTTGAAGCAAAAAAAGAATTTTTATCTCAAAATATTGACTTTATATTTTATAACTTTGACTGTTTTTCTCAAAAATTGTTCTCTTTTCCAAATAATGTTTACTTTATTATCCCAAATTTTTGACTTAATCTTAAAATCTCAACTTTTCCCTGAAAATTTTTGCTTCTAATCTCATAATGTTTAATCTTTTTCTCAAAATTCTGACTTTTTAATCTCAATTTTTGCCTTATTAATACCAAAGGAAATCTTAACAAAGCCAAGTTTTTTGTGTTCTTTATTTTCTAACTGTCAGAAATGAGTTTTTATACGTCTCCCTAAAATCATGATTAAGAAGCAGCAGTAAAATATTGATGGAGAGTATTTTCGTTGTCATAGAAGCTGCGAATTAATTTAATATTTATTGTAATTTTAGATTCACGGACCTCGCGTCTGGCCTGACGCTCCTTCTCCTTCTCAGCACGGATCCTCTGCTGCTCGGCCCTTTCAGCGCGACGCTTCTCCTGCAGGACGACAACAAACAACAAAAGCACAAATTAATGTAGAAATCAACATAAAACATCTTTACTGGCTCATTCTGGAGGAAATAAATACTGTTATGAGAATAAAGTCATAGATTTATGCGTGTGAAGTCAAACTTTGTGAGGATAAAATCATCACTTTTCAAAGTTCAATTTCATAAATTAATCAGTTTAAATAACGCTTATGAACAACTTTTATTCTGAAAGGTTGTACTGAGTTTGTCCCTGTATCTTTTAAGAGTCCTGATACTCATGACATTATGATACTAATGAGCCAAAAGATGACACATTTCCTTTTTTTGTGAAACTTTTACTAAAGTATAACTTCACTTACAAGCTGCTGCTCTGCTGATAGATAAACTCCAGACTAATATAACCCGTTTATTCTCAGAAATGCATGAAATTAGTTTTGTAAATTTTCTTATTTCCCCCTTTTTATCACCCTTAAATGCAAAATACACTGAAAAAAATGTGCAGAAATGCTGAGGGACTTAAACGCTGTAGTATCATGTCAGGCCTGTAGAGGGCGATATAACTGTAGGAGCTGTTTACATGAGAGGCTGAAGGAAAACTTTTTTCTCTAACCGCAGAAAAAAGTGCAATAAAAGCACATTTTGTTATGTGTCAGTCAGTAGATTCAGCAGCACAAGAACAAAACTGTAGCTTGCTGATGTTGGTGCTTTTTTTTCGGTTTGTGCTTAGAAAAGTAGAGGTCTAATGTGCAGGTGCAAAGCTGAGTGTGACGTCAGTGCTTTTACTGAAAATGCCGGCTCGTCGTTTACACGGCAACAGTGGAAACATGGTTTCAGAAAAGTTTCACTCTGGAGGGTGTTTTTGAAAGTTTGTGTTTCAGGTGAAGGTGTAAACGACCCCTGAGGTTTCTGAAGTTAGTTTTCTTGACTATTTCGTAGGGCTGAGCAATTTAAAAATCTTTTTTCCTTGAGATTGTTGATTTTTATTTTAAACTGTTTTGTATTTTATTTAATTAACTTGACACAATTAAGAATATTTTGCACGACATCATTTTTTAAAGTTAAGAGTCAAAGATAGACTCTTTCTGTTCTTCAGTTTTTAAAACTAAAAATACAATTTAGAAAGTCCGGTTTATAAAAAGCAGGAACAGGTGTTAGACTCTGGAAATCTTCTTTTGATTTTTTTTTGCCTTTTATCCTTTAATTGTGTGTTTATGTCACATAATTTTGACTTAAAGTTTAGAGTTTTGACTTTTTATATCAAAATTTCGACTTTTTATCTCAAACACTGCCTTTATTTCAAAACATAGACTTTGGTCGTCTTAAAGTTTTGACCTTAAATGAGAAAGTTTGGACTTTTTTCACATAATGTTAAATTGATTTCTTAAACTCTGGAAGTTTATTGACTTTTTGTCTCAGAATTTTGTCTTTATTTCTCAAAATTTCCACTTTTCATATTAAAATATTGACCTTTTATCTCATAGTCTGAAACAATTCTTACCTTCAGTTTTTATTTTCATCCTCACATTAGAGTAAAAGCTTTTGATGTTTCAATGGTTTGATGTAATTTTCTGTCAAGTTTGTAAATGTTTTCTGTACACTCAAGTTTGATTTAAAGAAAATCAAATTAAAATCGCTGTATCTGCCAGAAAAATCACATAAGATCTTTTTCTGAAACTGTTCAAACTCACGATTCTCTCTTTGAGAGCGATCAGCTCCTCCTCCTCCTTCTTCCTGCACTCAAAGTGAGCATCGATCAGGGCCTGCAGCTCCACCAGGTCCTTGTTCTGACGTTTCTTTTGGATGTCCTGAGAAACAAAGACACAAATAAAGAAACTCAGAGAAACTCAGAGAAACTCAGAGAAACTTAAAAAACTTAGAGAAACTCAGACAAACTTAGAGAAACTCAGACAAACTTAGAGAAACTCAGAGAAACTTAGAGAAACTCAAATAACTCAGAGAAACTTAGAGAAACTTAGAGAAACTCAGAGAAACTCAGAGAAACTTAGAGAAACTCAGAGAAACTTAGAGAAACTTAGAGAAACTCAGAGAAACTCAGAGAAACTTAGAGGAACTCAGAGAAACTTAAAAAACTTAAAGAAACTCAGAGAAACTTTGAGAAACTCAGAGAAACTTAGAGAAACTTAGAGAAACTCAGAGAAACTTAGATAACTCAGAGAAACTCAGAGAAACTTAGAGAAACTCAGAGAAACTTAGATAACTCAGAGAAACTCAGAGAAACTTAGAGAAACTCAGAGAAACTCAGAGAAACTCAGAGAAACTTAGAGAAACTTAGAGAAACTCAGAGAAACTCAGAGAAACTTAGAGAAACTCAGAGAAACTCAGAGAAACTTAGAGAAACTCAGAGAAACTTAGAGAAACTTAAAAAACTTAGAGAAACTCAGACAAACTCAGAGAAACTTAAGAGAAAGATTAACTTAGAGAAACTTAGAGAAACTTAGAGAAACTCAGAGAAACTTAGAGAATCTCAGAGAAACTTAAAAATGTTGAGAAGTCTCCACTTACATCAAAGTCCACTTTCTCACCATCGGGGATCTTGGGAGCGCTGGGTCTGCAGGGGAAAAGATTCAGGTTTTTAGTTTTTTTTTTTAATATTTTAAAGTTCAGTTAAGTCTGAGGATGAAAGGTGACGAACACTCACTTGAACTTTGGCTTCTCCTCTGCAGGTTAGGGGATGAAGAGGGGACAAGTACATGTCATGGGGTTAGCAACAAAGCAGATTATTCCACAGGCAAAATCAACGCTTCTGTCTCTACGACACAGATTAAAAACGTTAATGTTTGATTAAGAGGTAAAAAAGAAAACGCAAGAGAGTATTTTTAAAAGAGGGACAGCTCTGTGAAATAACAACCCAGAACTTTTCTTTAAGAGAAATCTCAGTCTGACTTTTTCGTTTTCTTTTGGCTTGACCCCAAAACCATTTAAAGAAGCAAAGACCCAAAGACTTCCCCTCTTTCTTTCTGTTTTCTAAACCCAGATTCTGGAGCCTCCATGCCATGCAGATGACGAGGGGCAGAGCGAGAGAGTAACGGTGGGGTCGCTGCGCAGTGTAGCACGTGTTAGCATTTCATATTCTTTCACCCTTTTTCTCCACAATAACTTTTTGTTTTTTTGTTTTTTAAATCAAACTTTTTTTTTATTTTTTTAAATATATCTCAAATTCAATCTCTTTGTGCCAATTGGGCAGCGCTCCTGTTTGTTGTTTTGTTTCTTAAATTTCAGACAGATCAAATTTGGACAGACAGTTTCGTCATCAGCAGCAGGCGTTCGTTCTCCCGCGTTCAGACGTCAGACCTGGACTCTGTGGTCCCCCCAAAACCAGAATGACAGATTTTGAGATTCTTGAAATGAACATACCTTCCTCTT
>RPOG01000875.1:94847-218016 GCA_008086565.1 Thalassoma bifasciatum | reverse complement strand
AAAAAAAAAAAAAAAAAAAAAAAAAAAAAAGCAGCATGAGTTCACAGACTCAATATAATACATAAACCAATGTGCAAAATAAAACAAACAACTCTAAAAAATCTTTTTTTTTTTCATAAACAAAGTGAACAGATCCTGCTTTTTGGGAATCAGATCATGCCTGGGGCAATTTGATAAAAATTCACCAAAATGTTTTTAGAATTTGTTTTAATTTAATCAAAAATTTGAGATAATACAGTTAAAACGATAAGCTCAAAAGTCTGAATTTTGGGAATTAGAAAAAAGTTGAAATTGCAAAATGATAAAATCGTAATTTTGAGCTGATGAAGTAAAAATAATGAGGAAAAAAGACTAAACTTTAAGATAAAATTGAAAAGAGAGAGCGAGAGATGATAAAGTCAAAATTATGAGGGGGAAAAAGTCGAAATTTTTAGGATAAAACGTCAAGATTTGGACCTTTATCTCCCCAATTCAATGCTTTATCTTAGAACTTCGACTTTAAATTACAGAGAAATGCTATTTACCCAATATCTACATCTATATATAATATCTATATTCAGTCATTGATTGGAGTGCGTCAGGGGAGTCTCAAAAATCCACACTGAAATGCAGCGGGGTTCACAGCGAAATATATCTGTCAGTGCATTTGCGTGTCGCTCTCTGTGCATTTGTGGATTTGTCTATGTGCATTTGTGAATCTGTTTTTGCATTTGTGGATTTGTCTGTGCATTTGTGAATCTGTTTTTTGCATTTGTGGATTTGTCTGTGCATTTGTGAATCTGTTTTTTTGCATTTGTGGATTTGTCTGTGCATTTGTGGATCCTTCTGTGTGCATTTGTGAATTTTGAGACTGTTTTAACTCCATACTAAATGGGCCAAAAAAAAAAAAGAAAAGAAAAATCATCAAAGTCAGCTTTTTATTTTTTATATTTTCAACTGTCATAAATGGGTGTTATACATTATTTGTGTTTACATTGATTGAAATTTTTCAACTGAAACAGAAGAGAAGTATTTTTTATAAATGTATGGGTAATGAAGATACTTTGTCGAGTGTCAAAATGCTGAGTTTTATTTTGAAAGTCATGCCCGGATGTAATGGTTGTAAGTTCCTTTAACTTTTTATCACAGCATTGAGCCAGTAACCAGTTGGACAGACATCCTGAGTGACTTGAGGTTCACTGGAACATCGTCAGGAACTTAACAGGCTGTGTTTTTAAGTCTGAGCCGTCCCACGTCCCTGAGTGGGAGTGTTGTGGATGAGCCACGTGTACAGGAACTGTTAATCTGACAGTTTTATCCTGATTGGAGCAAACGCAGCTGTGTTTGAACAGCAGCTCAGGCTAACAGCAGCTAACAGGCTAACCCACTCTGCTTACAGAACTTCACTGTAGTGACAACGCACCTGGCAGGTCGGTCCATTTTTTTTTATTCTCTTTTACTTCTCAAACTATCACAAATGACTTACCTTGACTTACTACGCTGAAATAACCTGTAATATTTAATTTCTCCTTCTGTTAGCGCGTCAACGGCGGAAACTGTTTATACGTTCGAAATGATCTTTAAACTTAAGGCACGAGCTGACCGTTGAGACGCATTTAATTACACTCTAAACTCGTATTTCAGCACTTTAAATGGCTAAGAAGTGTTTAATGTGAAGATAAATAGCTGAATGTGACGACGTTAGTTTGACAGCTCATTCATAAAGATATAATATTATGTAACACATCATATTTAGCTAATAAATCACTGTATTTATGTTGTTTTATTTACCGTTGAGCTAAATCAAATGCATTTACTGCATTTGAAAGCTCTGTCATTGTTTAATTCAGTCCATTGTGTCATAACTGCCTTTATCATCTTACGTTTTCTGTCATAAATGTGTTGTTATCCTTGATTAACCACATTTACTCGACCCTGGATGAATGTAGGTTAGTGATGATGTCAGCCTGAACAGGAATTTCCAATAGGCGTGTCAATCATGACAAATCCGATAAAACTGGAACGCATCATTCAAGTAAAGCGTTGATAAGCTATTAAGTTGTTTACTGCAACTTCTGCAAATCAGAGCTGAAACTTCGGTGTAAAGGATTTTTTTTCACTCAACAAGGAAGATTCAGACTGTAATATTGGTTACAGTAAGGAATGTTGATCATCGGGATAGTGGCTTCTTTTCCTTGAATCATTGTAACTGATCTCAGGAGAATGGTAAACTCAGCTGAGGTGTGTCACATCTGAAAGACCAAAAACAAAATCCAGTCTGAAAACAAAAAGTGATTTCTGATTCACCTGCTAAGCTTAATGGAACAGCTAAATATAGAGCAAATCATTGCAGTAATATCTGAATTTAAAGGGACTATGAGGCCTGATCATAATCCATGATTTAATTATCAGCCTATGATCTTTATGTATTAGAAAGAGTGGGCACTGGATCTTGACTGTCTGACTGAAAAGGGACAGAAGAGCAAAAGAAAGCTAAACTGGAGAGTGATAGAGCACAGGCCAAAGGCTAAAAAATGGGTTGAGCTACCCACATGTAGCAGCTATTCTGCAGTGATCTGTTCAAACCTGAGAGTTTATCAACAAAAATGAAGAGCCAGGTTACGTTTTCTCTACTTGGTGTGGTTGGAGTTGGTAGATGGGCACTGGTAGGACATTACCTGGATTCACCAATGTTACATGGTATCAAGACATCTCAGAGCATCAGGCTGTGAGTAGTGCTAATGTAATGTAGCCAGCTACTTAACTCCCTTTACAAACTAGTGGTGGGCAGACTGATCTAAAATATCAATATCTATCAAAACCAACACCGGCATCAGTATTGCTAAATACTTGTGTGATGAGATCAATACTTGAAAATATCAGTATTTTACAAACTTTCTCAATACTCTTTATATATCTGTAATAATCTACCAGTATGTGCAAGCTATTTGATCAATTTGGTGCATTTACTTTTGAAGTAAGGTAATTGTCGATATCCATGAACATTCGAATGTACTGTTTTACAATTAATCAGAATCTGAATCAGAATCAACTTCAATCACCAGGTATGCTTGAACATACAAGGAATTTGTTATGGTTAACTGTGCTCTCTTGTACAAGGTAGTGGTAAGGCATAAAGGTAAAATAGTAATAATAAAATTTTGCATGACAAGTGTTATCAACAACTATAAACACAAAATAATAGCAAATAGACAAGACTAGTATTTACAGGCTAAAAATATGATAATGGTGCAGTGGTGAGTGGTCCAAGGATGCAGATATCAAATGAGGTAGTTTAACAAGTTGCAAAGTGGGTTAAATAAAACAATAAGTAATAAAAAAAAAATTATTGTGTTATTATTCATTTATTTTGTATATATAATGTATTTATTATTATTTTATTAAGCACAAAAAAACATAAGGCACATTATTTTTATCTGGGGGAAAAAATAGCTTTTTTACTTTTATTTATCAACAGAGACGTTAGTGGTTGTGTGTCATTTATGATTAATTTTTGATTAATTTAAATGGCAATGCTGGCCCTAAAATTACTCGGTATTGGGTCAACAGCATATCACAAGTACAAACTCACTTATTTTGCTTGTTGTCAAACAACAGCACTACTTAACTTTTGATGGATTCATTACCTCGTCTCTATGCTATAGTAAAAAGCTGTCTTGATTATAAAAATGTAGTGTTAAAAGTAAGATTTGCGCTCACTTTGTCACTTTAAAAGAAAAAACGAATCACTGAACTGCTCCATTCATCGCCAAAGGGGTGAGAACGGTGGAGAGCAATATTTACAGAAACAGTGATAATGGGAATTAGGCCAGGTGCAAAAACACAGACACAAAAAGCAAACGAATGATAAAGAAAAGATGCAAATTGAAAACACGAATACAATTGGTCATACAGGCGTACCGGGGCATTATTAAATCACCCATTTCAAAATTGTATCATGCGATTGGAGAAGGCAGAGAAAGTACCACACACTATGTCAAAGGGAGATGGGAAAAAGATATTAATGACGAAATAACTAAACAGCAATGGGAAAACATATGTCAGAACACTTTTTCCACGACTTAATCTATGTATTGGCGTGAATTTGCATGGAAGAATCTTGTACGTTATTTTATCACTCCTAAAATGGAAAAATATTCTGTGTTAAAAAGTCATTCCTGTTGGAGAAAATGTGGAAGTGATGGAGCAGACCACCACCATGTTTTTTGGAGTTGTCCAACTCTACATCCGTTTTGGCTAGAAATATAAAAAATTATGGAACGTATTCTGGGAATATCAGTTCCGTTAAATGTCACTTTTCTTTATTTGGGTGACCTGCCACATGATATAAGCAAAGACATTAAATATCTTTTAAAAATATTTATCATTGCTGCTAAGAAAGCTATCACCCGTAAATGGCTACAGGCGGGAGCACCCACAATACAAAATTAGATAGAAATAGAAATTATAAAAGAAATTCATGAAATGGAAAAAATGACTTTTTTTATTAAGATTAAGAAGAGATTTATATATTTCAAGATGGGAAAAATTGACACTTTATTTTGGAATAGTTGAGGTGGAGGGTGTCTGCGAAAACAACAGAACCATTTAACATTTCATCAGAACATTAATTTATGAAAATACTGTACAAAACCTATGACTGTTAAACTCCTCGGCAACTGTGAACATTTCAGACCTGGCAACGTTTTTGATGTTTTTTGTCTTGTATCTGTTTTTTCTTTTTCATGTTACTTTTCTTTTCTGTCTTTGCTGTTCATAAATGAAAAAATGGAAATAAACTTTAAGTGTTAAAAAAAAAGAAAACACAAAAGCTCTGTCCTCTAACCAAAGCCTTGTTTTTTCACATTTCCACAGGCAACTATGGCTGTTTGTGGCAGGAACTTCCTCTCCGTGACCCTGCTCACCTTTATTCTACTCCACACCATGGATGTGCACGCACGACCAGCCAACATGTCGGCCCTTAAAGACAAAACTCCAACCACAAAGGATGAGAACGAGATCCTCCCCCCGGACCACCTGAACGCGGTGAAACTGGAGAGAGACGGTCACCTCAACAAAGATTTCCATCAGGAGGTTTTCCTGGGTAAAGAGATGGAGGAGTTCGATGAAGACTCAGAGCCACGGAGGAACAGGAAGAAGCTTATGGAGATTTTCGCAAAGTAAGACTCTTTTATTTGTCTTTAAGTTCTGAATCTCCGTCAGGGTGCGCAGCATTCCTGAGCGTCTCCATCTTGTCGCAGCAGCTGCTGATCAGGTATTTCGAAAGCACCTACAGGTAAACCAAGTTCTGGAGCAGGATTTGAATTGCAAAGTACTTGAACATTAGACTTGAAGAGAAGAGTGAGGCTTTGATGAAATCCTCTGCATACTTTGATAACTATGTTTATCACTTTTATGAGAAGTTTAGGGTGTGTTCGGTGTGTTATCTCTGGGGTGCGCCATAAGAAGATGCTATTACACAACAGTGTTCGATATGAAACGTTGGTTGTGAGATCTTATAACTGTCCTCGAGAAATAGAGTGCAAACTTTATGACTGCAAAAACTAATCAAGTTGAAAGAAAATAAAGAAGTTTTTTCCTGCGTTTTATTTTCTTTACCACTGAAAGTGAAGCGTTCATCAAAGGTGTGAATGCTCTGATTTTATAAACAAAGGTACTAAGTATGTCACAATCCAGACAGAGAATATTATAACTGTCACAATTTCAGTCTTATTAACCCTTTAACTACCCCACCAAGAAAGAAGGAATATAACTTCTTTTCTTTGTAATTCTTATTGCAATGGGTGAGTGATAACCAATCTTTTTTTTGTTTTGTTTTTCTAACAAACCTTTTAGTTTTTAAAATATTGACCTCTACCAAAAGGTAATAAATTCATAAATATGCAGGGCATTGAACAGTATGACTTTAGTAAGTGCCACAAAACATTCAGTTCTGTTATTTCAACAAAGGAAAATAATCACATGAAACAAGGAAAAACTGTTTTTGTACCTTTTTTCATCTTCACTTAAGTGCAATCACATAAAATGATCACATTCACTTTTGTGAATTGTGATTACATGCTACCAGTGGTGGAAAGAGTACTGAAAAGCTGTACTCAAGTATAAGTACTGTAACACTGCCAAAATATTACTCAATAACAAGTAAAAGCACTGGTGTAAGAAAAATACTCAAGTAAATGTAAAGAGTATTCGTCAAAAGAACTACTCAGATTATTAGTTACTTTTAACTAGTGATGTCACTGCCACCTCTCCAGATAAGGCTCTAAATTTGTGTTTTGCTTTACCAATAGTTAAAACGCTAACAATCAATAATTGTTAATAACTGATAAGAGAGAAAACAGGTGTTTTTTGCTCATTTTGATTGGTTATTTTTATTTTTTTTTATCTTTCTTTTTCTCATTTTGAGTTTTTATTTCCTTCTTCAGCAAAGGTCTCAGGCAGACAAAAAACAAAATTAGATGAGGTGCAATTGCTGCCACGACGGTTGATAGAATATCCATGAATACATTTTTAACTGGTTAAATTCTTAACACAAAATCAATCAGCAATAAATCAGTAACATCATTTAACATTTTTTTGCTTTGTTTTGTTTTTCACCCACATGTCCTGGTTTTCATTGGCCTGTTTTCTAACAAATCACCGTACTGGCTACAAAAATGCAGATAAAAGGTCGAGATATTAATGAAAATTGTACTCAGTACTCAACTATAATTTTAAAAGTAACTAAGTAGATTACATGGCATTATGATAACTTCAGTACAAGTAAAAATACAGACTTGAAAATCTACTCATTAAATTACAAGTACCCCAAAAAATGACTTAATTACAGTAATCTGAGTATTTGTAATTAATTACTCCCACCCCTGCGTGCTGCTGTGCAAAACATTCATTTTGCATGAAAAGTTAAAAATAGATAAATGCAAAACTAAGTGGAATTTGTATGTCTTCGGTGTGTCATCTCAACAGCTCAACTGTGGTTGTGCAACACAACAAAGGTTTTCGAGGCACGAGCTCAATCACACACTTTTACCGAGTGGTGGTTAAATCAGTTTGAGTTAACTTACAAACTCCTCTGATTGAAATATACTCACTCAAAATGTGCTCAACTGTTTGATTGAAGAGGTAGTGAACAGGTTAAGCAATTTTATCACATTTCTGTTTGAAACTGTCCTCCTTCAGAGTTGATTTCAACAAAGACAAGAGTGTAAGCGCCAAAGAGATGCAGCGCTGGATTATGGAGAAAACAGAAGAGCATTTCCAGGAGGCCATGATCGAGAACAAGAACAGCTTCAGAGCTGTCGACCCAGACAAAGACGGTGAGAGGAAACTACAACTCAAACCTTCCTGGTTTTTTTTTATTTTTACATCCTGTAGGAGAGTTTTTAAATTTTTCAATATCTCTTTATTTGTCTGTAGGTTATGTGACATGGGATGAATACAAAATTAAGTTCCTGGCCAGCAAAGGTTTCAGTGAGCAGGAAGTTGCTGAGAAGATAAGGAATAATGAAGACCTGAAACTGGATGAGGAAAGTAAGTTCACAATGTTTCACTCAGAGTTCGCTGGGGAGATTTCTCATTAGATTATTTCTGATAAGTAGATCTGAACGATTCTTTAAAATAATCTAATTATTCCGTCCTTTATTGCAATTGCGTTATTTTTTGTGCGATTATTTCTGGGTTCCCATCTTATGTGTTTTTAAACAAGCATATTGTAGGACATGACAGTTACATTAATTACAGCACAACAACAACAACCCACTACCACAACAACTGGCACTGATTTTTCTCCACTTTAGTCACTTTTCACCTTTTTTTGTCACTTTGGACCATTTTTTGCAACAAACTTACCTTTTCCAAATATAATCCCAACTTTCTTACCATTTTCGTTTATATTTATATTGGCCATTTTCACCACTCTTCATGGTTTTTCGTCAATTTTTCGCTACTTTTTGAATTTTTGGAGTTTCCTCTGAAATTTTTCTTGCTACTTTAAGCCACTTTTAGGCCAATTTATTTACTCTTTTTGGCCACTCTCGGACCATTTTTTGATACCTTCCAACTATTTTCCAGGTTCACTCACAATTTTTTGCAATTTTTTTGCCACCTTTGGAGCATTTTTTGCAACAAACTGACTTTTTTCTAAATTAAATCCCAACTTTCTTACTATTTTAATTGACTTTGGCCCTTTTCACCACTTTTTCAACACTTTTTCACCACTTTTGCCCCTTTTTAAAATTTTTTGAGTTTCTTCTGTAATTTTTTCTTGCTACTTTATGTCACTTTCAGGCCATTTTATTCACTCTTTTTCCCACTTCTGGGCCATTTTTTAATACCTTCTCACTATTTTCCAGGTTTACTCCCAATTTTCTTGACAATTTTTTGCCACTTTGGACCATTTTTTAGCAATAAACTGACTTTTTTTTCTAAATTTAATCCCAACCTTCTTACCATTTTAGTTGACTTTGGCCATTTTTACCACTTTTCACTGTTTTCTGTCACTTTTTCACCACTTTTGCTCCTTTTTTAATTCTTAAGAGTTTCCTCTGAAATTTTTCTTGCTTCTTTACGTCACTTTCAGGCTATTTTATTTACTCCTTTTCCCACTTTTGGACCATTTTCTGATACCTTCTCACTATTTTCCAGGTTTACTCCCAATTCTCTTTCCAATTTTTGCCCTTTTTGACCATTTTTTGCGACAAACTGACTTTTTTTCTAAATGTAATCCCAACTTTCTTACCATCTTCTTTGACTTTGGCCATTTTTACCACTTTTCACTGTTCTTCGTCACTTTTCACCACTTTTGTTACTTTTTGAATTTTTGGAGTTTCCTCTGAAATTTTTCTTGCTACTTTAAGCCCCTTTTAGGCCATTTAAGTCACTCTTTTTTTGCCACTTTTGGACCATTTTTTGCAACAAACTGACTATTTTCCAAATGTAACCCCAACTTTCTTACCATTTTCAGAAACTTTGGCCCTTTTTCCCCTGTTCACAGTTTTCCGTCCCTTTTTCACCACTTTTTCTACTTCTTGAAATTTTGGGGTTCCCTCTGAAAATTTTCTTGCTACTTTATGTCACTTTTAGGCCATTTTGGTCACTCTTTTTTTGCCACTTTTGGAACATTTTTTGATACCGTCTCACTATTTTCCAGATGCACTCCCAATTTTCTTGCCACTTTTGAACGAGTTTTATAACAAACTGACTATTTCCTAAATTTAATCCAAACTTTCTTACCATTTTCATTGACTTTGGCCCTTTATCAACACTTTTGCCACTTTTTGAATTTTTGGAGTTTCCTCCAAAAATTTTTCTTGCGACTTTATGTCACTTTTAGGCCATTTTATTCACTCTTTTTGCCACTTTTGGACCACTTTTTGCTACTTCTTGAGTATTTTGAGGTTTTATCCCAATTTAAATGCCAATTTTGTTGCTTTTTGGTGATTTTTTCCACATTGAACTAAGTTTTATTGCTATCTTTGCTGTTTTTGCGTCTTTTTACCACTTAGATTGTTTCTTTTATAAAGGTAGTTTTAAATTTTGTGTCATTGTTTGAGTAACGTTGAGCAACTTTGGTTAAGACCAGAAAACATGTGCTGCAAATAATGTAGCTGATATTTGGACACATTTCAGGTTATAGAAATATTGCACTGTCTGTGATTATAACGTTATCTTGTATAACACTAATTAACGGGTCGGTTTGACTATTCACGCAACTTAACAGAAATACAAACGTCGGGTTCTTCACAATCTTTCAGACTTCCTGGCGACCAAGGTCCGACTGTTGGGAGGCAGACTAGTCGACGACTTGCTCCTTCTCAAAGAGAGAAAGGAAGTGGGACTCGTGTCGTTTCCTTACGTCAAATACATGGTCAAGGAGAAACACGCTCTGAATCCATGTAAATGAAAAGAATGTAACAGACGTCGAATAGGACTTGTTATTGAAAATTGGTGGACAACCATTTCCCTCGTTCAACAAACATGTTGTGACTGTACAGTGTGGGAGTCTCCCACTTGTCCACTTGGAGAAACGTTTCTCTGAAAATAAATGTGTAGGACGTCTATATTCCCAGTTACTGTGAAAGAGGGTCGAAAAACTTATTTTTAAAAAAGTTCTTTGAAAATGGATAAAAACATATTTCTGAGAGAAGAATTATGTTTTCCAACAGATTTCAGTAGTTGACCATCATTTCAAAGTTTTTAGGTTCATTATTTTTTAGTATTTTTAATTTGAGCACCCAAAAATGTCAGGTGGCGCAACCAAATATATGAAAATATATTTAATACAAGGACAATAAAAAAGACACACTTTAATAACCGTTCATAGAGAGTTCACAGACATCACTGAGTATGTAAAAGTAAAACAGTGTTTCATTTCTTTTATTTGTGAATAAGATAAATAATTTGATGTTAAAATAACATTTCACATTATTACATTGGTTGTACCACCTGACATGGAAATTGTTCCAGTCTACCAATGAAGTGAAAAAACCTTTTTTATCAGTATTTCAGAGAAATCTACAAACTTTTCCACTTGGTCACAAATGTCATTTGGGCTCCTCTGGCTGATGCAGTTTCCTGTTTCCTGTTTTATTCTCTTCACTTTAGAATACAAGTCTAATGTTACGGTTGCACCACCCTGACATTTGACAAGGTGAAAACAAAAGTTTTTTAAATTTCTCAACAGCTTTAAAATTCTTTTTATTTGCAAAGAATGTTTTATTTAAAAAGGTTCAAGCATAAAATAATGCCACTGTATTTTTAATTTCCATTCACAATAACTGACATTCAATTTTTAGAGTTTAATTACTGTGGATACTTGTCAGGACGGTTGCACCACCTGACATTTTGGGGGTTTAAGGAACCAAAACACAAAAAAACATGTTATATTTTGATAGTTTAAAGATGTGTTCAAATAACACAGGTTTCTTAGAATAAAGAAATACATGTGATGAAATACTCAATTCATGATGGAAGGAAAAAACGTCACGTCATTGACCCATAAAGCAATTAAAGTCCTTTGCCAATGTTGGTTCTTCGGTTGTTACTGTTTGCATTTCCAACAACCGCTGAGAGACAAATCTGTTTCTTCAGCTGCCAAATGCTCCACCTCCTTCACCGATGTCTAACAAAGCAAAGTTTATGGTCAGTTTTCACTTTAACAGAGCTGATTGCAGCAGCAGAAACAAACCAACAGAGTCAAACAGAAGGCTGTGAAATTTTGATTATGAGACTTATTGAACATTTTATATGCCTGGGATACATTAATGTTATTCAAACAGTGCTGCCCTCCCTGTGTAAACAACCCAGCTTTATTAGTGCTGGTTACAGTCCAAAGTGCAGTCTGTGGGTCATATCTGCAGGCAACATTTAAATACATGATGTCGAGACCATATCGAATAATACTCCAAATGTTACAGAACAAAAGAGGACGCTTCAGTTGAAAAACATCATTAGGCTAAATAAAAAATAAGGGACTTACTCTATTCTTTAACACTTTTATGTATTTGAATTCACTTTCACACGTCATTTCAAGTGTCGGCCTGAGACACAGTTTTAACCAGCTCTTGATTTGTTATTCTAACAGTTTTGTGGTTGATTTATAAATAATTGTCATGTCTCTAAATATCCAAGGTAATATCCTGTTTGTTTATCTTCGTTCTCAGACCAGGATGGTGATAAGAAGCTGAGGCTGGCCGAGTTCATCTCACTTCCTGTCGGCACCGTGGAGAACCAGCAGGCTCAGGACATCGACGATGATTGGGTGAAAGAGAGGAAGAAGGAGTTTGAGGAAGTCATCGACTCAAACGGTGACGGCATCGTTACCATGGACGAACTTGAGGTACTTAAAAAAGATGGATTGTTGAAAGTTTTGTTCTGTCGACTTCTTTTAGGGACCATGTCATCTTGTTTCAGTCTATAACTAAAGCTCCTGTGGGAAGATTATACAGGTTTTTAGACAGACTGAAATGAAAGAACTCGATTTATTGAGACTTTTTTGTCCATTAAGTCATAATTATGAGATAAAAAGTTGAAATTATGAGATTCATGTTCCTGCATCCCCTCACACACCAGCTTCTTCATAAAAAAATCCATTCAAGGGTGTGTTTACTTTGCACTGTCCTGTGGGAATCTGCTAACAAAGGTATTTCATTTTTGCATGGCCACATTGAAAGTAAGTCTCAATTTACCCACAATCCATTTCCTGATGCTGTTAGACAGCAGCTGAAGCTCACTCCTAAGTAAAGCGACTTCTTCCTTTGTACTATCTCAAAATTTCAACTTTTCATCTCGTGATTGTAACTAAATTTTTCCTAGTTTTCAATTTTTATTTCATAATTATGAATTTTAATCTCATTATTTCAACTTTAGATCTCCTAAGTTTATCTGTGGAGCTCAGAATTATGACTCAAAATTTTGACTTATCTCACATTTTAAACTTTTTAATTATATTTTCACTTTTAACTCATCATTATGATTTTATTTTATAATTTGACTGTTTTCCTCATAATTGGGACTAATATCTCATAGTTTCTCATTTTAAGTCATAATTTAGACTTTTCCTCTCATAATTTTGGCCTTTTTTTCCTCAAAATTTTGACTTTTTATTAAATAATTATGACTTAATCTCATAATTTATACTATTTGCGCATAATTTTGACCTTTTTTTTTTTTTTTTTTTTTTTTTTTTTTTTTTTTTTTTTTTTTTTTTTTTTTTTTTTTTTTTTTTTTTTTTTTTTTTTTTTTTTTTTTTTTTTATTTCAATAAAAAAACCGGAAACACGGAAATAAACTATCTCCTCCTGTCACCTATCGCAACCTTTCCCCTCTCTCTCACCCCTCACTGTACGCCCTTTACCGGTGTCCAACCTAAGCTTGGGCCCGGCGGGTGAGCTCCTGTTCGGAGTACCACGCGTGCCATATCCACTAGGCCATCCGCGCCCCAATTTTGACCTTTTTTACACAAAATTATGACTCAATATGGGCAAAAAAAGTTCTCATCAAAGCTAAGTTTGCATTTTTATCCCTTTTAACTTGCGGAAACGGGCTTCTACACAAACCAGACCATCAGCATGATTATTTGGTATTTCTATGGTAAATTCTAATGTCTGAAACTCTTGTAACTTGAGTGAGTTTCAGACATAACCATTTATATCATGCTCAAGAGAAAATCTCTCTTTTTTTTCATCAAAATTAAGCATAAACCTACAAAAGTGTGATGTGTTTATTTTCAGGTTACAGAAAATAAGAGTGATATATATATATATATATTTTTTTTTTTTGTTAGAAAATATTTGTAAATACATATAACATTATTAGAAATCAGGTTTTCCTGCTTTGGTTTTGCTGTAAGTATTTTTTGTTTGCCACTTCACTGTTTATATCCTGTTTACTGATAACAAAGGGGCGCGTAGAGTCTCCTTTAACTCCAAAGAGCTGTTAAAAACCCTTGTTTAGAAAATCTAACGCTGTCTGAAGCATTTTTGAACAGAAAATGATCAGGAAAAGAACATAACCACCTGAAATTAAAAAGATACCTGCTCAGACCAGATTCATATTATCAGAGAAACTGTGGTTGCTTTGCACAGGGATTAAAAACACATCTCCTTTGCATTTATTATGAACTATCAGAGGTCCCAGGTGAAACTGATCCTGTGCAAATATGAGGGTAGATGCATTTTAATATAGCCTTACTTTAAGTAGTCGTCATCATCCCCAGCACCTCTCAAAAATCATTTTGCAAATAGTTATTGTCCCCCCCCACTTGTCAAAACAAACTGACGCCCTTGCCACTATTTAAATTTTGCGCATATCCAAGGGTAATGGAAACGCACCTTTTGTCACTAAGTGCTTGAAAAGAGTTCTTTTCTTGAAACTGTGCTTTAAACTAAAAAAAAGGAGAGCACACCGCTTGTCCTCATGTACCTGGGGTACTTGCTCGTGTTGCGAGACTTGCTCCGGTCCGTCTACTAGCGGCAGCGGCTGCTTTTGGTCTTGGCGTCGAACCTCGAGCTACTTTAGGAGTTTATGTCGCTTATGAAGTGCCCGTCGTTCGAGTACCTAATGCGGTCTTTACAAGTGCTCCTCATCTGAAGAAATAACCACCCCTCCCTGCATCCTCCGTGTGTTTCAGGGACAGTTCTGAGAGGGGAAACCAAGTGGGAGGATGATCTCGAGTGCAATCGTGTGTTTAAAGCCTAGCCTCAACGGCCTCTTTCACTGCTGACTAAAATCCCCCCCGCCCCTTCTTTAGCCCCCTGACTGTCTGCCTGTTCAACTCCAACATGACCTGCCTTGTTTGTGCCTCTGGATGTTTTTTGGACTTTTAAATGTCGGCACTAAAGCACCCCTAAATTTTCTTGTGTTATCTCGTGAAATGTGTGTATATGAGGAATATAATCGAGCCTATTTGTTTCTGTCGCAGTGGTGAGAGAGACTGCACACGCTAGGCGGGTTATTTCAGTCTGCAGAGTGTTTTTTTTAGCTGGTGTGTTTGTATAGTGTAAATAACGTCTCATATCAGTTCCTCCAACAGAAAGAAAATAGTGCTGCTGAAAGGAGAAACCCTAACATGTAAACCATCTAGTTTTGAACGGATTAACTGCTTTAAAAACCACTCGGCTCCTCTTTCGGGGGAATTTTCGTCGTTTGTGAGTTTCGATTCCATCAAAAATCACATCCGTCCTTTTACTTCAAACCAACTTTGTAAAAAAAAAAAAAAAACTCACCTGAAATAGAAATAGCTTTTGAAAACTGTTGATTTACAGTAACCCTTATGTAGCAGATCTTCATCAAAACTTGGAGTACGAATGACTAAAAATGTAGACAGATTAATATATGATGTGTTTGTGTTTTATTGAAGGAAAAGCACAGGTGTCTCTGGAAACACTTTCGTTTTGACTCAAAGCTTATCTAATTCACGCTCTTGTAAAATCTTGTAAAAGTGGAGAAGAATTTATTTATTTGATGAAGGTAACTCGGATCATCTGCATCTTGAATCATCATCACAGGTTTGTGCTTATTCCACCATTACATCGCTCGATCGTCAGATTTTCCAGTTAAATTTTGGATGCGCTGGTCTCATTTGTACTATCTCACCTGTATCTTGTTAAAAAAAAAAATGCATGAACCAACAGTTTTTTGTTGAGAGTTTCAATAACCTGTGGTGTGTTTTTGGATCAGGCTTCTCTGCCCTGTTTGGATTGTAATATAAGATTTATGATGACAGAATGTTACACAGCTTTATATAATGTATTGCAAAAAATACTGATAAACAATAAATATTTCTTATAAATAGCATCGGTGTTTGATGACTCATTCATTCAGCAAATATGACAGACATAAAAAAGATAAAACAATAGATATTCTGGAGCAGGGGTGTCCAAACTTTTTCCCTAAAGGGCCGTAATGGAAACTGTGAAAATGACCATGGACAGTGAAAGTTACAAATAAGCGCTCTGTTGGAAAACTATTTCTTTTTAGTGGCTTCTGAAAAAAACAAACAAAAAAATGGTTAAGTCAAACATGCTTGTGCTGTTATTGCGGAAAAATATGTAACAATTTTATGACAGGATCAGGATCTGGACTTTATCATGTTTGTTTATATGACAATTATAGAAAAAAAACATTTTAAACCCCAAATATCTCTGATCCTGCATTTTGAACCATTATATTCTTCAACTTTTGTCTTTTTTTCACCATTTAATATCTTTAATACAGTTTTTTGGTCCTCTCATGTGTTTATTTATTTATTTTTAAATTCTACACAACTCATGAAACACATTTTGCATCATGCCAAATGCAATTAAATGTCAGCTGTAAAAGTTGTTGAGTTTTTGCAGATTGTACAGAGCTTTAGCTTTATAAAGTTGCCTATGCACAGTGACAATCTTTGTGAAATGTTACCAGATATATTAGGATTTATTTCAAGCACTTGACAGAAACTGTAAATGTAAACAGAACATGATTAATTTAAGTGACAAAAGTAACACATGGTAAGATGAGAGCTGGGGGCCGCTTTTATATATAATTGCTTTCTGAACTTAGTCTTTTTTTAATAGTTTTGTTTTTTTATCTTTTTTCACTTAACACAATTAAAGATATTTGCGATGCATCACTTTTAAAAGTGAAGAGTCAAAGATAGCTTTTTTGTTTTTCAGTTGTTATAAATAACAATGTGATTTCAAAAAGTCCAGTTTAGACATAAAAGAATTGTATTTTAAGGTCAGAAATTAGAGTATTCATCTCAAAAGCCTTTTTTCCCTCAAAATGTTGCCTTTTCATTCATAAGTTTGTCTTTATTTCTCATAATTTTGGCTTAGAATTTTGACTTTTTATTTCAAATATTGCCTTTTTTTTCAAAATGATGTTTTATCTAAAAATTTTTTTGACTTTATCTTAGACTTTTTTCTTTATCTCAAAATGTTGGCCTTAAATGTGAAAGTTTAGCCTTTTTTCACATTATGTTAAACTAACTTCTTAAAATTAGTACTCCTATCTCAAAATTTTGCATTTTAATTAATAATTTTGTCTTTATTTCCCATAATTTTGGCTTAAAATTTGACTTTTTATTTCAAATATTGCCTTTTTTTGTCAAAATTATGTTGTACCTGAAAATTTTGACTTTTTCATCTCAGACTTTTGCCTTTATCTCAAAATTTTGACTTTTTTTTCTCAGAATTTGGTCTTTACTTCTCAAAATTTCCACTTTTTTATCTTAAAATATTGACCTTTTATCTTAAAGTTACAAGTTACAAAGTTTGTAAATGTTTCTGGACATTGTGAAAACTTCACTGAAGCTTGATTGGAAGAAAATCAGGAATTGAATTGAAATCGCAGTATCTGCCAGAAAAATCACAATTGGGTTTTGGATTTTACAAGTGCTCTTTAAATTACCGTAACTCTTCAAATACACTGCCTGACCACAAAAAAAAAAAGAAAAAAAAAGTCACCACCTGGATTTAACCAAGCAAATAAGTCCAAACCTCCTATTGGATAATTACTGCATGGGTCATTATCTTTCAGCTGGCAACAAGTTATTTAACCCCAGCTGATGCAATAAGTAACTTCTCATTTCTTAAACAATAATGGTGAGAGACACATCCTGTGGTCGTGGAAAAGATGTCTGTTTGAGAAGAGTCAAATCATTGGTATCAAGCAGAGAAAACATCTAAGGAGTTTACAGAAACTACTAAAATTGGTTTAACAGCTATAAAAGAATGGGAGGAGGGTGGGAGCACAGATGGCCTAGTGGATTGGGTCGCTCACCATGAGGTTCACCCTGAAGCAGGTGGCGTGGCTTCAAATCCAGCCTGCAACATGTGTCCTGGATGTCTCTCCCCTTTGCACTCCCACAACCAATCTACTCCCATCCTCCTATCCTTGTCTATCAAAATCAAAGGCATGATAAGCCCCAAAAAATACCTTTTAAAAAACTGGAGTGATGGTGGAGAACCTTTGACTTCAAGTAACAAATGTGGTTGGAAAAAAATCCAGAAAGATCATGACTAGCAATCACTTCAACATTTGGCAAAACCAAATTAAAAACAGCAACATTAGAACTCAGGTGTATGTTTAATAATGAAAGTAAGAGCATTTCCACACACACAATGTGAGGGAAACTCAAAAAACTGGGGTTAAACAGCTGTGTAGCCTTAAGAAAACCACTAATCAGTGAGGCTAACCAGAAAAAAAGCTTCAGTTTGTTAGGGAGCATAAAGATTGGACTCTGGAGAAATGGAAGAGTCCAGAAATGTCATGAGTCCAGATTTACCCTGTTTCAGAGTGATGGGCGCATCAGGGTAAGAAGAGAGGCACCCATCATGCCGAGTGCCTACTGTGCGAGCCTGTGGGGGCAGTGATATGATCAGGTTCAGCAACATTATGTTCCTGAAGAATGAGGTCAGCGGGTTTCCTGAATATACCAAATGACCAAGTTATTCCATTAATGGATTTTTTCTTGACCAATGAGAATGCCTCGACTCATGGGGCTCAAGTTGTGAACGAGTGGTTCAGGGAGCATGAGACATTTTTTCCACACATGGATTGTCCACCACAGAGTCCAGACCTTAACGCAATTGAGAATCTTTGGGATGTTCTGGAGAAGTTTCCATCATCACAACAAGATCTTGGTGAAAAATTAACGCAACACTGGATGGAAATAAATCTTGCGACATTGCAGAAGCTTATTGAAACAATGCCACAGTGAATGTGTGCTGTAACTAATGCTGAAGGCGGTACAACCAAATATTAGAATGCGAAACTTTTTTTAAAATAAAGTCCTGTATACTAGTGATTCCCAACCTGTGGGCCGTGGCCCCTTAGTGGGCCGTGATGGTGTTGCAAGTGGGCCGCCAAGTCAGTTTCAAAAAAGTATCTTTTTTTTGTGGTGGGGATGTTATTATATGAAGACACAAATATACAAAATGATGTTTGAAATGTTAAAACTCAGTTGTTTCAAAGGGCCTAATTAGAGCCCAATGTGTAACAATGACCTCAAATGTCATAACTACCTGAAATGTATTAACTTGTCAAAAATTTATCAAAAGTGCTGAGTCTTAAATGTAATTTTTAAAATGTAATTGAACCTGAAATGTGACAACTGATCCAAAATGTGAGAGGTTGTTACACTTGGGCGAAAATGAAAAGTTATCATGTTATCAAGTTATTACATTTGGGTTTTATTAAAATTTTGTATTAAATTTTAGGCTTCGCACTTTTGTTTCAATATTGACCAATTATTACTTATTGGGTCGTTGTTAAAAATCAGGCTCAAACAATGCATTATGTTTTTTTCAGGACATCTCTTAAGTTGAGGAAGGATTTTATTAAACATAAACAAGTCTCTGAATTCTGTTTTGAGAAGATTTTATTGCATTTACAAGGATTACAGTTCATGTTGTGTCCTTTGTAATGTAGCACTTCACAATACAGCAGGATTGTAAAAACAACCATTTCACCAAACGTTACTAAAATCTTCGTCTATGTATGACTTGTAGTTAAATATAGAAATATTTAGTAGAGGCAGACCAAATTAGTGAGTGGTTAGTTTCGTGCAATGACACTCAATGTTGGCTTTTTCCGAGACCAGAATTTCCTGTCTAAATTACACACGTGCGAAATGAGGTGTTTGTAGTGGAGTGCTCTGTTCTCGAAGAAAAAAATTTTTTTCATTTTCAAAATCAATGTGACCCTCGTAGAAATTAAAGATTAGATATTTCAGCTTAGCTCGAGTTTATGAACCTGTCCAGAATGCTACTCCACATGCAGCCTAAAGAACAGCTCTGTGAAATATATATATATAAAAAAAACAGAAACAGGCTAACCTTCTGGAATTACAACACCCTAATCTTCAACAAACCGAACATATAAATATAATCCAAGAAATAAAAAAAAGAATCAACATGAGCAACGTTTGGAGAACACATTGACACGTCATTATACAGTACAGTACACAGCTTACCTTCTCCATGTTTTCATAGCACGGGTAAAACACACGCACACACACATTAACACTCGAATAAAACACAACATAATCTCAATGATTACAATATCCTTAAAGGCTCAAATAAAAGACGTTATTACTACAGAGAAGTAAGGCGGTTGTGAGGATGTAAATGCAACTTTTAAACAATTATTTTATAGTAGTAATACTAATTATAAGATGTGTAACAGAGAGCAGCAAATTCCAGTTCCTCCTCAACACATTTTCATTTAAGATTGAATCTCGTTAAAAGGAACCCCGACTGTAAGGACTAATAGGCATGAATATGCTTAAATGTTTGTCTCAAACTAGAATTTGTTGTTAAAAGACATAACGAATTGGTTTTTCTTTAAAAAAAAAAAAACTGTTTAAAACACAGTTTCTATCCTTCGGGCGCAGCCATTGTTTTACTGCCGCAATGCATTCTGGGTTGATGACGTAGATTGGTTGCTTGGTGCCGAGCATCTGGATTTGGCTGTTTACTCACTACTAGGCGCCGTAAGTCACTAGGTTTCAGGAGGGAAAAAAACATAATAATGCCACATGTGGCTGCTTTTGGGTGCACTTTTCAGTCCAAAGGAAACAAGGAGACTGATGTTAGTCTGCACAGCTTCACAAAAGACAAGAAAAGAAGGAAGTTGTGGGAAATCGCTTCGTGTAAACAACTTCCAATGGAGCCGCGGCTATGTTCTGGCCACTTCTCCCCAGAAGCATTTGCTGCATTTAGCCGGCCCATGCTGATGAAAGAGCTGACAGGTGTGGGTCATTATAAACGGAGACTAAAGCCAAATGCTGTGCCGACTATTTTCCAACACAAACCCATAAAACTTCCTCGGGAAACCACTGAAGTCCGCTCCAGGACTTATATGATCCTGTATGAGATCGAGCCCGGTGCAACCATATGACGTCACTACCCAGACGTTATTGCATCGTAAACAACAATGGCGGCCTACAGGTGAAAGTATTTTTTCAAATTTTATACAAATTAAGATATTTTGAGAGATTTTATCATCGTTCTTATGTAGCTGGTAAAAACACTGATCATTTAGGAAAATGACGTTCTAGTAGCCAGGGTTCCTTTTAAAAATCAACTTGTAGCTTCAAGTCTAAGCGCTTAAATTTGACTACAACGCATAAAAACGTGTGTAGTTCCTTCTTATTCCATCAGCTGTAGATGAAAACACTCTTAAATTAACGACTCTTTTTTTGTTTTGGACTTATTTAAAGTAAAATTTAAAGCACAGGAGCAAAAAGAGAGGGAGTGTGTGACTCTTGAGGTACCTCCACTTGTCCTGTTCACTGCTTTTATCATGCTGTAATCCAACCACATTGAGAACACATGAAAAGAAAACACTGAGCATGATAAAAACATAAATACATTCTGTGTAAGCGGAAGAGTAAGAACCCCACAGTAAAGAAAGTCTGATCACAGTCAGTCCTGATGAGCTCGTGCTCCTCTCCAGTGTCGGTCTCCTTTTGGTCGTCACTTTGTCACAGGTAGGGGTACTGGTTGAGTTTCCGCGGGTAAGAAGCACTGGAGTGGTGGTAAGGCTGCCCCCCCAGCTGCTGCTGCTGCTGCTGCTGTTGGTGGTGGTTTCCGTACTGTCCCGGAGCCGACCCCCCCAGGGCCAGACCGCCGTTCTTCTGCAGCAG
Source organism: Thalassoma bifasciatum (assembly GCA_008086565.1). Lineage (NCBI taxonomy): Eukaryota > Metazoa > Chordata > Actinopteri > Labriformes > Labridae > Thalassoma > Thalassoma bifasciatum. The sequence continues at coordinate 196,887 of RPOG01000875.1, read as the reverse complement.
CGCCAGCGAAGAGTAAGCTCCGCCCGCTCGGCCGTGACGGGACGATCCGCCCTGCATCTGATCCACGGCCTGAGACACGGAAGCCAGAGCGGCTGAGGCCGGGTAGGCGTACAGGTTTGGGGTGGAGCTGAAGAGAGGGTTCTCGTGGAGCCGGTAGGTGGAGTGGGAGGAGACGGGAGGGGGGTAGGTGGGCTGACGTCTCAGGGAACTGCTGCTTCCTGTTTGGTCATGTGACGAGGACATCACAGACTGTTGTACCTGAAACAACAGAATATCAGGGTTTGTACACATCCTTAAAAAGTCTTGAATTCATGTATTTAAAACTAAGGCCTTAAAAAGTCTCAATTCATTTAAACTCTGATCGATACAGAATTTCTAACATGTGCAATGTTGTTATTTTCTGTCAACTAATACTAACAGATTAAAATCTGCTTGGATTTCTTTGCTAACTGATCAAATAACATTAACACACCTGAGCTAAAAAGAGCCGAGCAACTGCAGAGGTTACAGGATAGTTTTACAACTCTTAAATGTCCCAGAGTGCTCTTTCTTATTCACCTCAGAACACCTGCACGTAAACAGACACTCCTTCAGGGCAGACACAGGATATATGCAAACGCTGTTACCTGACTCAGGTTTAGAGGCTGAGACCTGCTGGACGCTGCTCGCTGATGGCGATCAGCGGTGGAATCTCCTGAACGACTCGACTGCTGAGCTGAAGCCTTTTTGGACTTTCCAGAGCCACTTGTAGTTTGATCTACCCAAGAAAAAAAATCACAGAATATGTCACAAGTTTACATGTAAGTTTAAAGATGTGTGATTTAAGGACTTAGGTCTTTAAAGCTGATAACTGTGTGGACTGAGTTTGACGGTGGAGGACCTGGAGCAGCAGGGGCTTTGTGCGTTGTGCTCTCCCCTGGCTGGCTCTTTACAGACGGCATGATGATGGCCAGAGACTTGGCGGGCTGTGTGGTGGTCTTGGGGCTCAGGGGGCTGCTGGTGGAGGAGTCAGAGTCGTGGGAGTCGTGCACCGTCACGCAGCTGATCACATTTGGCCTCTGGCTCGTCCCAGAGCTGTAGAAGAGACGTGTAAACAAACCTTTCAGCAAACTGAACACGAAGCTGTGAGAGGTAAAACTTCAGACGCTGATCGTACCAGGCAGCAGGGAACTTCCTGTCGTCCTCGTCCTCCGAGTCGCTGTGGATGGTGATGATGCTCACAGCGGGACTGGGCGTGTCTGAGATGACGATGGGCTGTGATTGGTCGCCGGCGTAAGAGGAGGTGTTGTGGACGACAGTGGAGGCTGAGTGGACTGAGGACACAGGCCTGGAAGAAACAGATTTTATATAAACAGTGGACACTACAGTGGACACCTATTTAAAAGTTATTTACTCCTAAATTCAATGGTTCATGTGGTGGAAATTTATATTAGTCTGTGTCAGGATGTTTTTATTGTTCTTAGGGCCTGAAAAAAGGTTTTCAATTTTTTTCCCAAAATTTTTTTTTTATTTCAAAAAGTTATAGACAAACATCTGAGGGTAAAAAGCTTATAAACTATAAATTGATCAGTGTTAAAATGGATGAAAGAGAGTTAAAATGTTCTGCAAAGCATTAAAAAAAGATTATTTATGAAAAAAAGAAAAGAAAGTAAGAAAAGAAAAAAAGTCAAACAAAAAATTAGTCATCTTTACATTAAGTCCACACTGTTTTATGTTGAATACTCAGTTACAAATATTTGTTTTTATGCCTTAAGACAAATAACAACACCCAAGGGAAAAATCCTGACACTGACTTTGATGATTCATGCATCAAAGGGTTAAAATATATCAATAATTGCTATTTTTTTCACATTTACCATTCAGATCTTTAACAGTCCTCACTTTAAAACATACAACACACAAAAACAAAACAAAAAAAATGAAATCCATATAATTGTTTTTCTCGTTCCGAGCAAAAATTGTGATATTAGATTCAGTATGAGTCACATTCACATCCCAAGTCCAGAAAAAATCAATTGGAAAAAATATATAGAAATATTTCAATATATTCAAGACAAAGGTGATACTGAATTGCTTGTAAGTTTCTTGAATTACAACAATTTCTGAAAACAAGGGATTAAATAGGTGCATTTTTCTCACCCCTATCACCCTTTCTTTAAGTTAAGAATAAAGATTTTTGAGTTGAATCTGCTTTGGAGTCCTTCCCCCTGTTTTCCTGGGTTTCACCTCCATGACAAAATCAGCTCAATCCGAGTCACTCATTACTTGTTTTGATCCTTGATCTTGAATAACCCTCTGTTTCTGGGTCCTAACAAAGCCGGTGGAGCCCCTGTGGGGATTGAACAGTGGTACATTCTGTGAGCGTCAGTGAGTTTGTACCTGGCTCTGCTCTCTGCGTGCCGAGCCTTCGACCTCTTGCTCTGTTGAGATCTCGTGTGAGCCGCTCCTGAGTTGTGACTCTGAGAGGCAGCGTGACGTCCGACTCCGGAGTCCTGCTGGCCGGCTGCATCGTACTGGTTTCCATGACGACCCCTGACAAAGGCACCAGCAAAAGAGAGGATGACATGAAGCTTTTCAAAAGAGAGGGTGAAGAAAGAAGAGTCAGGCTGTTGTGCTGAACTCACCTCCAGCTTGAGGCGTTCTGGCTGTCAGAGATGGGAGCACCCATGGGTGAGTCAGACACCACAGTCTGCCCCGGGTTGTGGATGGCCATGCCAGGCATCTGCTGCCACGTGGAGGGGATGAGGATCTGCTGAGTGCCTGCAGGCCAGCCCTGCTGTTTGCACACAGGTGGAAAAACACAACTCAGAAACCTTGTATGAAAACTTCCTGAAAAGAGCTACAGCTGTTCTCAAACGTTTAAATACCCCGGCAGAATTTATGATTTCTTCACCATTTTTCAGAGATTTTGAATCATAACACAAAACTTGGGAGAAGCCATTTATTAACAAACAACTGTGTTTACTCTCCTTAAATCATAATGAAAACAATTACTCCCAAAATGACCTTGATCAAAAGTTTCCATCCCTTGGTGATTTTGTCCTGATAACATGAAAACAAGTCGACACAAATGTGTTTGAATGTCTACTAAAGGTAACCATCCTCACCTGTGATTTATTTACTTATAATCAGTGTGTGTGTATAAAAGCTCAGTGAGTTTCTGAGCTACTGACAGATGCTTGCATCATTCATCCAGTGCTGCACGGACATTTCTGAATTCAGAGTCATGGGGAAAGCAAAAGAACTGTCGAAGGATCTGTGGGAAAAGGTAATACAACTGTATAAAACAGGAAAGGGATATAAAAAGATATCCAAGGAATTGAGGATGCCAATAAGCAGTGTTGAAACGCTAAACTTGATGGCAAGATGAATGCAGCATGTTATCAGAAAATACTGGAGAAGAATTTACACTCATCAGCCCAGAAAATGCACATGGGACGTTCTTGGACGTTCCAATATGGCAATGATCCAAAACACAAGGACAAGTCGACGTGTCATTGACTACAGCAGAATAAAGTGAAGGTTCTGGAGTGGCCATCTCAGTCTCCTGACCTCAATCTCATTGAGCCACTCTGGGGAGATCTCAAACCTGCAGCTCATGCAAGACAGACCAAGAATTTACAGGAACTGGAGGCTTTTTGCCAAGAAGAATGGGCAGTTTTACCATCTGAGAAAATAAGGTCCCTCATCCACAACGAGCACAAAAGACTTCAAGCTGTTATTGACGTTAAAGTGGGTGATACACTGTGTTAAAAACTGGGGTATGTAAACTTTTGATCAGGGTCATTTTTGTAGTTTCTGTTGCCATTATGATTTAAAAAGAGTAAACACAGTTGTTTGTTAATAAATGTTTTCACCAACCACTAACCATGAGTGAAAGAAAAGAATTTGTATTATCAGTCATATTCTCTGAAAAAAGGCCAAGAAATCATAAATTCCGCCAGGGTATGTAAACTTATGAGTACAAAAGGAGAAAAGAGTTTTTCTAAGCACATGCAGTCTGATGACAGCCACAAACATTCTCATCTCTCTCCTGCACAAAGAAAAACCAACAGATGCCACATTTAATGCACAATCCAGAGACATGGCCACCGTCTGCATCTCCTCTCAGAGTCTCATTCCTGAGCAAAGAGCTGCTTTTGTTACAGAAATGTGCCGAGAGAAGCAGTAAATACTAAAACGAAGATAGAGAAAACCAACTATTCACAGAGAATGCCAAACATGCATGTGACTCAGTCCTGTGCTGTGAAAAACAAAGGTCCAAAGAAAGAGAGAACAGCCCTGATGGAAGAGACAGGCCAGGAAGCAAAATCCGTCGTTCTGTAACAGATCTGATATCTTAGCCTTCATCCAAATATGTTGGCTGCCATTCGTCCACGTCTGAATGCTCTCAGCTGTGGCGAGCCAGAGACACAATGGATCCTACCCAAGGACACAGTGTTGAGCATTTCATTTCCAGAGTTATTTCTGTGCAGAGAGCTGCTTAGAGAAAAATGCTGAGAGAAGCAGTAAACACCAAACCGAGCTTGGAAAGGGGTAGAAAAACATTTCATTCAGGTTGTGACACCAGGCGTGTGTGTGTGATCTGATCCTGAGCTGTGAAAAGGAAAGAGCCAAGATGGAAATAAGACCTCTGAAAGAAACAGAAGTGTTTAAAAAGAGAAGAGGTGCAAACACTGGTTTATATGTAAAAATGATTTGGTTTGATGCATCAAGCACAATCCAGACATGTGAGTATCACCTGCTGCATCAGGGGAAGACAGGAGGAAATAAAAGATGTTGTGATGATGATGATGTTTTCCCAGCATGGAAAAACTCTGATCCAAAAAAACACTTAAATTTTCAGCAATACAGCCAACTGGATCTAAAGGTGGCGCTCCTGCTACTGAGGTGTAGAGGCTGCTCACCAGCAGGGGGTCCAGAGAGGCCTGAGAGGAAGAGTGAGGGTGGGAGAAAGGAGGGGAGGAGGGAGTTTGAAACATCCAACCACATGTGGAACAAATCTGCACTGTGTTGATCTGGACTGCAAAGAAGAAGGTGGCTAGAACACTTAAGAACAACATCGTAACAAGGCGACCAAGAGAAAATATAGAGACAGATTCTGAGGGAATTACCCCAAAAATACACAAATAATAACAATGTATGGCCAAACCATAGACTGTATAATGAGTGGACGTAACGACGTTCGGCTCAAACTGAAGCCTCCAGCAGATGCCCCGCCCCCTGGTGTCTGGCTGCAGTATAGGTCATAAGCCCCGCCCCCCCATGTATTCCAGATATGAGCCGGGAAAACTTTAAAAAATTACGATCCCTCATAGAAACGTTTCTCTCATCTTTACGCTAAGGTAGTATGACAATGTCATCTGGCTGCATGGTGTTCAGGTGTTTTTTTTTTCTGAGAAGTTGGTTTCTCATTAGTTATTGGACGTTAAAAACCGTGTTATCAGTTTCGTTTTACGAAAGTTGACAGCTGCCGTTCGTGAGTAGTTTTTATCGGGGATATAAGAAACTTCTGGAAAGAGCCAAAAGGAGACTAAACCTTCTGAAGAAGAAGAAATAAATATTCTTATTTGTCTTTTTTACTCTGCTCCACCGGAAATTCTCTACTGCGCAGACTCTGGCTGCACAATGGCGGCTAGAGAAACGGGGTTTTTTGGCTTCAAAAACGTAGAACGGTGACAGGCGGAAGCACGCTGTCCATTCTATATACAGTCATTGGGCCAAACACATGCAGATAAACTAAACTTAATTACCAAATTCATTGAAACACACTGATGTTTAGTAGTAAAAACTGGCTTGATTCTGGATCTGAGTCTTAGCTGATGAAAGTCATTAGTGTTCTCAGTCTGAACTCAGATGCTCCAATAACCTGCAAACATTGAAGTTTTTTAACCCATTACAAATAAGATTGCTGCAGTCTAAGTGGAAAAGCTCACGGGTATGATGTTCCGTCACAAAAGTTACACTTACAATTTTAATAGATCAGTGAGCAGGTATGGTAAAGCGTCCAATAAGAATGAATTCAAAGATTAAAGGTGGGGTCTGCCGGAATTTTCATTCCTGTTTGTAAACCAGCAAAAATGTCTCAGGCAGGTGCGTCGGACAAGGATAATTAATCCAAAATGACAAAAGAAGAATTCCCGCACAATAGCCAAACTTCCAAAGAAATTTATTGCAACGTTTCGGTCACAGATCTTTTTCAAGCAAATGTTTGTGCCGACTGAAGGAGCCATCTTAAATAGGAGTGGCTGTGTGACTCTAACCAAGCACTAAACAACACGTCTGCAACAAAGGTTAAATATTGACGCATCAATTTACATATGAAGCAAAGTGCAGTAGAAAAATACACAATATTCAGAACTGTCGTGACTGAATACATCAGGTCCTGATAAAAGGTAATAGCTAACGATCAGTCAGAAAAAGATTATACGACAGAAGCGAAAAAACGAAAAAACTTGCAGTAAAAAAAACAAAAAGCATGTTTGCAGGAAGATACAAGGAGAGGTAGCCACAGGAAATCATAGATAAGTTCCTGTTTGCAAACGCAACTTAACCAGGCTCCCTCTCTTTGCAGGGTATTTGCAGGTTTCAGCAAGTCAAATTTAAGCCTTTTCAGGACCTTTTTAATGCCACCTTGAACCAAATTAAAGATTAAGAACGCTACAAAGCTCAACTGTAACATTTAGAAAAAAAGGTTAGATGGCTGGGTCCTACCTGAGTCAGCATGCTGGGCTGGATGTGAAGAGACTGGGATGACTGGTTCTGAGGAACTAAGGGGACAGAGTTTTCCATCCGCACTGGATAACCAGACGGCTTACTGGATGTTTGAAGACCTGGAAGAAGAAGGATGGAGATTAAAATCTGCACTTTATTAATCAAACAGTTCATCATTTTTAAACATCGTTCCTCCTCACCCTGGATGGTCGGCGGGCAGACGATGAGCGTCTGCTGGAAAGGCTCGGTCTGGGTGCAGAGCTGAGTGGGTCTGGTCTGCAGGGGGACGCCCTGCTGGGTCAGACCTGGGATGTTTATGGTGGCCTGTTGGTAGAGGCCGGGCTGGTAGTTCAGGAGTGGGACGTTACTGCTGAGGGACAGGGACTGACCTCCTGTGGACGCCATCTGAGACAGAAAATCACGGACAACAAGTTCTTGATGTGTGCATCTGGCTTTTATAATTCATGCATCAGAGGGTTAATAAAAAAGAAATCCTGTGTTCCAGATTTACAGAAGAACCCAAAATGGCCCAAAATGCCATATTTAAGGCGGTTAATTTGCCAATGCTGCTGTCAATTTAGTCTTTGTCTGGCTTGCGTCCATACAAAGCTAAAAGCATGCACAGCGCCCCCCAGTGGCCAGGAGGTGAATTAATTCAGAGGATTTTCCGACTTGATATTAAATTGGGTGGGGAAATATTGTAATGCATAGATTAATCAATATTTTTAACCAATCTTTAATAGAAATTCTTGCACATTGAAATGGTTGCCATATTAAGTCCTTTCTCTTTAAACAACACTTGAGTTCTGTTGGTTGCCATAGTAATGTGAGGTCAGAGAGGTCACAGAACTCAGTTCTCTCTTTGGGCCAAACTGAGCACATGGACGGATTCATGTTGTTTTCTTCTTTATTTTTTGAGCCTTACACGACGGTTGAGAGATGTTTGAGCAAAACCTGTGTTGAATAAAAGTGCAGTGTGACGGTAAAGACTTGTTTTGAGTGCTTTTTGCAAGTTCAACTACTCTGTGGAGACCCCCCAGATCTCTACAACATGTTAATAAATGAGGACCCTGAGCTGTCACTTTCTCTAACCTTGTGCAAAAGTTCCAGTGTAAAATAAAACTAAAAGAATAATGTGAGCTTTAACTCTGACCTGGTTGTGCTGGTTGAGCTGGCTGCTGAATGTGACCGTGAGGTTGGTGGCTGCACTCGGGGTGTTGTTGCTCGCAAACATGTTCTTCCCGTTCTCAAAGGCGCTGCATCTTCGTTTGCAGATGTCCATATTCTGGAAGCAGGACTTCACACTGTGACAAAATGAAGAAGAAATAATCAAACAAGAGTCCAAAACAACTCCTGTGACTTCGCTTTTATCCTGTTTTCTTACTGTGAGCTGTGAGGGAAGTGCAGCAGGTGTGTCATGGTGACAAACGGGTGGTTCAGCGTCTTCATCGGCGTGATGCGTTTGTCCGCGTCCAGCGTCAGCATCTTCTTCAGCAGGTCGATGAACTCGCGCCTGTCCGCCTTCTCCGCCAGGATGTCGGTGCCCTCCAGGTTTGTCATATTCACCTGCAGGGACGGGAGGAGTCACTTTGTCTCAATTCTACTCAGAAAACAAGAAGTTAAAAGAACAAGAAACAAACCGGAACATCCTCCTCCTCCTTCTCACCTGCATCATATCATCCAGACAGTTGAAGATGTATTTCCTCGCCTCCTTCGACTTGATGCCCATCTCTGCCTCATGCTCTGCAGGCGTCTGAGAAAAACAAGGATGAGTGTACAGTGCTTATGTTTGTTACAGTCCGTCTCTTACAGTCAGCGCTCGCTCTGAGGAGTGACTCACTTTGAGTCTCCAGAGGGGGTAACTGGAGTCGGGGCCTCTGTTGAAGAAGCGGCTGGTCTTTGTTCCCGCGCTCAGCAGATACTCTGCCGGGAGGCCCTGAGTCTGGGAAATGTAACGAATCTGAGGGAGACGACAGAGAAATGTAAACTACAGGCAGCAGTGTTCACAGTCAACACACAACAGGTCGGAAGGTTTAGAGCAACACAACTTTTACAGTTTTTTATTGAAATTAAGGCAGTTCAAGTCAAGAGAGCAGCTTGAAATGGTACAAAAGTAAGTGTTGAACAGTCAGAGGTCAAAAGCTGTTCTGCAGCATTCGAGATTGATCTGAAGCCTTCACTGCAAATAATCTTGCACTTGCCAGGATTTAAAATCTTACTTTAAGACATGCTGAATGAAATATCTTGTTTTAATGTTTTTTTAAACTTATTTTTAGCATTTAAAACTATGTTAGATCTCAAAAAAGCATGAACATTTCAGTTTTGTCTTAATTAGTCTCAGAATCCTAAAATGAGTGAATAACTGTTAAAACAAGTTACTTTGGTTTTCTCACATGTAATTTCATAACATTAAAACTTGTTTCAAGATTTAGCTCCACCTCAAGTTGCTTCATTTAAGAATAACACAAAAAAATCATCTTTTAAAACACAATTTATTTAGCAAACAGCTAAGAATTTTACAAACCCATGCTCAAAAATCAAGAATTATCTTAATCATACTTCTCTAATTCTCAGTAGTTTTGACTTAAAAAAGTGATATTTTTCATTCCATTTGCTAAAATTAAGAATATAAGAAGCATGAAATTAGATTCTATTGCTCATATTCAGTGTATTTCACTTAAAATTCTTCTTCAGGAAGTTTGTTTTCAAGTATTTTAATTAAAAATGAGCATTTTCTTCTTGCTTTAAGATCTGAGAATACTTTTCAAGGTCATCTTGTTTTTAGATTTATCCGTCTTATTTCAAGATTTCTAGTCAAGTGAAATTATCTTGCTGCATGGACAGATGATGACTCCCTTTTTTGCAGTGTTGAAAGCTGGTGCTATCATTCATATTTTCTGAGAAAAGCCCAAAAAATCAGAAATTTTGCTGGGGGGTGTAAACTTTCAGGCACAACTGTATAACCTCTGTTCACAGGGAATATGCTGCACTGTGCATGTTTTCTTTGCACATGGCCCCTTGATCGGGCATTTAATCAAGTAAGCAGCAACCCATGATATTGGTAATAGTTCATTTTTAAGCCAATATTGTCCAGTACTGCTCTATGCTGATATATATTGTAAATCCCTAGTTTCAATTTTTTCATCCAGCTCCTGATTCAATCTTCAATTTAAAAGGATAAGTTCATCCCTGAAATAAATGAAGTGTAACAGCTGACCTGATCATACTCAGAGGCCCCAGGATAAAGAGGCCAACCCAGGAAGAGCTCAGCGATCACGCAGCCCAGAGACCACATGTCGATGGCTTCACAGAAAGGAAGACCCAGAATGATTTCTGGAGCTCTGCAAGCACAAGCAACGTGAGAGTTGACAAAACCGAGCCTTTGTTGTTTAGCTCATGTTCACACACTCACCTGTAGTAGCGCGACTGCAGGTAGGTCGAACACACAGCTTTGGACACGTGGCTAGCGGAGCCGAAGTCGATAACTTTCACCCTGTACGGCTGCCTTAGAGGATCCACGAGCATGATGTTCTCCGGTTTCAGGTCGGCGTGGATCAGGCCGAGGCTCTTCAGCTTCATCAGCGCCGTGGCGACCTGCTGGAGTATGGGTCGTATGCACTTGAGCATCAGAGGGCTGAACTTGCTGTGCTTAAGGAAGTCGTAGAGATTCTGCTCCAGCATCTCGAACACAAGGCACGTGTGGTTCTTGTGCTGGAAACACTCGTAGGAGCGCACGAAGTTGAACTCGTCTGCGTTCTCGGTGCTAAGTCGGCTGAGGATGCTCACCTGAGGAAAAAGAGGAAGAGTTAGATTTTATAACAAGTGGATGATCGTCATTTAAAGCTCAGTCCTTACCCCTCTTCAAATCCAGACTCAAAACCCATCTGTTTAAACTCACCTACTCCCTCTGACCTTTCACCACCATTGCACTGTTTTGTATTTTAATTTATTGTTTTATATTGCATCATATTGTATTGCTTGTTTTATATCTGTTTTAGTCCTCTTTTAATGCACTTATTCTTGTAAGGTGACCTTGAGTGCCATGAAAGGTGCCCTTAAATAAAATGTATTATTATCATTGTTATTATTATTTTCTACTTCAACACTGACTGATTTGACTGATTGATTTAGAACATAGAAAACTAAAGCAAGAATTTTTTTTTTTTTTAAAAAGGACAGAAAACAGTAAGAAATGCAATAAGTGATAAGCAAAATTTAAAAAAACCCGCAATAATACAAAAATAAAATAAGACGGTTTCCTAAAACTGCATTTTCTTCTCTCTCAGTTTACATGTTCAAAAGGGACTAGAAAGAAATACAAACTTATTTAATCCTACCCTCGTTAAATTTTACCTAGACTCATTTGAAATCATTACACAACATTAACCAATATTTAGCAACATATTGACTGTACAATAGATCATAAATACAAAAATAAACCATCTTACCTATACGTTATTTATATTTTATTTATTCATCTGTATAATTCTTGTCTTTTCGGGAAAAGGTAATAACTCAAACTTTTTTATTTTACATTTTTATCAGAAATTGGGCAGATACAAGTAGAAAAAACACAAAACACAAGTTAAAAATTGAGTACTCTCTCTCCCTGGATCAAAACATTCCTTTTATAAGACCTGGAGGCCCTGAAAAAAAAAATCAAATATCTAAACAAAACGACTATTCATCCAGACGAGGCTTAGTTGCCCCCCCTCCATTTTTTTATTTTTTATTTTTTTGTTGCGATTGTCTTTGTCTCTTATTACTCATAATTAAGCAACTGTATTGTTATTAACAAGACATATATTTATTCCATATTTTCTGTACATAATGCCTATATACTCGTCCTTTTATGTTTTAGTTGATTTATTCTTATCTTTTTTTTTTTTTTTTTTTTATTTTTTTTTTTTTTTTTTTTTTTTTTTTTTTTTTTTTTTTATTAATTCTTTTTTTTTTTTTTTTTTTTTTTTTTTTTTTTTTTTTTTTTTTTTTTTTTTTTTTTTTTTTTTAAATCTGTTTATTTTTATGTGTGTTTTCTTTTTTGTTCCTTTGTAAGTACGTGAGGTTTGGGTTTGGGTAGGAGATATTTGAGGTAAAGTTTAGTTTCATAGTTTTATGTTCGTACCTCAAAAGTGCAGTTACTTTTTGTATTTCCTTTTCAGTATGTCTCAACTAAAATGCACTGTATTTGTAAAACTAATAAAAAGACATTTGAAAGAAAAAAATTGAGTAAAAAAGTTAGAATTTAGGTAACGGCATGTTTAAAGCCCAATTACAAAGGAGAGATAAATACAGAGAACAGAAAACACACACATGAAAAAAGGAACGAAAAGAGAGAAAAGCAAAATAAATAATTGAAATTACTCAGTTTTTTTCACAATTTAACTTTCTTTACTTAAATGTAGTGCGCACACTTTTCACCTTTAGATTTAATTTTCTCTTCATGTTATATGGAATATAAAACGTTTTCTGAATATTTATTGGTAGTAAGTTATTTCTAGCTTTGTTGAGTTGAGCTGTTTTATGCTCCACTAAGTCAAATAATTTTTAAGTTTTGGATTAAAAAAAAATAACATTTATGTGTGACTGAAAACACTCACCTCAATCTGACCCTGTCGAGCATAAGACGGATGATTCTTTAAGATTTTGATCGCCACGATCTCGTTTGTGCCTCTCTTCCAGCATTTGGCCACCTGACCGAAGGTGCCTCGTCCCAGGAACTCCAGCACCTCGTAGCTGTTGGACATGGAGCACAGGATCTCGTGCTGCACCAGCTGATAGTCGCCCTCACTGTGGGAGTTGCTGCTCTTGGTGGTTGAGGTTGAATGTGCTATGGACTGAGCCGTCGTGGTTCCTCCTCCTCCAGCTGTGCGGTTTGAGACGACGGGAGCAGACAGCTCCTCCAGGATCTGGACGCTGTCGCTGCTGTCCACCTCCTCGCTCTTCCTCTTCAGGCTGTACTGTTTGTGGTACAGGTTGCACGGCTGAGACGAGGACTCGGCGTCCTTCACGCGCCTGCTGGAGGAAGAGGATGAAGACGACGAGGAGGGGGGTCCGCGAAGGCTGCCTGTGCTGTCTGCTGCCCGGACCACCGTCTGCTCCCTGGAGTTCGCTGTGGGTGGTGGGGCCTGGTTGGAGTTGTAGACCGGGTTGAAGTTGGAGTCAGAAGTGGAGGGGGCAGCTGCCTGGGTGGGGCTCTGCTGGTAGTAACCATTCTCCCCCAGCTGGTTGGATGCTTCCCAGGCAGGGTTCTCCACTTTGAGCCTCTTTGAGCGAGAGTAGGCACTGGAGGAGACGGAGGGAGAGGAGAAGGCCTGGAGCTGAGACGACATGTCTGTGGACGGAGACGACAGAAAACATTACCACCTCTTTAAAGCTGATGCAGACACCAGTTCTTTTTATCACCCTTACCGGAAGACGGATACAAGCTGCTGATTTTTTTTCTTTTTTTTTTGGGTGGGGTGGGGGCTGTACTGCTTTTACTACTAAAACAGTATAGAAAAGAGAGGCAGAATGTTGTAATAATAATAATAATAAACTTTATTTGTATAGCACTTTTCAAACGCAAAGTTACTAAGTGCTTTACAGGCAATAAAAACAACAGTGCTCTGAGAAAAAAGGTTTAAGTAAAATCAATCGTCAGAGCAGGCAGGAAAACACAAGAACAGGATCAGCTAAAAACAATGATTAAATATACACAGTTGAAACAAACAAGGTAAAAACACATGTGTGAATAAAAGAAAATAAAAGACCTCAGCTAAAATCAGGGAAGGCTCTCCGATAAAAATATGTTTTAAGAAGTGATTTAAAAGAGGTTACTGACTCAGCAGATCTAATTTCCTCTGGGAGACTGTTCCAGAGCCTCGGCGCACACGCTGAAAAAGCCCTGTCTCCTTTATTTCTCAGCCGAGTCACCGGCACATTTAAAAGACCTTTGCCCGAGGACCTCAGCGGACGCGTCGGCTCATAAGGGGTTAAAAGGTCTAAAATGCAAGGTGGAGCAAGGCCTTGCAGAGCTTTAAAAGTGGTCAGTAAAATCTTAAAATCAATTCTAAAACATACGGGAAGCCAATGTAAGGAGGATAAAATTGGGGTGATGTGCTCATGTTTCCTTGTTTTCGTTAAAAGCCTGGCAGCAGAGTTTTGAACAAGTTGTAAGCGATTTATATCTCTCTGGCTCAGGCAGGTAAAAAGACCATTGCAGTAATCCAGGCGTGAGGATATAAAAGCGTGTAAAAGAATTTCTGTATCTTTAAAACTTAAAAAGGACCTAATTTTGGCAATGTTTCTCAGATGATAAAAACAAGATTGAACACAGTGAGAGGGGAGAGCACATCTCTCCTGTGTTAGCTTCTCTACACTTGTTACCTGTAAAATTTAGAAGAGATTTGAACAGGTAATAGACATAGTAGCCTGGTGAGACTGGTGGGGGAGCCAAAAAGCACACTAAACTGCCCTTTTATATCGTTATCGATCAATATCAAGATATGAAAATTGAAGATACTAATATTCCAATATTGATCGATAATGAAAAAGATATCAATGATGTAGATCTTCCCAGCTCACCCTGCATGTAAAGCTCAGACATTCACATGATTATTGGTGACTTTCTGCAAATGTTGATGACTGACAGTGAGCTCTGATTAATTAACCGCACTTTGCACACCCTGTTATGCTTTTATTTTACTATAAAATGCTTAGTTTTCTCTAATCACAGAGTCATATTGTATCAATACCTAGATCAGTGATTCCCAACCTGTGGTCCGTGGCCCCTTGGTGGGCCGTGGAGATATTGCAAGTGGGCCGCCAAATCATTTTCAAAATAGTCTGAATTTTAATGAAGGGTAGTTATATAAAGATACAAATGTACAGAATAATGTTTAAATATTAAAACTTGGTTACATTTGTAAGGATATTCAACATGTTCAAACGTTTGTATATAAGAAATGTCCTTGAAGAGGGCAAGTTAAAGCCCAACATGTAACATGACCCCAAATTTAACAAAGCCCTGAAATTTGATTAAACAAATGTTGAATATCCCAAGACTATAATCACTGACCCAACATTTAACAAGTTGTTATATCGTGGGCAAATGACTATTACCTTCTCGGCTCAGCATCTGTTACATCATTGACCAGTTATCACATTTCGGGTTTTATTACATTTTTTTCTTACATTTCGGGTCTTTGTTACAAATCAAGTGCTAACAAGGCACGATACAGCCCCCATAATTATATGGTCAGAGGTGGGCTGCGAATTGGAAAAGGTTGGGAACCACTGACCCAGATAAATGGCATTAATGTTGAGATGTGAAATTTTGTCCATATCACTAAGCCCTAATGCAGACAAAACTGCCCTCTTGGGAGCCAAAGCCCATGATTAAGTGCCCACCTTGTAGGCGAAACACACTAAACTGTCCCATTAGTTAACACATGATACACTACCTTCTTGGGAGCCAAAATCCCCACCAAAGCTATCCAAAACACACTCAACTGCCTCCTGGCTGGTTATAACATGATAAACTGCCGTCCTGGGTGGAAAAATCATGTGCTTTAGTCTCCTCTTGGAGACCAAAACCCATGCTTAAGTGCCCTCCTTGCAGGTAAAACACTCTAATCTGTCATATTAGCTGGTTAACACCTGATACACTACTGCCTTGAGATCCAAAATCCCCACCAAAGCAATCCAAAACACACTAACCTGCCCTCATGAGCTCCAAAGCACATGCCAAACTGTCCGCTTGGGAGCCTAAATGTGCACTGAAGTGCCCTCGAAAACACACAAAACTAAGCACCCTCTAGTGGAAAACATAAGCTGTATGTTCCTTTTTTCTCTTTTTGCCTCTGCCCTTCAAAAAGTCTGGGCACGCCACTGCAATGAGGTTCACCTGGAGGGGATCACCTGGTGCACTGCAAAAACGGAAATCTAAGCAAGTCATTATGTCTTATTTGTAGTAAAAATTGTCTTATTGTTCTTAATTTGAGCCACATTCTCCAGACCAGGTCATAAAAATGTCTTATTTCACGTTTTTTTAAGACAAAAATGAGGTGTAAATTGCTTGTAAAAAGTCAAATAAATCTGCCAATGGGATAAGACGAATTCGCCCGGGAAGTTTCTTGAAGTTAGAAAGATGTCTTAAAACAAGAATTTTTTATCTTATCCCATTGGCAGATTTTTGTTTACTTGTTACAAGCAATTGATGCCTCATTTTTGTCTTTAAAAAACTTGAAACGAGACATTTTTATGACCTTGTCTAGTAAATGTGGCTCATATCAAGAAGAGTAAGACAAATTTTACTAAAAATAAGAAATAATGACTTGCTTGGATTTCAGTTTTTGCAGTGTGAGGATCACATATGCACTTCATAGCTATGACAGTCTGTCTTTACATGATCTGTAAGAAATTTGCTTTTTTTTTTTCTCTCTCTTTCTACAAGATACTCAGGTAAATAACTCAACTGCTTCAACAGTTAGTAGGGATGTTATAAAAGAGAAAGAAGGAAGTCCTGAAAACAGAGAAATTACTGTGTCTTTTCAACTTGAATTAATGCCTAAAGATTATTTTTTTTGCTTTTCATATTTCTTGAATAAAGTACCAGTGGTAATAGTGTACAAAGAGACATGCAACTACAGCATCTCACACCTGCAGCATTCATTTCTCATTGTGCCCTGACTCTCTCATCTTTATCATCAGGGTCAAAGATTTTGGTTGACATCTGTGCATCAAAGCTGACAGCCTGCACCTTTTCCTTGCTGTGAGCACCTGTACCTGTATGTGAGGGCTGAAGACACCGGCGCTGATCTGTCACTGAGGCCTCTTCATGGTTTCCTCTCTCCGGGCTCTGAGTGCTGCTGCAGCCGCTCAGCTGAGCTCCTTCTCCGCCTGCTGCTGCAGCCGCTGATGCTCTGGAGCTCCGGAGCTCTGGAGCTGATGCTGTGCAGCTCTGGAGCTCAGGCTGCAGGATGGATGAAGGTTCAGCGAACAGCTTCTTCTTCTTCTTCCTTACAGCCGCAGACACACCGAGTCATAGCGGACTCCAACACCTCACATCCCGGGTCAAGCGGCGTCAGGGAGCCCGGAGTCTCTGGAGGTGTCAGACAGCGGCATAGTGAGCGCTGTGGTCCAGACAGAGCTCCATCATCTTCATCTTCATCATCTTCATCATCGCAGTCTGACTGCTCAGCGCACTTCCTGTTCCTGACGTAACGAGTGACGCAACAGACGTCGCACTCTATATTTGGGTCAATGACAAAAACAGGGTCTAAAAACATATTTTTAAAAAGTTCTTAAAATGGATAAAAAACATATTTCTGAGTGAAGAATTATGTTTTCTAACAGATTTCAGTAGTTGAGCAACATTTCAAAGTTTTTATGTTCATAATTTGTTAGTATTTTTAATTTGAGCAGCCAAAAATGTCAGGTGGTGCAACCAAATATATGAAAATATATTTATACGTTCCTGTTATTTTTTCATACATTTTCATTTTGTGTGTTTCATTTCTTTTATTTGTGAATAAGATAAATAATTTTGTGTTAAAATAACATTTCACATTATTACATTGGTTGTACCACCTGACATGGAAATTGTTCCAGTCACCAATGAACTGAAAAAAACTTTTTTTATCAGTATTTCAGAGAAATCTACAAACTTTTCCACTTGGTCACAAATGTCATTTGGGCTCCTCTGGCTGATGCAGTTTCCTGTTTCCTGTTTTATTCTCTTCACTTTAAAATAAAAGTCTAATGTTACGGTTGCACCACCCTGACATTTGACAAGGTGAAAATTACGGGACAAAAGTTTTTTAAATTTCTCAACAGCTTTAAAATTCTTTTTATTTGCAAAGAATGTTTTATTTAAAAAGGTTCAAGCATAAAATAATGCCACTGTATTTTTAATTTCCATTTACAATAACTGACATTCAATTTTTAGAGTTTAATTACTGTGGATACTTGTCAGGACGGTTGCACCACCTGACATTTTGGGGGTTTGAGGAACCAAAACACAAAGAAACATGTTATATTTTAATATTTTAAAGATGTGTTCAAATAACACAGGTTTAATAGAATAAAGAAATACATGTGATGAAATACTCAATTCATGATGGAGGGAAATATTGCACTCGGACACAAAAAAAGGGACGTCACGTCATTGACCTACTTGTAACCTTATTATTTTGTTGGCTACGTTTTAGTTCCATAAATTTCAGGTTTTAAAGCAAATCAAACCCTCCTTTTGTGCTTCTAACCCTCTGATGCATGATATATGAAAGTCAGTGTCTGGATTTTTCCTTTGAGTGTTTTTATTTGTCTTTAAGGCATGAAAAAAAAGTTTTCAATTTTTTTTTCTTGAAATATTTGTACAAGAACATTCAACATAAAAAAGAGTGAAATTAATGTAAACATAACTGTTTTTTTGTTTGACTTCCTTTCTTTTTTTTTTTGGTAATTTCATGAATAATCTTTTTTTAATGCTTTGACTCTCTGTTATCCATTTTAACACTGAAAAATGTATAGTTATTATGCTGTTTTACCCTCAAATGTTTGTCCATAACTTTTTTTTTTTAAATATATATGTTTGGAAGAAGAATTGAAAAAAAATTTTCAGGTCCTAAGAAGAATAAAAATATCCTGACACAGGCTAATATGAATTTCCACCACATGAACCATTGAATTTAGGAGTAAATAACTTTTAAATAGGTGTCCACTGTAGTGACCACTGTGCACCACAGGGTTATTAGTGAATTTGAGCTTTATTTAAAGAACATTTTATTTAGATTAACAATATTTGAAAAAGAATTGGAAAATGAATTTTATATTTGTAATCTCATTATTTTTTTGGCCAAATTTTAAATCCATAAATGTAAAGTTTTTAAGACTAAACTTTCCTTTTGTGCCTTCAAAAAAAAAAAAAAATTGAACTCTACATTCAGACACTAACAAATTCATGATCAAATTACTGATGCTACAAATTTTAATTTTGATTTCCATCAATGGAGATCATATCTTTTCTGTCATGACGATCTGCGTTCATTTTTGAAATACATCAAAATTAAATCGGGAAGTCAATGTTCAAATGAATGTAAGACAAATTTTTTATTATAGTATTAGTCGCTGAAAGATGAATGGCATAAGAAACTATCCCATTATCTAAAGAAAACAAGCTTTGTTTTCTCAAGATATCGATAAAAATAAGTTGATTTCTTGAGAAAATTGAGCGAATATATTGTAGAAAATCATGGCCTTTTATGCTTCCGTACCTTCCAGAGAATTTTGCTTTTGTTATTTTGTCAAAGTGTCGCAAATCTGTGCACCAAACCAGGGCATCAACAAATATTTATTGCTTTTTCTGTTTGTTGTCAAAAGTAAATATTCACTTGATAAAATCATAAGTGTTACCACAACGCAAACATTTAAAGAAGTTGATTTTTAGTCTATGGTTGGAAAAAAAAAACAGGTAGTTAAATTATGTCCAGGGTTGAAAGTTATGCAGGAAAACATCACAATAAATGTCATTTCAGCAGAGAAAACAATTCAAGCAAGTAAGTAAAGTGTCTTGTATTGTACCACCAGAGGGCGCTGTTGTTGTAACTAAACAGAGGCCAACAAAAATTATTCAGTGCACATTTTTTAACACAGACAATGTTTATTCTCAATCCATGTTTTATCAGCATTCCTCTCCATTCTGATATATTAGCATTTGATGCTTCTACAGCATGTAAACAGTAACAGAAGCATTTCATAGTGGTACTGCAGGGAAAATGACACAACAACAACACATAGAATAACAAAGACTAAAGACCAGCATAGTCAACATGTGAGAAAATATGAAGAAAAGTAACACTGCGACTTCAGGATGTTGGATTGTTGATGATGATATGACACGTAGCGGAGTTCAAGTTTAAATATGAAATAATATGGGAGTAAATGCATGCAATACAAACAGGCAGTAATGTAGTTTGGATGAATTTCCTTCAATAATGAAACATAATGATATGAATGCAACAAACAAATTATTTATGATCAAAAAAAAGGAAACAAGTGCTTTATCAAAAGTTTCATCTAGCATTGTACAAAAGTTTTATTTTTATGTACATTTGAGAGGAAAAGACCAGCTAATCCACATTTCAAAATAAAAGATTGATCTAAAAACAGCATGAATCTAACTTTTTAACTATTTCTTCACTTTGCTCCACTTTAACTTGTTTATTTTCTGCAGAAACAAACACAGAAATGGGATTTGAAATGTAACGTGTGCTTTCAACTCAAAGCTCAGGGCTGAGTTATGATGTTTTTTTTTAAAAAAAAGGTTTCAAGTTTCTGATTCTTCCCGAGCAACTACCTGAAGGAGTGTCTGAAATGCACACTCCTCCTCTTCAGCTTCTCCGGGTTGTGTGAAGCCATGTGGGAAAACTCTCTGAAGATGTCGAGGTATGTGGCGTCTCCTGCTGAAGAAAACAAGAAAATAAGGATGAGAATGAGGCGCAAATAGTGTGACATCCTGTTTTAAAGAGTCAAAACATCTATGATAAAAACAGAGAGCGGAGGATCTGTGTGAATGAAAGGGTAAAAACAGGCAGAGGCACCGTGAAGCCTCCGTCTTTCAGCTCTGGAAATTCTGAGCCTTTACTTTTCTGGTGTCCATGGCAGCGGCTGAATCCAGCAGCACAACAAAAGCAGTTGAACTCTTTTGTGTCCTCTGAGAGCTCCCAGGCTCGGCTAATTAAAAAAAAAAGAGGAATGAGCATTCCTGCTTTTCCCTGTTTCTGTCTGTGCGAGTGTGAGAACGAGAAGCAGAGAGGTCAGACAATCAGAGTTTATCTGCTTCTCAGATTCAGCTGCACTTATCTTTAACCCACGATAAGCGTGATAATAATAGATAATGAGCAGGAGTGAAGCACAACTTGCACGTTTACTCCAGTATGAGTCTATCTTTTCATACACCAAATATTAAATGTTCATACTTTTTCCAAATCTCTTAGTAGCTTTAGAGAATAAATGTGTCATTATTTCTGTAAACAAAACAAACAAAAAGTTTACTTTAACAGAAGTGTTACATTTTTACTGTAAATAAAACCATCTGACTCTGAAGCAAGTAAATCTGTACAGCTGAAATCTGTGGCATGCAAAGAAGGGCAGGGAGGAAAGAAAAAAAGGCACATACAGCATGCATTTTGGCTCCCAAAGACACATTTCTATGGGTTTTGACTCCCATGAGGGTAGATTATCATGTTTTAACCAGCCTAGGTGGCGGCTCAATGTGGTTTCCCCAACCAGGACCACACAATTTGTACATTTTGGCTCCCAAGAAGGGACTTTGGTCCAAGTTTGTCTCCAAGGATAGTGCTTCAGTATGTTTAGCCCTCATAAGGGAATTTTAGCACATGTTTTGGCACCTGAGAAGACACCTTCGCAAATTTTGGCTCCATAAAAGGAACTTGAACACAATTTTTATTTCCTAAGAGGGCACTGAAGCAAAAGTTTTGGCTCCAAAGAGCATTAAAGTGCATGTTTTGGCTTCCAAGAGGACACATTATCCCATGAAGACAGTTTTTAATGTTTTAACCAGCCTAAGGGGAAGATGAGTGTGGTTTTGCCAACCAGGAGCACACTTTGTGTATTTTGGCTCCTGTGAGGAATCTTTACTATGTTTTGGTTCAGGTTTCTTTCCAAGGATGGTACTTCAGCATGTTTGGCTCCCAAAAGTGATCTTTAGTGCATGCTTTGGCACCTGGGAGGGCACTTTTGCAAATACTGGCTCCCAAAAAGGAACTTAAACACATGTTTTAGCTCCTAAGAGGGCACTTTAGCAAGTGTTTTGGCCTACAAGAAGGCAGATTGTCATTCGTTATGGCTCCTATGAGTGAAGTTTATCATGCTTTGCTCAGCCAAGAGGGTAGATTAATAAGGTTCACAACCAAGTTGTTATATTTTGACCTCTAAAGGGGATGATCAGCATGTTTTAGCTGCCAAAAGGGCACTATTTTGTGTTTTGGCTCCCATTAGACGATAGTAATTTTTCATGTTTTAACCAGCCTAAGGGACAGATTAGTGTGGTTTCGCCAACCAGGAGCACACTTTGCATTTTTTGGCTCCCATAAAGGATCCTTCGCACTTTTGGGCTCCAAAGAGGGGACTTGATAGCAAATTTGGCTCCAAGGGTGGTACTCCAGCACATGTTTGGCTCCCAAAAAGGAACTTTAACACAATTTTTATTTCCTAAGAGGGCACTGAAGCAAATGTTTTGGCTCCAAAGAGCATTTCAGTGCATGTTTTGGCTTCAAAGAGGACACATTATCCCATGAAGACAGTTTTTAATGTTTAACCATAAGTGTGGTTTCGCTAACCAGGAGCGCACTTTGCATATTTTGGCTTTACTATGTTTTGGCTCCCAAAAAGGAACTTACACATTTTACTTCCTAAGAGAGCACAGAAGTGAGTGTTTTGACACCTGAGAAGGCACTTAAGCAACTGTTTTTGCCTCTAAGTTTGCATATTTTGACTCCCAGCAGGGCACTGCAGCACATGTTTTGACCCTTGTTAAGGCACTTTTTCAAATTTTGGCTTCCAAAAAGGAACTTGCAAATGTTTTACTTCATAAGAAGTCACTTTAGCAAGTGTTTTGGCCCCCAAGTTCGCATATTGTGGCTCCCAGAAGAGAACTTCAGCATGTTTAGCTGCCAAAAGGGCACTGTATTGTGTTTTTATCATTAATGTTTTAACCAGCCTGAGGGGCAGATTAGTGTGGTTCACCAATCAAGTGGACACTTTTGAGTGTTTTGGCATCCAAAGGTCACTTAAGCACGTTTTGGCTCCCAATATCATTTAAAAACAACATTTTTTTTTTTTTTTTTACAATCAGGTATATACCTGCATTAATTTTAAAAAAAGAAAAAAAAAAAGAATTACAATAAGCCAAAATTCTCAATAAAATTAATGAAGTGATAGGTTGCACAATAAGTGGCCAATCAGAATTCAAAGGGTCATTGTCGGTCCCCAGCCTAGTCGGACAAAAAGGAGACATGACCCTTTAGATAATCTCTGTTTTGTCTCGACTGCAGTATGAACCCAATTAATAATAACAGTGTAATCTAATATGTGACAAAATAGAATCTAACCTAATTTAAAATTTAGCAAGCTGGAATTTGGGTAAAAAAATCCAAGTTTTATGACCAAATATTGACCTGTGAGCTCTACAAAACTTCAAAAACTTAAAGCTGATCTGTGTCGTTATAAATGTGGGTCAAGTCATCAATGTTCACTTCAGGGTTAACATTTATAAAGTGGTTATAAATGCACATCAGGGGGTTTCTCCCATTCTTTCATGCAAAAATGTAAAAAAGATTATGCTGCTAAATTCATGAATCAGTGCTGTTAATGCTGTTAGATGAAGTTTCAGGTTGTAAGACAGAGAGAAAAAGGAAAGGAAAGCATGAAATCAAGCAAAGAAGCAAAGAGAGATGTTAGTTTGAGTCACGTCCATTTATTTTCAGTACCATTTTAAAGACACTGGGAGGAGTAATTGAACAGAAAAGGATTAGAAGTGTTAATAAGCACAGGTACTGTTTCATCAGAGACACAGCGTCTCTTACAATATCCAAAGAAATCAAACAGGTAACAGTCAGAGACGCAAAAGTACAAGAGAGATAAAAATTGCATGTTAGAAGCAAGCAGTTAAAGTGTTCATAGTTTATTTACACAACAGTCAAACGGCAGACACACACACACACACACACACACACACACACACACACACACACACACACACACACACACAGCGAACTGTACAACACATAATCCTTCAGTGGCGTGATGCGAATCAGTGTTTTGTTTCTCAAAAACCTGCTTCCTGTTCAGGGTGTGAATTAGGGCTGAACAATTTATCCCTTTCTGATCGAAATCTCAATTTCAGAAATCGTGATCATCATCAAAGATCGTTTTTTTTCCTTGGCATTGTTGAATTTTGTTTTGATTTTTATTTTTATTGTCCCTTTTTGAACTTAGTCTTTATTAAATTCTTTCGTATTTTATCTTTTTTCACTAAACATTAAGGACATTTTGCATTACATCATTTTAAAAAGTTAAAAGTCATAACTGTTATAATTTAAAATAAGTCCAATTCAGAAGGGGACAGAATTGTATTTCAAAGTCAGAAATTTGACTATTAATCTCAAAAAGTTTTTTTTTTCCCAAAATTTTGCCTTTTATTTAATAATGTTGTCTTTATTTCTCATAAATTTGCCTTGAAATTCTGACTTTTTTCCTCAAAATTTTGGCTTTTTATTTCAAATATTGCTCTAAAATGCAAAAAGTGAATGATTTATCTGAAAATGTTGCCTTTGATTTAATAATGTTGTCTCCATTTCTCAAAAATTTGCCTTGAAATTCTGAAATGATGACAATTTATCTGAAATTTTGACTTTTATTTAATAATTTTGTCTTTATTTGTCATAATTTTGACTTAAGAATTTGAATTTTTATATCAAAATTTCTTCAAAAAAAAAAAAAAAAAAAAAAAAAAAAAAAAAAAAAAAAAAAAAAAAAAAAAAAAAAAAAAAAAAAAAAAAAAAAAAAAAAAAAAAAAAAAAAAAAACAAATATTGCCTTTATTTCAAATTTTTGACCTTAAATGTGAAAGTTTAGACTTTTCTTTTTACATAATGTTAAATTGATATCTTAAAATTTGGACTCTTATCTCAAAAATTTGACTTCTTTTTCCCTCAGAATTTTGTCTTTACTTCTCAAAATTTCCACTTTTGTTCTTAAAATATTGACCTTTTATCTCAAAGTTAGAAAGTTTTTAATCTTCTTTCACTTAACACAATTGAGGACATTATAAAAGTCATAACTAAAAATTAGTCCAGTTTAGAAATGGAACAAAATGTATTTCTAGGACAGAAATTTGACTATTAATCTCAAAATGTTTTCTTTTTTTTTTTTTTTTTCCAAAATTTTGCCGTATATTTAATAATGTTTTCTTTATTTCTCATAATTTTGACTTAAAATTTTGACTTTTTTTCTCAAAATTTCTTTTTTTTTTTCAAATATTGCTCTTATTTGCAAAATGTTGATGATTTATCTGGAAATTTTGCCTTTTATTTAATAATGTTGTCTTCATTTCTCATATTTTGACTTAAAATGTTGACTTTTTATATCAAAATTTTGACTTATTATGTCAAATATTGCTCTGATTTTCAAATGTTGATACTTTATCTGAAAATTTAGACTTTTTGTCTCAGAATTATGTCTTTTATTTGATATTGTTGTCTTTATTTCTCATAATTTTGACTTAAGATTTTGACTCCTTATATCAAAATTTCTACTTTTTGTTTCAAATATTGCCTTTGTTTCAAAATTTTAACCTTAAATGTGAAGGTTTAGACTTTTTTCACATAATGTTAAATTGATTTCTTAAAATTTGGAGTCTTATCTCCAAATTTTGACTTTTTTCCCTCAGAATTTTGTCTTTACTTCTCAAAATTTCCACTTTTGTTCTTAAGATATTGTCCTTTTATCTCAAAGTTAGAAACAATTTTTACCTTCAGTTTTCATCCTTACATTCGAGTGAAAGCTTTTGATGGTTTGATGTAATTTTCTGTTTAGTTTGTAAATGTTTCTGTACATTGTGAAAACTTCACTGAAGCTTGATTTGAAGAAAATCACAAATTGAATTGAAATCACAATATCTGCCAGAAAAATCACAATTAGATCTTTTTGCAAAATGGTTCAGCCCTCGTGTGAATCACACCGATTACTGCACAAAGTAAGAGGTCCGACGCAAAAAAGTTTCACGACACTTACGTAGCGACTCCTCTCGACTAGGAAGTTTTATTTTCGTAGGATGACGTCTGAATTTTATCCCTGACAAAAGTTTAATTGAGTATTGAAACCGTAAATTGGGGTTGTCAGAAATTTCTTCTCACTGTAGAAACCCAAAAAGAGTTGTCAGACCTAGTGACTCTCGCTGACTAGGGTCAAACAAAGTGCGCTCACGAGGCCGAACATAATTCAGAGCATTAAGGGATCAATAATCACTCTTTTCAGCTGCCTTGTTCATTGTCATCGAGCTTTTTTGCATCAGCATCATCCAGCTAATGGAAGACAGTGAGAGCCATGTGCCGTCTGTAACGTAGCAATTACAAAAAAAAGTACGTGACCTCTGTGCTAAACCGTCATCTATTTTAGCTGTAGTGAATTTGATTTACAGTTTATAAGTGTAGGTGGCCCGTGTCTTCATTTGTCTTCGGCTAGTACGTAATCTTTGTAGTAGCACTTTGCAATGGTGTTTGTTTGCATGTTTGACATGTTTGTCATGTTGTCGAATACTCAGTGTGCTTTATCAAAAAATCTTCAAAGGTGATTTTTATGATTTCTGTTTGTTTTTTCTCACAATGAGAATATAATAATACTGCTCCTGTGTGTGAGAGTGCTCAAAATAAAGTCTAACAAAATATATCCAGCTTAAAAAAATACCATCTGCGTCACTGTCAAACTTAATACAAAAAATACTCTTCGCACTATTGCTCCGGACGTTTCCTTGTAAATGAAAACAAAATCAGTCCGTTCTTGTTAAAAAAAAAAAAAACAAAAAAAAAAGGAATGTAAGTATGATAAAAACAGAAATGATGTCACTGTTGGAGGGAAAAGTGCATATTTTCGCTTTTGATTGGAAATAAAAACTTTCAGAGAATTGATTCTTCTTCTCTCTCAGAAATCACAGCCTCACTGTAAATAAAACAGCTCCATTATCACTTTATCACACGTGAACAACACGTCTCCTGATTATCTAAGAAACACACAATCCGTTCAGATTAAATGAAGTTTGTGTGAGAGGGAAAAGTATATACCCCCATTCTTTAAAGTTAGAAAACTTAAAATGAAAACCTGGCTTCATGGGTTGCACAACCTGTATCGACCATAGACTGTATAATGAGTGGACCATTGCTGCAAGCCGAGTTTGACTTCGGAGGTCGTCTACGGGGCGGGGGACCACAGACCGACGTCATATCCAGTATTCGGGGCGGAGGGGTACATAAGGTCTATACTCGGCCCTTTTGAATTTTTTTAATGCTATGGAGCATCTTTGCAAAGAGAGTAGAAATGCGATTCCATGTATGACGATGTCATCTGGCTGCATGATGTTCAGGTGTTTTTTTTTCCTGAGAAGTTAGTTTCTCATTAGTTATTGGACGTTAAAAACCACGATATAAGTTTCGTTTTACGATAGTTGACAGCTGCCGTTCGTGAGTAGTTTTTATCGGGGATATAAGAAACTTCGGGAAAGAGCCAAAAGGAGACTAAACCTTCTGAAGAAGAAGAAATAAATATTTTTATTTCTCTTTTTTACTCGGCTCCACCGGAAATTCTCTACTGCACAGACTCTGGCTGCACAATGGCGGCTAGAGAAACAGGGTTTTTTGGCTTCAAAAACGTAGAACGGTGACAGGCGGAAGCACGCTGTCCATTCTCTATACAGTCTATGGTATCGACACTTCGAGGTCCGAACTACCTTGGCGAAGAATTCCCTGTCACTGTAAATGAAATTGGCACTTTCATTTTCCCAAATCAATCAAAATTTCAAATAAAGATTTACATCATCACATTAACCAATCACTGCTGAAAACTTAATCAGTTTACTTGCAATCTAAAAAGATAAAAAACACAGTAACTGTTCTTTTTGAATTTCTCTTGGAATATGTGTCTATTTGCTGATTTATGTTGCTAAAATGGGCGTGCATCTTTAACTTTTTAAGAACTTAGTTTTAATGACCTTTCTGATGTAAATTTCATGCTTATGCAGCAGTTTGTAACTTTTAGAAGATTTTCATAAAAAGACTCACTTTTATACCTTTTATGTTGTATCTTTGTTTTTTCTTCCTTTTTTGAGAACAGGGATTCAACCACACAGTATCATGGAAAAATGAATTTGGTTGAGATTTCTAGAAGGGATGCTTTGTATAATTTCTATAAAGTAAAAAGAGTTGTACCCAGAATCCCCTGCTGATGTGTTATGGTTGTTTTCTTTTTTTTGCTTTAGCACAGTGATGCTGGATTATCTTTCTTTTGAGTAGGGACTGTCACTAAAGAAAAAAACCCTAACAAAAAAAAACCGTCGACAATCTACACTGTAGAAATTTCCTCCAGCTGCGTCTCACTCGAGGACAGACTAGGACTCACTGCCCGACCTCAGAAGTCTGACACTAGACTATTTAGACTCGGTTTCTTCTTCTTTTTCACCTAGACCACCCTTTTCACGCTCCAGGAGACAAATCCCCTCCTCATGTTTCTGACTGTGAGCTGTGTTTTTAATGGCACCCCCTGCTGTGTGACGCCTCAGTATTCTGCGATAGTGAGACAGATAAACTCCTGAATGCATCTCTTATACTGCTGCTCAGTGGGGCTGCTGCTCGGGTATTGACCTGGTTGTCCGAACGGACCCTCCGACTCTCGCATCTCCTCGTTCATCCTCGCCAAACGGAGCCTGAAGAAAACACGGAGGAAGATGTTAAAAGTGTTGTTTTTATGTATCTCTTTATTTCCTGAAAAATGTTTGTCACAGCGGAAAAACATGTTCCAATGTTTCTCTGAATACAAACAATTAAACAAAAAAAAAAAAGAGTGACTTCATAATTGTATGGAAGCCCATTTCTGCTAATTAAAAAATTATGAAACATTTGCTTTGGTGAGAATTTATTTTGCCCATACGGAAAAACATCTACATTTTGAGTTTGTACAAAATCAAATTTGAGAGAATTTCAAAAAAAGTTATACAGTCTTTACAGTCAAAATTTTGAGAAGAAAAGTTGAAATTTTGAGATGAAAAGTTGAAATTTTGAGAAAAACATGCAAAATTTGAGCTCAAAAGGCAAAATTCTGAGATAAAAGTCAAAATGTTGAGATTTATAAGTCAAAATTCTGAGATGAAATGTTGTAATTTTGAGATAAAAAGTTAAAATTCTGAGATAAAAAAAGTCAAAATTCTGAGATATTGAGACGAAATTTTGGGATGAGTAAAAATTCTGAGATGAAAAGTTGAAATTCTGAGATAAAAAGTCGAAACTCTGAAATGAAAAGTTGAAACTTTGAGATAAAAAGTTGACATTTTGAGATTAGAAAAATCAAAATTTAGAGAAAAAAGTCGAAATTCTGAGTGTATTCAGACAAAATTTGAGAAAAAAGCCAACATTTTGGGTTAAAATATCAAAATGTTGAGATAAAAAGTCCAAATTCTGGAGGAAAAAAATCAGAATTTCAAAAAAAAAGTTGAAGTTCTGAGTTTATTCAGTCAAAATTTTGCGATGAAAAGTTGAAATTTTGAGAAAAACATGAAAAATTTGAGATCAAAACTCTAAATTCTGAGATAAAAGTCAAAACGTTGAGATTTATAAGTCAAAATTCTGAGATGAAACGTAATTTTGAGATAAAAAGTTAAAATTCTGAGATAAAAAAATAAAAATTCTGAGACATAAGTTAAAATTCTGAGATATTAAGACGAAATTTTGAGATGAGTCAAAATTCTTAAATGAAAAGTTGAAATTCTGAGATAAAAAGTCGAAACTCTGAAATGAAAAGTTGAAACTTTGAGATAAAAAGTTGAAATTTTGAGATTAAAATCAAAATCCAAATTTAGAGAAAAAAGTAGAAATTCTGAGTGTATTCAAACAAAATTTGAGAAAAAAGTCAACATTTGGGGTTAAAATGTCAAAATATTGAGATAAAAAGTCCAAATTCTGGGGGAAATAATCAGAATTTCAAGAAAAAAGTTGAAGTTCTGAGTTTATTCAGTCAAAATTTTGAGATAAAAGGTCAAAATGTTGAGAATTAAAGTCAAAATTTTTGAGGTATACAGTAGAAAATATGAGATATGAAGTAGAAGTTTTTAAATAATGAGTCAGCAAACGTCATAGACTTTGAATCTGGACTTTCAAACTCGACATTTGGACTTTTATCTTGAAAGTTGGAGTTAATATGGGCAGAAAAAAATTCAACAAAGCCAGTTTTTCATTCTTTACTATTAACAGAAGGAAACAGGCTACTATTCATTATTTATGTCAATGTGTCGGAAAATTTTCACTTCAAACAGAAAACAAGAGCTTTGAATAAATGAAAGGGCCATGAAGAAAAAATAAAGTGAATCACTTTATGAGTATAAAACCTTGTGATGATAAAAAGCGAACGTACAGAGTGACGATGTCTGCGTTTGCTTGTTGAACAGCGATACTCAGAGGATCTTGTCCGTCCTCGTCCTCGTCGTTCTGCGTGGCTCCTCTCTTCAGGAACAAACACACCTGCCTGAATTCAAACAAAAACATCTGCATGTGAGTCAAAAATAAAACACCTGTTTATTATTCATCAGCGTTAAAACCGGAGGGAAAACTCTGACCCGACAATGTCACCGTTCAAATATTCATCTGAGTCTGCGTCATCACGTTTCTCTGACTCTGAAACTCCATGAGCCAAACTCACACGTGTCACAGATTCAGAGCTCAGCGCCGGCCGCGCTCTGACTCATGACTCACCCCGTGTGTCCCAGATATGTGGCGTGGTGCAGCGGGCCCCTCCCTCTGGCGTCTCTTTGGTTGACGTCAGCGGCGTTCTGCAGCAGGAACTCGCAGGCGATGAGGGAACCCTGAAAAAAACCACAGAGACACCCACGGTTAGCTGCACAGAGAAAACGCTGAGTGTGGACACTTATCATCAAAAATACAAAGACTTAGAAAAAGAGGTTTCACACATTAAAAGCCTCCTGATAAACTAGTCTGAGTGCAGACGGTAAATTCATGATGATTTAATCTGATTCAGATCCTTTTTTGAGTGAATCTCAGTGACTCAATCGACACAATTTGAGTTTTAGAATCATCACTCTGCTCTATGATTCAAACATTTTTTAACTAGAAACTAACTTTGTTCTTCTGACTGGATTTATCATCCAACTTAAGACTGATTCAACTCATTCAACTCATATAGCAGATTATGTGCAACAAATTTCAAATTTGACTCCCAAAAATATCACAAATGGGTCAATGACAAAAAGAGGGTCTAAAAACGTATTTTTTTAAAAGTTCTTTGAAAATGGATAAAAACATATTTCTGAGTGAAGAATTATGTTTTTTAACAGATTTCAGTAGTTGACCAACATTTCAAATATTTTAGGTTCATTATTTTTTAGTATTTTTAATTTGAGCACCCAAAAATGTCAGGTGGCGCAACCAAATATATGAAAATATATTTATATGTTCCTGTTATTTTTTCTGTGTGAAATTATTGGCAAGTATCTCTCAAGTGTCTGTAGTGACTCATACATTTTCATTTTGTGTGTTTCATTTCTTTTATTTGTGAATAAGATAAATAATTTGATGTTAAAATAACATTTCACATTATTACATTGGTTGTACCACCTGACATGGAAATTGTTTCAGTCACCAATGAAGTGAAAAAACCTTTTTTATCAGTATTTCAGAGAAATCTACAAACTTTTCCACTTGGTCACAAATGTCATTTGGGCTCCTCTGGCTGATTCAGTGCCCTGTTTCCTGTTTTATTCTCTTCACTTTAAAATAAAAGTCTAATGTTACGGTTGCACCACCCTGACATTTGACAAGGTGAAAGTTACGGGACAAAAGTTTTTTAAATTTCTCAACAGCTTTAAAAGTCTTTTTATTTGCAAAGAATGTTTTATTTAAAAAGGTTCAAGCATAAAATAATGCCACTGTATTTTTAATTTCCATTTACAATAACTGACATTCAATTTTTAGAGTTTAATTACTGTGGATACTTGTCAGGTGCCAACGTGGTGGACTGTAAAACCCCCAAACTCCATGGTTTTGTGTTTTTTTGTACAATATAAAATTTAGTTTAAAGATGTGTTCAAATAACACAGGTTTCATAGAATAAAGAAATACATGTGATGAAATACTCAATTCATGATGGAAGGAAATATTACACTCGGACACAAAAAAAGGGACGTCACGTCATTGACCCAAATAACTCTGCTGAGACTTTCTGGCCTGTTATTTTCAGTAATGCTGGTATGACAGTATAGTGTTTGTTAAACCTAACAAAAAAAGTCAAAATTATGAGTTTCTTTATCAAAATAATGAACTAAAAAGGGAAAATAATGTAAGAAAGAGTCGAACTTATGATTAAAAGTTGAGATTACCAGATAAAAAGTTGAAATTACTAATACATATGTTGGAATTAGGAGGTAAAATGTCTAAATAATGAGAAAAAAAAAGTTAAAAATTGAGAGTTGAGCAGTACAAAATTAAGATAAAAGTCAGATTCTGACTTGGTTCAACAACAGTATGAGATAAACCGTCAGAATTATTGAACAATAAGTTGAAATAAGTGGTTAAAAAGTCTTGAGACAACAGGTATTCAACTCGAATTAAAAAGTCAAAATCAAGAAATGTTCTGATATTTTAAGGTAATAGGTTGAGTTGAAAAGTCAATATTACGATACAGAAAACTTGATTTCTTTAGGTAAAAGTTAAAATTCATGAAAGAAGTTAAAATAGGAGACAAAAGGTAAAAATTCTGGTCAAAACCAAGAATTGAGTGAAATGGTATGATTAAAAAGTCAAAATAAAGATTAAAAAAATATCAATACTTTGAGGTAAAATATGGAAAACATGAGAGAAAAGATGAAATTATGAGTTAAAATGTCAAAATTAAAAAAAAAAGAGATTAGATCAGAATTCAGAGATAAGGTAAGGTAATTTAGGTAAGAGTTAAAATTCATGAGATAGAAGTTAACATAGGAGACAAAATGTCAAAATCTAAGATAAAAAAAGTAATAACTAAGAGTAAAGCGAATTCCAAGGATGAAAAAGTCTTGGGGAATGATAAAAAGGTAAAATCAAGATCCAAAAAATCTATACTATGAGGTGAAAGGTTGAAATTGTGAGAGAAAAGATGAAATCATGAGTTAAAATGTCAAAATTTGATAAGAGATCAGATCAGAAATCAGAGATAAAAAGCATCAAGCAAATGTTGCAAAGTCAAAATCATGACAAGGACATTGAACTTGAAATAATGAGGTAAAACTTTGAAATTTACGAGTTAAAATATAATTCATGACTTAAAAAGTCAAAATCAAGATTAAAATAAAGTTGAGTCCATGGGATGTGAAATTAAAATAATGAGATGATGTTGAAATTCTGAGATAAAAAGTTGAAATTTTGAGATAAAAGAAATCAAAATTTAGAGAAAAAAGTAGAAATTCTGAGTGTATTCAGACAAAAATTGAGAAAAAAAGTCAACATTTTGGGTTACAATGTCAAATTATTGAGATAAAAAGTCCAAATTCTGGGGGAAAAAATCAGAATTTCGAAAAAAGTTGAAGTTCTGAGTTTATTCAGTCAAAATTTTTAGATAAAAGGTCAAAATGTTGAGAATTAAAGTCAATATTTTTGAGATATACAGTAGAAAATATGAGATATGAAGTAGAAATTCTTAAATAACGAGTCAGCAAACGTCATAGACCTGGAATCTGGACTTTCAAACTCGACATTGGGACTTTTTATCTTGAAAGTTGGAGTTAATATGGGCAGAAAAAAACTCAACAAAGCCAGTTTTTCATTCTTTACTATTAACAGAAGGAACAGGCTACTATTCATTATTTATGTTAATGTGTTAAAAAGTCAAAATCAAGATTAAAATAAAGTTGAGTCCATGGGATGTGAAATTAAAATAATGAGATAAACGATTTCCAGATACAGGATCATGGAAACGGCGTTTTAGAAAAATTTCACTCTGGGCAGCGTTTTCAAAAGTTGGCGTTTTAGGTCGGCTGAAACGTCGTTTTTGTGTAAACAAGAGGCTGATGGCCCCTTAAACACTTTTAAAAGACTGAAGCGTTTCCTGAGATGCTCAAATGTGGAAGAAGAAACCGTCCGTCCCACAGACTCACCCCGATCACGGCCTGTATCAGCGGCGATTTCCCTTCGTCCTCATCGTTCGCTGAATTGACATCGGCGCCGTGAGCGAGCGCTTCAGCCATGACGGGGAGGTTTCGGGCTTTGGAGGCTTTGTAGAGCAGCACGCCGGGGTGAAGGTCTCTGACATCCTCTGGGTCTGACGTCTCCGGTTCTGCCTCCAGCTCCGCTTCGCCGCTCGAGTCCTCGGACACCTCGCACTCTGAGGACGAGGAGGACGTGAGGAGAAAACGACAGATACAGGGAATAAATCAAAGCGTCACAGGCTCCTGGAGCTAAACTCACCCTCAGTGACGCTATCCACCACCGAGCCGAACACCAGGATGTCTGTGCTGCCGTCTGTGCTGCCGCCCAACCCGCTGTCACTGCTCAGACCTGCCGGACCGGGAGACGCCAGAACAAGGACACGTTAGTTACCGCCGCACCGACCCAGAGCCTCAACTACACTGCACAAACGGAAATCTAAGCGAGTCATTATGTCTTATTTGAGTTTGTACAAAATCAAATTTGAGAGAATTTCAAAAAAAGTCATACAGTCTTTACAGTCAAAAATTTGAGATCAAAAGGCTAAATTCTGAGTTAACACAGTCCAAATTCTGAGATAAAAGTCAAAATGTTGAGATTCTGAGATGAAATGTTGTAATTTTGAGATAAAAAGTTAAAATTCTGAGATAAAAAAATCAAAATTCTGAGATATTAAGATAAAATTTTGAGATGATTCAAAATTCTGAGATAAAAAAATCAAAATTCTGAGATATAAGTTAAAATTCTGAGATATTAAGATAAAATTTTGAGATGATTCAAAACTCTGAAATGAAAAGTTGAAACTTTGAGATAAAAAGTTGAAATTTTGAGATAAAAAAAATCAAGATTTAGAGAAAAAAGTAGAAATTCTGAGAGTATTCAGACAAAATTTGAGAAAAAAGTCAACATTTTGGGTTAAAATGTCAAAATATCAAGACAAAAAGTCCAAATTCTGGGGGAAAAAAATCAGAATTTCAAGAAAAAAGTTGAAGTTCTGAAGTTCTAAAACAAGTGACGACGGATCCTGGTTCAGTCAGGAGCAAAAAAGTCGCAGCTTTGACGATCACATGATCACGATGATTGAAATTGCGATTTTGCTCAGAAAACGCTAAATTGTTCAACCTTCAGCTGGGACCTTTGAAACTCTTCTGGGAGCAGATAAAGTCGTGAGTCTCTTACTTCGAGGCCCCGATCCAGTGTCGAAGTAGGAGAAGAGCGAGTCCAGCTCATCGGGACAGAAGAGGGAGTCACGTCTGAACTTAGCAGCTGCTGCGAGGAAAAGAAAAGTGGAATCAACAACAGAGAACCTCAACTCTTTGGTGAGAAAACAGAAAAATGAAGAGAATTCACACCAAGCTAATAACAGAAAAATGATCCAATCTGTTGCTCTATTGTGCAGAACATCCAGATAACTGCAGATTATTTTGGCCCTAAAGTTGAGCTCACTGAGAAAAGAGAACAGTCTGTTGTTCCTGGCTTCATCTTTGCACTCTCTTTCCCCCTTTGGGTTTCTTAAAAATGGAAAACTGCTCAGGGCTGTGGATGCATTATTCAAACTTCAAACCGGGGCTGAAGAGGCTAAAAGTTTGGGGGCAGCCTCCAACAGAACTGACTGACCTACATCTCAAAGTCTAAACGGGGTGACGGTGGCCCTCGTTTCTCAAATCAGTGTAAAAATATATCCACAGATCGGTATTTAACATCTGATCGTGGGCTGAAATCCCACGCCAGGTCTGTGTCTGTATAGAACAGTGAGAAAACTCTGTCTGTGACCGGGAACGATAAGTTAGTATGAGTGCGGTGAATTTTCAGACAGACAGAGGTTCACAGATTAATATCTGGATAGTTTAACTGGATTTGACCGTTGATAAAAAATCAGTTTGTAGCTTGTTGGAAGTCCTGCATTTGGAAAATGTTTCATTATCCTGGGATGACTCAGCCTTCTCTGTCGCTGCCCCCACTCTCTGGAACACCTTAACACAACACATCCCAGCCTGCCTGAACCATTGACTGTATATAGAATGGACAGCGTGGCTCCACCTGTCACCGTTCTACGTTTTTGAAGCCAAAAAAACCCGTTTCTCTAACCGCCATTGAGCAGCCAGAGTCTGCGCAGTAGAGAATTTCCGGTGGAGCCATGAAATAAAAATATTTATTTCTTCTTCTTCAGAAGGTTTAGTCTCCTTTTGTCTCTCTTTCCTGAAGTTTCTTATATCCCCAATAAAAACTACTCACGAACGGCAGCTGTCAACTATCGTAAAACAAAACTTATATCGCGGTTTTTAACGTCCAATAACTAATGAGAAACTAACTTCTCAGAAAAAAAACATCTGAACACCATGCAGCCAGATGACATCGTTATACTACCTTAGTGTAAGGATGAGAGAAACGTTTCTATGAGGTATCGTAATTTTTTAATACAGACATAATTAATAACACCAGGTCTTCTAATTGTAAGAAACCATGGATTAGTTCACAAAACTATAATTGACGGATGTTTCAATTAAATGTTTAAACTCTGCTGTAGTTTTGTTTGTCACATCCACGCTGCTGATGGCTACAGTGATTCCTTTGCTGATGTGATTTGTCTGACTCTGGTAACACTAATTTTTCGGCTGCCAAACAGCACAGCTCTATTTCTTTCTCTCTCTGTTGCTATGGTGTTGATATCCAGCAAAGAGAGGTCTATTTTTTCCAATAACGCAGCCCTCCATGTCATAAATCCTGTGGGTTAAACGGGCTCAACCTTGAATATTTATTTCATTTTTACACCCCAATCTGCACCAATTTTCGTGCAAGATTGATAAATGGGGGCCTTTGTGTGAGTACCTGCAGAGAGCGTGGACGGGGACGTGCTTCCAGCCTCCTGTCGGTATCTCCGTCGTGTTTTAGGAACAGTCGTGGCGCTGTTGTGTCTCCGACATTTCTTCACGCTCCACCTCCGCTCTGACTTCCTCTCCCCGTTGATGAGGATCTCCGTAGAGCCGAGTTTCTTCAGGAACTTCTTCTCGACGTACTTCGCCTTTATCCAAGCCTCTTTCTCCTGCCTGTGAGAGAAGAAACCACATTTACAGACCTGCAGAATCAAACACTAAAACTAAGCTCAGGTTCATGTTTATTAGTGAGTTTATACCTGGAACTGGACGGTAGTGGTTTCTTCAGACCTTGTTCTTGGTATGAGCCTTCATAGATGTGGTTGATGACACTGTTTCCAAGCTCGCACATTAACTACAAAGCAAGAAGAAGGAATGGGAGCAAGACAAAAAAGAAAATTACTGAAAACAGCATTAAAAGTTAATACTCCGTTCATCAGCTGATCAATAGTTTGAGAGCACGGCCTTTAAAAGACAAAATCTGCATAAAAATGTGGATTCAAGGTCATTTTCTTTCAGGTATTCTCATTATCATGACCTCCTGAATGTAAAGACTAAAAAACGTGGTATGATTGTTGAGCTGCAGAATCAAAACCTCTCTCAACGCAACGCCATCACTGCTGAGGTCGAAAGCAGTAAGACAGACATTTTGAATTTCTTCAAAGATCCTGAGTATTGAACAAAAAAGTCAAGTAGTAGACCCAAAAAGGGATCTCATTGGCTGTCCAATCCTTGACCGAAGCAAAGGCCGACTGCACAACCAATAACCATCTGATACCGTCCACTAAAGATTGATTCTCTGAGGAGAAGAAATGGAACTTTGATGGTCCTGATGGCGTCCAACGCTACTGTCATGACAAGGAGATCCCACTGAGATGTTTTCTAGGTGGCACCAATGACTGTATATAGAATGGACAGCGTGCTTCCGCCTGTCACCGTTCTACGATTTTGAAGCCAAAAAACCCCGTTTCTCTAGCCGCCATTGTGCAGCCAGAGTCTGCGCAGTAGAGAATTTCCGGTGGAGCAAAGTAAAAAAAGAGAAATAAAAATATTTATTTCTTCTTCAGAAGGTTTAGTCTCCTTTTGGCTCTTTCCTGAAGTTTCTTATATCCTCGATAAAAACTACTCACGAACGGCAGCTGTCAACTATCGTAAAACGAAACTTATAACACGGTTTTTAACGTCCAATAACTAATGAGAAACTAACTTCTCAGGAAAAAAAACACCTGAACACCATGCAGCCAAATGACATCATCATACTACCTTAGCGTAAGGATGAGAGAAACGTTTCTACGAGGTATCGTCATTTTTTAAAGTTTTCCCGGCTCATATCTGGAATACATGGGGAGGCGGGGCTTATGACCTATACTGCAGCCAGACACCAGGGGGCGGGGCATCTGCTGGAGGCTTCAGTTTGAGCTGAACATCGTTACGTCCACTCATTATACAGTCTATGGGTGGCACAGTGGAGGGGGCGTTACGCAGGGGCATCAAAGGGCGGCTGGCTAAGTGAAGATGTTGCGTCCTTCATGACTGAGGGCCCTGCTCTCTATGCTAGTGACTGGGTTTTTCAACAGGACAACAGTTCACAATTCCTGCCTGACAAAGGACTTTTTCTTCTTCTTCTTCTTCCAGAGGAATAATCTCACTCTTCTGGAGCATCCTGCGTGTTCCCCTGATCTAAATCACATTGAGAATATTATGGGATGGATGGAGAGGGAAGTTTACAAAAATGGACGTCAGTTCCTGACAGTGGATGAAGCATCTTCACCACTTGGAGCAACATTCTCACTAACCTCCTGAAAACACTCGCACTTGCAAAACGTTGGAGCTTCAAAACTTTCTGTTAAGTGAGAACAATAAAGACATTCATCGAGCACTTTCAGGAAAACTGGTTTGTAAAGTGCTTTTTGTGGGCAGCCAAATTAAAAGTAGGTCAAATGGTCACAGAGAATCACAGATGAAGAAGCAAAAGACTCAAAAAAGTGTTTAAAAAACTTAACTTAAATTCTGAAAAAATTTAAACACGAGTAGATAACAAATAATAAAGAACTTTACCTTTAACAGCTCTGGTTCCCATGAGTCCAGTGTGAGTGAGCGAACTTTTGAACAGTGAACCCCGAGACTCCTGCAACACAAAAAGAAACAGTTTCAAGATTAAAGTCATTCAGTAGTTCAACAATCCAGAGGTGAAAGTCAAAGTTTTTGCTTTGTTAAGACTTTAAGGTGACAGAGATTTAAAATAAGACTCGATCATGTTGATGGAAGTAGAAATAAAGCGTTTTTTTTTAAGAATCAAACACTGATTGTTGTATTTGTTGACCTAAATCAGGAGAGGGAAATGAGAGCGCGAGCTAATGTCATGCAAATCAGCGAGTTCCTGAAGAAACCGGTCTGGAGTCACGGCAACGGTGATACTGTTTCTCTTCGGCTTTGTACCGAGTGACCACGTATGATCTCATCCAGAGAGGGCATGAATATTCATCAGGTGGACACACACACACACACACACACACACAGAGGGGGTGTTTTGTGATTACATAAGCAGAGAGAATCACAACTTTTAAAAACACAAACAGAAAAACAGAGATCTGTTCAGGCGCTTGAACTCTTCGGTGGTTCGGTGATGTAACAGGACGTTTGTTACCGCGCGGCTCTGATCTGAACGATGAAGAGGATTCATTACATCACATCCACTCCTCAGTGAAAGCCCTCAAAGACTTCGCTCAGCGTGTGTCGTAGCTCTGCAGCCGCCTTTCTCTTCTCACTTCACCTCCTTCAATGAGCCTCTCAATCACAGCCTGATCCAATCAGCAGCACACGGGGCTTTAATCCTCGCAGCGGCGTGCGGAGCCTCCAGCGGCTCAAAGCGAGGTCGAAGTCAAAGGAAACTGGCGTGAATGAACGTTTACGGTGCCAGAACCGGACACAGCAGATTGTAGAGGTGCTGAAAGTAAACGCAGATCATTTAAAGAGACCTTTTTAAATCTGAACGCTCATGTTTGGGCTTCATTTTTCTTACTGATGAGTGAACAGAGTCAGACAGAAAAAGACTGACGCAGGATTTTTCTACCAGGGAGAAGTTGTTTGATCCTCTCTCTCTCTAACAAACAAAACACTTTAAGGCTTTTTATTCCATTTCTAACCTTATTTTTGAGTCTTTTTTGATTCAAAGTAAGAGAAAAACTTTTACCATGGTTTCAAAATTCGGTGTTTTGCTGCAGTCAAGCATCTATTTGATTCCAAAACAGAAGATATCTAACTTCTTATTTATTTCCTATGAATCTGGAGAAAATAGTATCTTATATGTGTGACAGGGTATTATAGCCACTTAAAAAAGCCAAAAAAATTATAAAGAGGCAAATTTAAGAGTTTGATTCCAACCAGAATCACACTTTGTAGATTGTTATGACGCTGCGTTTCACTGCATCATATCCTGACTTGACAACTTTATCAGGTTAAACTTTTGACATGGACTCAGCAATAAAGAAACACTATTGGTTTAGCCCAGAGTCATCACATTACAATGATGACACACAGCACAACATATCCATGTTTAAGTCTCTGCATCTCTAAAGTGTGGCAGCACATTTGGGGTGAATTCCAATTCCTGTCTTAACCCTCAAGCTCAAAATGCGCGCTCCCGCGAAGTGTAAGTGCTGTCCCGATTCTCAGAAAGTTGAGGTTGAGGGGCAAGATTGAGGGCTGTATCTCCCTCAATACTGAAATTTTCCGACACCACCCTTGGGATTAAGGGACATCCAGAATGCATTGCGTATTTTCAGTAAATAAACATGGCGTCCAAAGCGGCAGAGAAGGCGAGCTACAAATATAGTATTTTCTTTGTTAATGGAGATATAAATATTACGAAAACTATTGTATTATCTTAGTTTAGACCCATTTTATGGATTATTTACCTCGTTGTTGCAGAACATTTATTTTTATTTTACG
The DNA here is from genome assembly GCA_008086565.1 of Thalassoma bifasciatum. NCBI lineage: Eukaryota > Metazoa > Chordata > Actinopteri > Labriformes > Labridae > Thalassoma > Thalassoma bifasciatum. Next base: position 156,393 of record RPOG01000875.1, on the reverse strand, counting down.
ATCTTTTGTCAATAGCGTCCGGTGCGGACAAGCCATGTTGCTTTCGTTAAAGTTAGTTAACGATACAAAATGGTCATTTTTCTCCGTGGTAATGTAATTGTTTTATCAAGATAACAGCCTATATAACATGCTTGTGCCGATAATGGTATAAGATGACCGGGCTGATGTCATCTCCTGTAGCCGCAGAGTTATGTAACGATAGTTATAGCTGGTGTTTACCTTTCAATAAACTATGGTTTGCTGTGACAGCTGAATATGTCCGTGGTTGTGTTATTTATACAGATATTTTTTTGATAACACTAACCGAAGGAATAACTGACAGACAGTCCACAACAATTTCACTTGCATTTAAGGGGTGTCCCATTTCTAAGTCACAAGATAGACCTTAACACTTGGTTTTGAGGGCTACTAAGATTGAGGGTTGAGCTTGAGGGTTAAGATTGAGGGTTAAGAAAGGAATTGGAATTGGGCCTTGCATCATTATACCAAGCAAATATACAAAAATGTGATTTGCAAGTTTGAATTTACTACTTTGTAAATGTGTAAATTTGCAAGTTTACAAACTCATAAATTTGCTACTTTGTTAAGTCGTAAAGCTACGTTAAAGTCGCAAATCTCAGTGGAATTTCCAATTGATTTCTTGCTCGTGTTGTATGTCGTTTTGGACAAAACTGTTTGCAATGAAATTGTAGAATCGGTAGAGAATTATCGAATTTGCACTTTTATGAAGTCCCAAATTTGACACTTCATATATTAGAAAAAATCTTAAAGTGGCCCTAATATGCTGTTGTAGACATGGAGAAGGATTATAGACATGACAAAAGGTTTTAGGAGGTTAAGCCAGTTAAAAAAATAAACTTGTCGACTTTCTCTTACAAAAAATCTTTCTGTCGTGGAATTTTAAAATGTCAAAATTTGGAGAAAGACTTCAGAATTAAATCAAAATTTTGACTCTACTCTCATTTGGGCGAAAAAAACTCATAAAAATAATAAAATGGATAATGCTGTGTTTTCCTGTCTGAATTTATAACACTCTCTTTGGTTGTTACTGACTGGCAGAGGCCCTATGACTACTCACTAACCCCTCTTTTTCCACCAGAGCTCATTCAGGGCTTGTGCTAGTGTTTGGTTGGTTCTAATTCCAGTTTTCCAAAGAACTGGTTTAATTAAGTTGGAGCCATGTCCTTGTGTCTCCGTAAAACGTCTGTGCGTCTCTGCATATGTGACCGTTTCAGTACTTCCCCTTGGTTTACAGTGTTCACAGTGTTGCTATTTTCATATTTAGAGGTTTTTTTTTGCATTTCTTGGCTCTCTGTCCACAGAGTATGCTCATCATTGTGCCCTATTCTGTGTGAGTGCATCGGGGTGGAACTCTGCCGTGCACGATACAGAGAGCAGAGGAGAACTGTGCGGCAGAAACAATCCAGTCAAGTAAATACGACAAGGTAAGGCTAATTAGTCTGATAAATAAAAGAATGAGCTATTCTCTATGATCTCTGAGAGAGGGAATGCATTGCTGCTTCAATTTGAATGAGGAAACTCCAACATAGGGGCTGCACGGTGGCACAGCGGGTAGCGCTCCAGCCTCACAGCAAGAAGGTCGCCGGTTCGATTCCCTGTTTGGGCATGGTTGGCCTTTCTGTGTGGAGTTTGCATGTTCTCCCCCGTGCATGTGTGGGTTCTCTCCGGGTGCTCCGGCTTCCTCCCACAGACCAAAAACATGCCCACATGGTCAGGTCAATTGATCACTCTAAATTGCCCGTAGGTGTGAGTGTGTGCGTGAATGGTTCTATATGTCTCTATGTCAGCCCTGCGATTGACTGGCGACCAATCCAGGGTGTACCCCGCCTCTCGCCCAATGACAGCTGGGATAGGCTTCAGCCACCCACGACCCTGATTAGCAGGATAGACGGTATAGAAAATGGATGGATGGAACTCCAACATATCAACAGATGACCCACTTGGCAGCTTTTCTCTTAAAAATAGCCGTTTTCCACAGCTGATTGTTGGTCATGATAACTCTGGCCCAGGATGTGGTGCTTCGTGGAAAAGCAAAGACAGGAGCTAAGTCAGGAACTGGCCCTGAACCAGCGCTAGTAACAGCTCTTTCAAAAAATAAAACGGTATCAGAGACATTCTTGTTTCTTTTACCTGTGGATGCCTGAGCACTCGATGCACAGCAGGATGCCCAGGTTGATGGAGGCCCAGCGAGGGTCGGCCTGGCCGCAGTCGCAGCACTGCTCGTTCCCCGGCAGACACTGGATCCTCTGCAGGATGGTTTCTCCTCGCACCGAGCGTTCCCGAGGCTCGCTGGCCGAGTCGATGCTACTGGTGGACGGGGACGCTGTTCTGTCCAGGTGCTACAGAACAAAAGCATACGGCCATGAAATCCCCAACTTCATAGATTTTAGTTTCTTTGTGTTGACTTCTTATGTGTTTTTGAAGGTTTTTAAACACAGAGGAGTCTCTCACCTCGATGTAATACGTGTCTGGACTCTCTCTGTAGGCCGAGGCGATGCTGGCTTGAACAGCCTGAATCCAGGCTTGTCTTAGTTTCTCAGAGTCGGCCTGAAGCATACAGCTCCTGAAACACAGGAGGAAATAACACTGTTTGCAAAAAAGAACAAGAAATATCTACTATTTGATGCTGGTCTTAAAGAAGTGTGCCACACAAAAACAATTGCAAAAGCCAGCCTTCAATATCAAGAAAAATATATACAAAAATTTGGGGTATTTTACTTTAACTAAGTAAAATAATCTGCCTACTGCAAAAAAAATTGGCTTGTCAAGACTTTCGAAATCAAGTAAAATATCAAACCACAATGACTCCAAAAATGCCTTGAAATCAGTTTATTCTCACTAATAACAAGTGCATTTTTTATACAAATACAAAATATGAGACATTTTTTCCTCAATATTTTGAAAAATATTCTTACATAAAGTAAATCCCAGTGCCATTATTTTGACTCACACTGTAAAAACTGAAATCACAGCAAGTCATTGTATCTTATTTTTGGTAAAAATTGTCTTAATCTTTTTTATTTGAGCTACATTCACCAGACTAGTTCATAAAATGTCTTATTCCAAATTATTTACAGACGAAATGGGGTCTGAATTGCTTGTAACAAGTCAAAAACTTCTGCCAATGTGATGACAAAAAGCTTCTTGTGTTAAGACATCTTTCCAATTTCAAGAAACTTTACGAGTTACAAGCAATTCAGACCTCATTTTTTGTCTTCAAATAACTTGAAATAAGACATTTTCCTGGACTTATCAGTTGAATGTAGCTCAAGAATATCAAGAATAATAAGACAAATTTTACTAAAAATATGACATAATGACTTGCTTAGATTTCAGCTTTTGCAGTGCAATGATACACTGGAAAAAAAAGCCACTCTAAAAATAAATGTAAAAAATCAATACAAGATATTTTTGCTTACAATGAGCAAGTGAAAATTCTCTTGGTGAGCTATCTTTTAATAAGACATTTGATTTAAGCATAACTAGATAAGAGAGATATTGAATATAGCTGGTAAAACTTATTATAGCTTTATATTCTTGTACTGCGGAGTTTAGTGTCTTATTATAAGCCTATAATTAGCTGCAGGTTTATGTAAAGCTTTGTTTTTAATTCAAGCTGAGGTTATTTCTTGAAACAATTTCTTTAACAAACAGCTCAGCAGCTTCAAAACCTTGTGACAAGTCATAAAAACTTGTTTCAACTGAGAAATGACTTAAAACAAGAAGTTTTTAAGACTGTTAAACTTTACTAGACGATTGAAGACGATCCGTCTAGAAACAAGTTCCAATATCTGATTGAAATGTTTCCCTTTATGTACACTGAAAAACTGAAATCTGACCAAGTCATTATGCGTTATATTTGGCACAATTTGTCTTATTATTCTTGATGTAAGCTACATTCAACTGATAAATCAGGAAAAATGTCTCATTTCAAGTTATTTTAGGACAAAAATGAGGTTTGAGTTACTTGTAACAAGTCAAAAAAAAGTTTCTTGCATTAAGACATCTTTCCTAATTTCAAGAAACTTAGTGAGTGAATTTTTCTTATCCCATTGGCAGATGTTTTTTTTTTTACTTGTTACAAGCAATTCAGACCTTGTTTTCGTCCTTAAATAACTTAAAATAAGACACTTTTTTGACCCGGTCTAGTAATTGTGGCTCAGATCAAGCAAAATAAGACACTTTTTACTATAAATAAGACACAATGACTTGCTTAGATTTAAGTTTTTGCAGTGTAACTGTGTCTTATATTTAGTGTGATGAGATATTTTGACCAGAAATTAGAAGAATACACTTGGTGAGATATTGAGTTTTAGCACTTTGATTCTAGAGGTTATAAAGTTCATTTGGAAGATGTTTGTTCAATTGATCAAAGTAGAATAAAAAGTGAGGGAATAAGCCAAAAATATTGCAACTCATGTCATGCAGGATTATAATTTGTGAAGCAAATCTCGGGATAATCCATCCAGGAGTCTTACTTGAAGGGAGAGACGACCTCGAAGCAGAACCTCCTCTCGATGTCCTCGCACGGTTTAACGGAGCAAAGCCTCAGGTCCTCCACCACCACCGTCAGAGAATCCTGCAAACGCACAAACACAACAACACGCTCTCATTCCTCCGCTTATCAACGGCACCGACAGCACAAACACAAACACAGCTGCTCCTCTCAGATAAGACGCTTCATCCCCGAAGCCTCCGAGAGGTGAGACATTAGATATTTACGACACCGAGATGCGTGCGGGAGAATGACCCCGAGAGGGGAGCACTCATGGAGTCAGTGAGCGAAGATCGCGATAACATTGAAGAAGAGCCCGGTTAAAGTGCACTTAACCTCTCAGAGCCTCTTCACCCCAGAGACGCTGAATGTACAGAGTGTGAACTTGCCTTGAGCTTCTTCTGATAGACCAGCTGACTGTTCTGTATGGAAAACCACCGTCTGCAGAAACACAGAGATACAGAGAGAGAGAGGATAGAGGAGAGAAATAAAATGTAGATTAGATAAAGTCTCCCATGATGCTTCAGGGTCAGCACTGCGGATAGAGGAGATCAAAAAGGATAAAAGTATCGACTGGAATAAGTTTAGCTTCAGGCAACAACAAATCAGAGCCATATGAGACGGAAAGCAGCCGTGATAGTAACACATGAAAACTCTATTTCTGCTTCTTTTAGTGATTTCTACAAAAATCAGCAAACTCTGCTTCTGACCTTTAGGGGGCGATGTAGAGAAAATATGAAATGCTGTTTTAAAGGCAGGATGAGGATCCAGATTCTATACTTTTTTGACCTGCAGACAACACTGCAAATAATCTTGCACTTGCCAAGATTTAAAATCTTACTTTAAGACATGCTTAATAAAATATCTTGTTTTAATGGTTTTTTTTTGTAACTTATTTTTAGCATTTAAAACTATGTCAGATCTCAAAAAAAGCATGAACGTTTCAGTTTTGTCTTTATTAGTCTGAGAATCCTAAAATGAGTGAATAACTGTTAAAACAAGTTACTTTTGTTTTCTCACATGTAATTTCATAACATTAAAACTTGTTTTAAGATTTAGCTTTACCTCAAGTTGCTTCAGTTAAGAATAACACACCAAAAAATCATCTTTTTAAGACACAGTTTATTTAGCAAACAGCTAAGAATTTTACAAACCCATGCTTAAAAATCAAGAATTATCTTAATCATACTTCTCTAATTCTAAGTAGTTTTGACTTAAAAAAGTGATATTTTTCATTCCATTTGCTAAAATTAAGAATATAAGAAGCATGAAATTAGATTCTATTGCTCTTTTCAGTATATTACACTTAGAATTCTTCTTTAAGTTTGTTTTCAAGCATTTTAATGTAAAAATGAGCATTTCTTCTTGTTTTAAGATCTGAGAATACTTATCAAGGCCATCTTGTTTTTAGATTTATCAGTCTTATTTCAAGATTTCTAGTCAAGTGAAATTATCTTGCTGCATGGACAGATAATTTCACTAGTTTTGAGATATTTTTCCTTCAAATTTAGTACTTTTTTCTTATATTCAGACGCACTTTTTTGCAGTGAACATGTTTAGTTTTTGTCTTTTTCTGCTCCATTTCATAACTTTAATATCCTCTTGTGTCCTCTAATGTGCTTTTTGAACTCAGACATTTTCACGTCCTGATAAAAACAGTCATTTAAAGATTTCTGCTGTAAATGTTATTGGATTAGCTTTAACTGTTTAAAAGTAGCCTATGCAAATCCAGATGTAGTTTCGTGAGACGTGACTTGATAAACTGGTTTTGTTCATGGCCTTTGACAAGAAAATGGATGAAACATGTTTCATTTTGGTGACGAAGCCAATAAACTGAACTGTATGAAAACAGAGCGCATGCCTGACTTTGGCTTTGAAGTGAATTTTGAAGTGATGTCAAATCCATATCCTTATTTTCCAAAGGGGCATCTCTGCATCAAATATTTAACTCCCTCTTCATCCATACGTATATCCAACTCCAATTTGATATATATTTTATTGACCTGCATTATTGATGTATAGAAGGAGCTTTTAAAGTCTGACACTGTTGAGCCCCCAAGACGAAACTGAGACAAACTGACCCCCTTTAACTTGACCTCGTTTTTATTTCAGGATGTAAAGTGATGATATGGAATCAGAGAGAAGAGAAGAGAAGAATTTGTGAACTGATTTGGCGTTTCAAAAGTATGATGAGCTGCATTTCAACATTCAGCACTTCCTTGCAGCAAATTCTTCATGTTAAAATGCTGAGCCACAATTCAACATAGATACATTGATGGATAAGGACTTAATTAATTCCTTGGGAAGGTTTCTTCAGGAAATTCAGTTTAGCACTTCCTTGCAGAAAACACTTAATGTTGGAATGCTGAGCCCAAACCCGAACCTTAACATCTCCAGTGCTTCACTGGAGTAAATCTGAATGGAGTCACATACATCCGTCCTATTTATTGACTCTGAGGCTCTTCAAGGGAAGGGCAAAAAATCCCAGCGCTAAGTACCCAGCACTGTACTCTCTACGCCTCCCCCTTTATAATGTTTGGCAACTACACTGCAAAAACTGAAATCTAAGCAAGTCATTATGTCTTATTTTTAGTCAAATTTGTCTCATTGTTCTTGATATGAGCCACATTTTACTTATAAGTCCAGGAAAATGTCTTAATTCAGGTTATTTAAAGACAAAAATGAGGTCTGAATTGCTTGTAACAACTCAAAAAAAAAATCTGCCAATGGGGTAAGAAAACAATACTTGTATTAAGACGTCCTTCTAGTTTCAAGAAACTTCACAAGCAAATTTTTCTTATCCAATTGGCAGATTTTTTTTTACTTGTTACAAGCAACTCAGACCTTATTTTTGTCATTACATAACTTGAGATAAGACATTTTTCTGACCTGGTCTGGTGAATGTGGTTTAAATCAAGAATAATAAGACAAATTTTACTACAAATAAGACATAATGACTTTCTTAGGTTTCAGTTTTTGCAGTGTAAAGATTACTTGTCAATTCACCAGGAGCCTCCAGTCTATCTTTCCTTTAATTCTCCCTGTTCCTCGCCAACAATCCATCTTTATACTCCAGTGTCAGCGTCAAAGTGGTCTAACTGACAAAAACAAAAGTTCTTTCCTCTCATTTGCTTGTCACATTATTAATAGTTGAAGAGACACAAAACAAAATTAAAGCCACTAGAGGAGATAAACGGACCTTGCAACCGCGAAGGTCTGTTGTGGTCCCTACTTCTTGCCGTCACAGTCTGTTGCAGTTGCTGCATTACTGAGTCTTGGCATGTTGCAGTTGTGCGATGTGTTGCAGTTGCTGCATGTGATAAAGTTTGCTTTCAATGCATCTCACCAACAGGTGGACAGATGCTATGTGCCAGAGCGGGCTGTCAATGGAGCCATCTCAATAAGAGATGGTACAAAAAAAGAAGGACAATGGTGCGATCTTGTCCCATCCATCAAGCTAATTATACATGGGGGAAATAGAAAGGAATGATAATAAGAAATAGTAATAATGATAAATAAAAATTATTTTCCTGCCTATTTACCTGCCTCCCTAAAGAAATCATATTATTTTGATTTGGCCGTGGCCCACTGTTTGGGAATCATTGACTAAGACTATGAAAATTCTTTGGCATGAGAATTGAACTGTTGATACGTCTTAGCATTGTTTTTGTTATTGCTTAAAATCAAAAAACCTGCCATTAAAAACACATTTGTACTTGAAGTTCACTCCAGTAGTGGGGGCAGATTTGCTCCCAATGTTCACATTATTAACAGAAACAGACAAGAAGAGGTTAACTTGAATTATGGTGGAGAGCGCGGAGGATGGTTAAAAAGCTGACTCAGGGTTTCCAAAGTTTCGGAAACAACTCACTGAAAACAAATTAGTGAAATACCGCATGTTTAACTGTGCAAACTGTGTAAAGTCAAACTCCTTTATTATTACACTAATGGATAAAATAACCAATGGATAAGTAAACACAAAGAATAATCATTAGTTGCAGCCTTATCTCTCTTTGGTCTTTTCTAAAACGAGCACAAAGATGCTGCGCAAATAAAGCATCAACTGTTTTACTGTTTTCACATTGACCATGAAGATTCTTCAATCAAAACTGGCCACATGTGCTGTACTAGAGCAATAAAAGGTGTTTTTGTCGTCTGATTTACCTGTTCCAGGTCTTGAAGGCATTGCTGGCCCTCTTGAACAAGTAGCCCTCCATCACCACACCATTCGGAGCGTCCACGTTGAACTCCACCTTCGAGTCGTCATATGAAAAGTCCTAAAGAAAAGAGGAAACTCAGGGTTTAAACCATCGAATAAAAAAACGAAGCTCGTTGTTTCTCTGTCGCGGGGAGGATGCGAATACTCGTGTGATGTTCCTGGAAAACTGGAGGCAGCGTTCAGTGTGTGTATTCATGTGCTGTACATTCAGCTGCATGGTGCAGTGTGTGCGTGTTTATAGTGCAATCATGTAGAAACCGTCACATGTTGTATGTAGAGGAGTTGCATGCCATCGAACTGTGTGGGACACAGACATTTCATAACTCAACAGATGTGAGTGTGACGCAAACTGTTACGTAACGTGTGTGATTCATGTGAAATTAGCCTCTGAGCTTTACATGACTTACAACACAACACCTTTACACTTCAAAGCAGAATGACAGAAAGTGCTGCTGTGGTTTGTAGCTTATAAAAGAGGCAGGAGGCTTTTAGGGAGCACGAGTTGGATCTTTGGAAGTTCAGTGATTTGCAGCATGAAGGTCAGAATAATTCAGTTTGCTTTAATAAGTTCGACTGTAGGGGAAATGTAATAACCTGCAGGGACAGAACATTTGATTACCCAGATTTGATTTAAACATTGAATACATGCTGCTCTAAGGAAAAACCGGTGGATCTTTTTAAAGCTGCACACTTAAAACACAGAGATGCACCAGACAGAAAAAGCTGTACTACAACCTTTTCAGCCCCTCAATGTTTCAGTGTAATCGCAAATTTTGCTCACTGTGTTCTTTGTGCTTTCAGCTGAAAAGTTGATGTGTAAACAGGGCTGCATGTTTAAATAAGACAAGAACGTACTGAACTGCAAGTGTGGCCTTTTAAATTCAGAATAACTCATGAAAAAATTGTTGAATTGGAGTCAATCAAGAGAACACAATTTTGATGCACACCGTTCATCAAGTTGCAGGTTTACCCCACGGAAAAATCGCTGACTAATTTTTGGTCTTAGGGTCGGCTAAAGGTTTGCCAATTGCTCAGTGACACCTACCAATTGCAAAGTGGCACCTTCCAACTGCTCGGTAACACCTACCAACCGCTCAGCGATATCTGCTAATTGCTCATTGACACAAACCAATTGCACTGTGACACCTACCAATTTCTCAGTGGCACCTGCCATGAACTAATTGACACCGGCCAATTGTTGTGACACCTACCGGTTCCTCAGTATCACCTACCATATGCAAAGTGACACCTGCTTCATGCCGAATGGCACCAACCAATTGCACTATGTCACCTACCATCGCTCAGTGGCACCTGCCATAAACTAATTGACACCTGCCAATTGCTATGACACCTACTGATTCCTCAGGCACAAGTACCATCTGCAAAGTGACACCTGCTTTATGCCGAGTGGCACCTACCAATTGCAAAGCAGCAACTTCCAATTGTTCAATGACACCAACCAATTGCACTATGTCACCTACCAATCGCTCAGTGGCACCTGCCATAAACTAATTGACACCTGCCAATTGCTATGACACCTACTGATTCCTCAGGGACAAGTACCATCTGCAAAGTGACACCTGCTTTATGCCGAGTGGCACCTACCAATTGCAAAGCAGCAACTGCAAATTGTTCAGGGACAAGTACCATCTGCAAAGTGGCACCTGCCTAAAACTAACTGACCCCTGCCAATTGCTCAGTGACAGTGACCATTTCGCAAAGTGACACCTGCTATACACCCAATGGGTAAGTGGATCCTTCCAACTGCTCATTGACACCTACCAACGGCTTAGTGACACCTACCGATTATCAAGTGACACATACCAAGTGCTGAGTGGCACCTGCCAATTGCTCAGTGTCACCTGCCAATTGCCCTGGTGGGCGCATGAACGGGAGGGACTAAAATCACTGCTTCTGGCTTTAATATTTTGATATTTTTGAGTTTTTTTATTTGTTACGACAACAGAATAAAATCAGTATCTAGTAGATCAATAGTTTCATTTGTGCAATAATGTATCGTGATAGTTTATACATGAGAAACAGCATCCGTGTCCAACTCTTGTCTCCCTGTTCACTGTCATTTATTCATATCTTATTCAATGCACTATTTTTCTGCACCTGATTTTGTTCTTTTTATTTCATTTGTTGTTGACTTGCTCACAGTTGTCGTGTTTTAACTGTCGCAAACTTTGCATTTTATACTCCAGCAGAGCATTTTTGTTCCGCTTTTTTCTGAACTGTAACTGTAAACGAGGGGCGTTGCAAGCCAAATGTAACACTGCTTCAAAACAAGCCATTTTAGGAGGCGACAAAAAGCCCAAATTTTACAGCTTATCTGTAAAGATACTATACATTAATAGAAAAACAAGTGAAAAAGAAGAAAACGGTAAAGTAGAATCAATAACAGACCAGAAATATGAAATAAAGCATCTCACAGACACAAACTGCTGCGACAGAGTTGTAAAATATGCATGAAGCTCTCTGTTTTCACTCTCATAACTTCAATTTAAATGAAAGTATCCTGCAGTGTGGAACAGAGGACACTTGGTTCGACATGTAGTAAAAAAAATACAACGTTTAGAAAGAGCTGAGTGAGTATTTTGAGATATATATATATATATATGTACGAGCCGTTTGTCAGATGAACCCACCAAGCTGTGGTCCCAGCGGCACAGGATCTTCATTTTCAGACGTTTGGTGCGCTCCAGCAACATTAAAAAATCCCCAAAATGTTCCAAAAGAAAAGAGAAATCCACTCCCGATCCCTCAGAGCAGACACATCCTCGCTCGCTCGCTCTCAGCGCTCACTAACACACTGCTCTGTGTAATTCCAGCACTGACATGTGTGCCACCTGCCTGCTGCCCTGTGAGCCTCCGGATTAGCTCTAATTAACATACAGCTGCCAAGTCTCCACACAGGACGGCTCTGACTCAGTTACTGTAGCAGCTCCTGACCCTGAGTCTGAGTTTTACTTCCCCCAAAACACACACACACACACATGCTCCTCCTCGCTGGAGAAGAAGGAGGGAGTTACAGTGCACTGTTGACCCCGGAGGAATCTGCTGGCAGGATGCCCACACCACTAAACAAACGCTCCTCTGGGGTTTATTTACCTCTACCTCTATATTATCCAAAATGAGTGGATGCTTCTTACCTTTTCTTTCCCCTTTCAGGCGTCTTGCTTTCCAGAGTCAGCTCTGCACAGGGTGGTTACTCTCTGTGCAATCTCTGAGGCAGCCCACAACAAAGATGATCTATTTTTAATGAAGCAACGTCACTCAGAGAGAAACTGAACATGAGTGAATTATTCAAGCAGCTGAGAAACAGAGACTTTCAAATGTTCCCGTGTTGGTGCAGACATAACGCACGTTGTGACGCTTCGTGCACCTGCCGCGTCTGAACGCTGCAGACTTAAGGGTCAGACTTTAAGCTCTGATGCGAAGATGTGACACCGAACGTGGAGCAGATGATCCACAGTCTGCTGTTTGTCTCGTAACTCAGTGGAAGAGTTTCCTTTGAGAAAGAACAGCCATCCTGTTCTGTATTACGCACTTACGCACGCACCTGACGGACATCTGCTGCAGATAATCCCCAACACACCGGGTCACCTGTGGCACAAAGTGACACAAACCCAGAGCGACCAAACGTCTCCTTTCGGTCGCAAATTACCTAAAATGTCTGAGTTTTTCTCAGCTTGTTCTACAGACCATTGATATTTATAATGAAGCAAAGCTGCACTAAACTACTGACATTATTCTGATGCACCAACCTGTCAAGATGTTGAGCAGGAAAACATGCTACGACTGTTTGTGCTGAGCTCTTAGACAGAAAATACTGAAGTGGAAACGCACTTTAACCGACAAACTGCAAACATAAGTGTCCGTCATGTTGTTGAGAATTTTTTTGGCCAATATCAAGTCCAAATTCTGGGATAAAAAAATTAATGTTATGAGGTAAAAAGTTTGAGATTTTGAGATAAAAAGTCAAAACCTTTGGATGAAAAGTTAAAATTTTGAGATAAAGATTAAAATTCTGAGTTAAGCCTAAAATTTAAGATAAGTAACAATTTTGAGATAAAACATTTTTAGAAATGGGAAGAAAGTCAGGTTTTTAAGATAAAAAGTCAAAGTAACGGGGCGCGGATGGCCAAGTGGATATGGCTGCGCACCATGAGGCTAAGTCCTCGAGCGGGCGGCACGGGTTCGAATCCGACCTGTGGCCAATTTTCCGCATGTCACTCCCCACTCTCTCTCCCCTTTCCGACGCTATCCACTGTCCTCCTCTATATAATAAAGGCACAAAAAGCCGAAAAAATAACTTTAAAAAAAAAAAAAAAAAAAAAAAAAAAAAAAAAAAAAAAAAAAAAAAAAAAAAAAAAAAAAAAAAAAAAAAAAAAAATTAAAAAAAAAAAAAAAAAAAAAAAAAAGTCAAAGTAACAAGATAAAAATAGAAATGTTGAGATATAAAAAGTTGATATTTTGAATAAGAAATGTTAAATTTGATATCAAAGTCACAATTTTTGGATAACAAGTCAAAGTTATTAGAGAAAAAGTTGAAAGTTGAGATAAATAGTCTAAATTTTGAGATGTTGATGCAAAAATTGTGACATAAAAGTCAATGTTTTATGATTAGAAGTCAAAGTAACAAGATAAAAGTTGAAACAACAAGACAAAAAGTCAAAATTTTGAGACAAAAATATTAAATTCTTGATATGAAAGTTAAAATTGTATGATCACAAGTCAATGTTATTAGATAAAAAGTTTAAATTTTAAGATTCAAAGTCAAAGTTAGGGGTCAAAAAGTCAAATTTTGAGATAAGAAGTGAAAATTCTAAGATTAGTCAAAATTTTGCATAAAAAGTTTCAAGATGAAAAGTTCAAGCAATGTCATGAAAAGTCAAAATATTGAGATTTAGAAGTTAAAGTAAAGAGGTGGAAAGTCAAAATTCTGTGACAAAAGTTAAAATTGTCAGATAAAGAGTCTTAAGTAAAAATTTTGAACTTAACTCCAAAATTTGACTCAATGTGGACATTAAAATATTAACAAAGACTTTTTCACTTTTATGTTTCTAACTGGAGGAAATGAGCTTCTTTAGTTTTTACAGATTGTCGGATAAATAAGTGAGTTTGAAGCTGTTTGCTGCATTAAAAACTCATTTCATCTGTTTTTATCTTTACATCTGATTCTTTGTGAAGAAATTTAAAACAAAGATGTAGAAGTAGATCTCAGTGCATGATTTGTGTATGAATAAAAAGCGTCTCACAACAATAACCACAGCTGTTTTGTTCCCCACAGCGTGAATCTGGAGTAAAAATAGCTGCAGTGACGCACGGAGGCAGCAAACGTAGAAATAAAGACCAGCAGGAGGAGACGGACAGAACTTCTCCATTAAAGCTGCGGTTAAAAATGAATGTCTGCAGCTCCTCCTCGCTCTCTCTGCTCCGCGTGTTCGGACAGTTATAGTGACACTCGGGCGCTCGCAGCACTTCCACTCGCTTTCTGCTCCCCTGGTTTCATCACTTGTTCTGAGTAAAGGCTCCTCTCTGCGCTCGGTGTAAGTTTACACAAGGGTTACTGCAAACAGCGAGGAAGAAACGGAACGAGGGAGGGGAGATCTGTGTGACAAAACACGACTGCACCCTGCTGCTTTGTGCATGAATACACCTCAAATATCATGTTTTAGATCTGTGGTTCTCAACCTGAGGGTCGTGACCCCTTTTTGGGTCACCTGGAATCCAAATGCGGTCCTCTAAAAAGTCGAGTTACTCATTTGAAAAAAAAAACAAAAACCTGATTGAACTATTTTCTTCAGTAATTATTATTCTTTTTAAAATGAAAACAACACAATGATCAACTGTATTCTATAAGTTTTAGTATTCAGGAACTTTTTCGTAAATATTGCCTTTTTATTCTTGATATGAGCCACATTTAACTGACCAGTCCAGAAAAAAATGTCTCATTTCAAGTTCTTAAGAGACAAAAATGGGGTCTGAATTGCTTGTAACAATTTTTAAAAATGGGTTAAAAAGAAAAGCGTCTTGCATTAAGACACTACTTGCATTTCAAGGAACTTGATGAGCAAATTTTTCATACTCCATGGCAGATTTTTTTTTACTTGTGAACTGAACATATTGTATTTCTGCCTGGTAAGATTTTCAAGACTCTGAAAAACTCCTTAAACAAAAATGTGAGGACAAAAATCTTGACTTGTTCTTTTTCACGCTCAGAAACATAAACGTTCAAAAATGATACATGGGCTGTTTATTCTCCAACTTTTTGTTCACTGCAAAAAAGGGAGTCTAAATAAAAGATAAAAATACTAAATTTGATGGAAAAATATCTTAAAACTAGTGGGAATTAGGAAATTATCTGTCCATGCAGCAAGATAATTTCACTTGACTAGAAATCGTGAAATAAAACTGATAAAT
Organism: Thalassoma bifasciatum; assembly: GCA_008086565.1. Taxonomy (NCBI): domain Eukaryota; kingdom Metazoa; phylum Chordata; class Actinopteri; order Labriformes; family Labridae; genus Thalassoma; species Thalassoma bifasciatum. The sequence continues at coordinate 141,229 of RPOG01000875.1, read as the reverse complement.
CTAAAAACCAGATGTCCTTGATAAGTATTCTCAGATCTTAAAGCAAGAAGAAAATGCTCATTTTTAAACTAAAATGCTTGAAAACAAACTTCCTGAAGAAGCATTTTAAGTGAAATATACTGAATATGAGCAATAGAATCTAATTTCATGCTTCTTATATTCTTAATTTTAGCAAATGGAATGAAAAATATCACTTTTTAAGTCAAAAGTACTTAGAATTAGAGAAGTATGATTAAGACAATTCTTGATTTTTGAGCATGCACTGCAAAAACTGAAATCTAAGCAAGTCACTACGTCTTATTTTTAGTAAAATTTATCCTATTTTTCTTGATTTGAGCCACATTCATCAGACCAGGTCATAAAAATGTCTTATTTGAAGTTTTTTAAAGACAAAAATGAAGCATCAATTGCTTGAAACAAGTAAAAAAAAATCTGCCAATTGGATAAGAAAAAGTTTCTTGTATCAAGACATCTCTCTAATTTCAAGAAACTTTACGACAAATTCGTCTTATCCCATTGGCAGATTCTTTTTGACTTGTTACAAGCAATTTACACCTCATTTTTGTCTTTTAAAAACTTGAAGTAAGACATTTTTATGACCTGGTCTAGTAAATGTGGCTCATATCAAGAAAAATAAGACAATTTTTACTACAAATAAGACGTAATGACTTGCTTAGATTTCTGTTTTTTTTAGTGTGGGTTTGTAAAATTCTGAGCTGTTTGCTAAATAAATTGTCTTAAAAAGATGATTTTTTGTGTTATTCTTAAATGAAGCAACTTGAGGTAGAGCTAAATCTAGAAACAAGTTTTAATGTTATGAAATTACATGTGAGAAAACCAAAGTAACTTGTTTTAACAGTTATCCACTCATTTTAGGATTCTCAGACTAATTAAGACAAAATTGAAACGTTCATGCTTTTTTTGAGATCTAACATAGTTTTAAATGCTATAAATAAGTAAAAAAAAAACATTAAGACAAGATATTTTATTATGCATGTCTTAAAGTAAGATTTTAAATCTTGGCAAGAGCAAGATTATTTGCAGTGTTAAGATTTTCATTGGTTTGTGTTGGTTTTTGTTTCTGTGGGTCACAGATACCAGTGTGGGTTAAATTTGGGGTCACGACTCAAAAAGGTTGAAAATGGCAGCTTTAGACAACAAACTGGAAGATTTTAAGCAAAATATGCAAAAAAAAAAAAAAAAAAGAACAAGAAAACAAATCTGCTCATTTGTTTCTGGGGTCAACAGTTTCACAGTTTACTAAATCTGGGACACTTCAATTACCTCAATGAAAATAATGATGTAACAGATGTTTCTTTATGCAGGTCGCTCAAACCAAGTTCAGTGTTTATGACGCTTAGTATAAATGATTCAGCTCGCCCTCCAGGCCAAAACTTCAAAGCAGCTTGTTAATGTTCAAACATGCTGTTTTCCACCCTGAGATGAAGCGTCAGAGGGAAATAAATCGAGAAAACTCACCTGAAGGAGCGTCTGAGAGGAGACGGAGGCATCAGGAGCATGTAGGAAAGAGAAAAAGAAGGAAAAAAAACACAGTGTTAGGACAGTTTAGGTGGAGATGATGTAAAAAATAACACAACAACACCCACCTGTAGCTAACATCTACATCCTGCTGTTGTTTTAACGCAGCTTTAACGCCTGACTTTGCTACATAATATGTCCCACATGAAGCTTAGTGTCTCCCTGTTCTGACAAAACAGATCAATAACCAGCCGCACATGTGACCCGGCGCTGTGCGGAGAGCGCAGACCGCAGCGCCCGGAGGGAGAGCGCGCTGACCGGAGCGCTCTGACAGATGGTCACTGATCCTCGGGTACGGAGGAGCCAGACTCCGGCCCCGCTGAATAGAGGGTTTTCTGAATCATTCAACAACAACAAGATGTCAGAGAGGAGGAGGAAGAGGACACCGACATTTATAGACTCCATTACTGCAGCAGAGAGGGAGAGACACAATCTATTCGTAGAGATGATTTTAAACATAACAGAGACAAAAAGATCCACAGTCAGAAAATAAGAGATGAGATTTAAAAGGAGCATAATCTGATCCAAGAAAACTCACATCTAACTTATATTCAAAAGAAGTAAGAATTTCAAAACGCAGAGGTTTTGTAAGGGAACACAAAATTATTGAAGGAATGCAACAGAAATATGAGGGAACTCAAAATTATTGAGAGGGAACACAAAAATTATTTTGCAGGAACGCAAAAAATATTGTCAGGGAACACAAAATTATTGTCAGGGAACGCAAAAGTATGGTCAGGTAATGCAGAAGTTTTGTAAGGGACACAAAATTGTTATGAGGGAATGCAAAAGTTTTGTCAGGGAACGTCAATTTATTGAGGGAACACAAAATTTTGTCAGGGGATTCCAGAGTAATGTGAGGGAACGCAAAAGTTTTGTCAGGGAACGCAAAAGTTTAGTCAGGGGATTCCAGAGTAATGTCAGGGAATGCAAAAGTTTTTCTAGGGAACGAAAAATTAATGTGAGGGAACACAACATTTATGTCAGGGAACTCAGAGCTAATGTGAGGGAACGCAAAAGTTTTGTCTGGGAACGCAGAAGTATTGTGAAGAATTGAAACATTTTTGTCTTTAATGGGTGACAGAAATTTGCCAGGGATTATTATTAAGGCAGACATTTGCGCTCCCTAGTAATAATTGTGTATTCCCTCTATAATTTTGTGTTCCCTTACAAAAAAATCTGCGTTCCCTCACAATACTTCATTTCCTCAAAATAACAATTTTTTGTTCCCTCTGTAATTTTGTGTTCCCTGACATTACTTCTGCATTTCCTGACAAGGGTTTTGTGTTCCTTTACAAAAAATGTGCATTTCCTCACAATAATTCAGAGTCCCCTCACATTACTTCTGCATTCCTTCAATAATTTTGTGTTCCCTTAAAATAACTGAGTTCCCCCACATTACTTCTGCGTTCCCTGACAAAACTTTTGCTTTCCCTCACATTAGCTCTGAGTTCCCTGACAAAAATGTTGCGTTCCCTCACAATACTTCATTTCCTCAAAATAACAAATTTGTGTTCCCTCTGTAATTTTGTGTTCCCTTACAAAGATTTGCATTCCCTCGCATAACTTTTGTGTTCCCTGACAAAAGTTTTGCATTCCCTCACATTACTTCTGCATTTCCTGACAAAGGTTTTGTGTTCCTTTACAAAAAATGTGCATTTCCACACAATAATTCAGAGTTCCCTCACATAACTTCTGCATTCCTTCATTAATTTTGTGTTCCCTTAAAATAACTGAGTTCCCCCACAATACTTCTGCGTTCCCTGACAAAAATTTTGCGTTCCCTCACATTAGCTCTGAGTTCAATGACATAAATGTTGTGTTCCTTCACATTAATTTTGCGTTCCCTAGAAAAACTTTTGCATTCCCTGACATGACTTTGGAATCCCTTGACAAAATTTTGTGTTCCCTCAATAAATTGACGTTCCCTGACAAAACTTTTGCATTCCCTCATAACAATTTTGTGTCCCTTACAAAACTTCTGCATTACCTGACCATACTTTTGCGTTCCCTTACAACATTTTTTGCGTTCCTTCACAATAATTTTTGTGTTCCCTCTCAATAATTTTGAGTTCCCTCATATTTCTGTTGCATTCCTTCAATAATTTTGTGTTCCCTTACAAAACCTCTGCATTCCCTAATGATCATTTTGTGTTCCCTTACAAAGATTTTGCGTTCCCTAACAACAGTTTTGTGTTCCCTTACAAAGATTTTGCGTTTCCTAACAATAGTTTTGTGTTCCCTAACAAAACTTCTAGTTCCCTTAAAATAATTTTGCATTCCCTCCATAATTTCTGTGTTCCTTACTAAACTTCTGCGTTCCCTCACAATAATTTTTCCTCTTCCAGTCCCTCGGAACAACTTTTGCAAGGTGACACAAAACTGTTGTGAAGTTACACAAAACTATGCTGAAGGAACGTAATAGTTGTTTTCCTGAAAATCTGTCACAACTATTGATATTTTATCTGATCTATATCAGAATCAGCCAATACGAAAGTCTGGGATTTTGGTATCGTATCAGAAGTGAAAAGATTCTACGTGACACTCTTAACTTTAAGTTATGGACATGTTTAAAGTAAACCAACAAATGCTCATCAAAATGTGTATTATTTTTAGAGGCAGGCCACAACAAAAAATTATGGCTTTATTCATGACGGCTTGACTTAGTTATGAAAAATCCCTCATATTTCCTGAAAATTCATTCATTGGGTCATTTAAAAATATGTATTAGAAGCATTTGCATATCTGCTTATAAAAAACCAAAATGTTTCATATTTATGCATACAGGTACGAATTTGACCTGGTGAATGCAGTTCATATGGAGTCCTGAAAATTCCCATGGAAAGATCCCAACTTTCAAAATTCCAAGAATTATCAAAACAAACTTGGTGCTATAACCATAAAGCATCAAAACAAAAAAATCACAAAAGGTCCAGACTCTGGCGTGCTTAAAATCCCTGAAAATAATGTAACGTCAGCGTTTTATTGGACTAAGAGTAAAGAGAAACTCATCAGCACGTCCTGAATTTAAAGTGCTGACCGTCTCCTGCAGACAACAGTTGGATAAATACGACTTAAAAACACTCAGTCGAACCCGCTCTAATGCTTAAATCGATGCCTGGACCTGGTTAAAGGGATTAATCAAACACTTCCCAGCTGCCCAGGTCTAATCCCCCCCAGTCACAACAGATGTACCAGGATAAGTGGCAGACTGGAGCCTGGAGGTGAGACGGGAACACGTTTACACCCTGAGATAGAGCTGCAGAGGAGCTCAGAGTCGCCCACAGCTGAGAGATTTAACCAAACATGGATGCACAAAATGTTTGAGATTGACACCTAACAAACTAAAATACTTTAAAGCTCATATTTTAACGTTTTAGTTTGTGAATTAACCCTTTACATCTCACCCAATTCAGGCATGTATACAATGCTGGGTCAATGACAAAAAGAGGGTCTAAAAACTTATTTTTAAAAAGGTCTTTGAAAATGGATAAAAAACATATTTCTGAGGGAAGAATTATGTTTTCTAACAGATTTCAGGAGATGACCAACATTTCAAAGTTTTTAGGTTCATTATTTTTTAGTATTTTTAATTTGATCACCCAAAAATGTCAGGTGGCGCAACCAAATATATGAAAATATATTTATATGTTCCTGTTATTTTTTCTGTGTGAAATAATGGGCAAGTATCTCTCAAGTGTCTGTAGTGACTCATACATTTTCACTTTGTGTGCTTCATTTCTTTTATTTCTGGATAAGATAAATAATTTTGTGTTAAAATAACATTTCACATTATTACATTGGTTGTACCACCTGACATGGAAATTGTTCCAGTCACCAATGAAGTGAAAAAATCTTTTTTATCAGTATTTCAGAGAAATCTACAAACTTTTCCACTTGGTCACAAATGTCATTTGGGGTCCTCTGGCTGATGCAGTTTCCTGTTTCCTGTTTTATTCTCTTCACTTTAAAATAAAAGTCTAATGTTACGGTTGCACCACCCTGACATTTGACAAGGTGAAAATTACGGGACAAAAGTTTTTTAAATTTCTCAACAGCTTTAAAATTCTTTTTATTTGCAAAGAATGTTTTATTAAAAAAGGTTCAAGCATAAAATAATGCCACTGTGTTTTTAATTTCCATTTACAATAACTGACATTCAATTTTTAGAGTTTAATTACTGTGGATACTTGTCAGGACGGTTGCACCACCTGACATTTTGGGGGTTTGAGGAACCAAAACACAGAAAAACATGTTATATTTTAATAGTTTAAAGATGTGTTCAAATAACACAGGTTTCTTAGAATAAAGAAATACATGTGATGAAATACTCAATTCATGATGGAAGAAAATATTACACTCGGGCACAAAAACACGTCATGGACCCTGCTGTGTTTCAGAGCTTATAACTGTAGAACCATAATGAGAGATCTTTAACAACATTCCCAGAGTTGCAGACGTCCTGCATGTTTTTCCTCAAATTGAACGTTTTAAAGATAAAATCTTGACTCACCCTCTGCTGAATGGTGGCATGTTTATGCTCCATCTCCCTCTTCTCCATGGCTGAATCGATCACCAGCTGATCCAGCTGATCCAGTCACACGCACAGAAAATGAAAAACAAGTTCAGGTACATGCCAGACAGTGAAATTACTCACAACATGTCAACAACTTTTCAGAGAGGCTGACGCCGACATTCTCCAGAGACAGGAAAGACCTCTGATGTCAGGTCGGGTCAGGTCAGAGCGTTTCGTCACGCAGCATCGATTCACTCACGCCGTGACACTCCACTGACCCCGAAATCACACATGAGAAAAACATACATCTGGGTTTGTTTATGCACCAAAAGAGGAGGCTTTTAATTCTAGATTTGATGTGTAATCAGATTAACATCTAACAAATAAAGTTGCGTCAGCATGAGCTCAAATTATCTGTTACACAACAGCTCATCGACGATAGTTCAAATGAGGATCAAACCGATTCAAATCCAGGCAGAGCGCCAGAGGAGAGGCCGGCGTTTTCGCTCACCTCAGCAGCCAGTTTCTTCATGTACGGGTCGATCTCGTCCAGGAGGTTGTAGCCCTGCTGGAAGAGCGAGTACTGGGCGTGCATGAAGGACAACATCTGGGCCGAACAAAGAGAAAGAATGAAAGGATTATTTTTCTGAAAGGCCACAAAAACAGAATATTCAAAGTCTGTGTGGATTCACGCACAGCATCCAGGATCTCGAACTTCTTCTTCGCCTGGAGGACGTTTATCTGCAAGAAACAAAGATATGAAAGTCTCAGGCTCACATTTTTTTTAAGAAGAAGAAGAAGAAGAAGAAGAAGAAGAAGAAGAAGAAGAAGGTGGGGTGACCCCGTAACCGAAATACCCAAAGATGAAAAAGAAGCTTCACAGCCCATACGTTTATTTAAAACACTCCTTTTCTGTTTTAAGTGATCATTTTCTATTTCTTCCAGTAAAAACAAAACAAAATGAAAAACCGCTTTCTTTACATTTCTTGCCCATAAGAAGTAGAAATTTTGAAATAAAGCCTCAAAATTTCTACTTTTTCTCTTACATGTCAATTTTTCTTCTCATAATTTCACTTAAAATCTCAAAATATTGACATAGCTATTAAAACTTTTCACCTATTTCAGTATTTTAACATTTTATCTCATTATTTGACTTCTTATCCCCAAATTCTGATTTTTTTTTTTAATCAAATAATTTTGAGGAACTAACTTGGGACTCTGAATTTTTATCCAAAACTTTGACTTTATTTTCAAAAAAATATTGACTTTTTTCTAAAACCTTTAAAACATTATCACGTTTTATTTTTCTTTCTTCAGTTTTAACCTAAACTCAGAATCAACACTTTCTCATAACTTTGCCAAAAAAATCTCAATACTTTGTCTTATCATGTTTAAACTTCAGTCCTTTATTGCATCATTTGACTTTTAACCTCAAAACTTGAACTTTTTATCTAATTATATGACTTTCAATCTCAAAATTCAAACTTTTTTTTTCAAAATTCTGACTACTTATTGAAAATTTTTGACTTCATAGCTTAGAGTTTTGACTATTTACCTCAATATTTTGACCTTTTATCTCAAACTTTTGACATTTCATCTCAAAACTTTAACTTTTTATCTAATAATTTGACTTTTATCTGTAAAATTTGAATTTTTATCCTAAAACTTTGACTTTATTTAGTCAAAACTTTGACTTTCTCATAGCTTTGACTATTTTAGCTCAATATGTTGAATTTTTTAATCACATTTGTACTTTTTTCTTGTAGTTTTGAAGTTACTTCAAATTTAAGACTCTCTCATAACTTTTACAGAATAATCTCGATAAATTCTTTTTTATCTCAAAACTTCAATCTTATATCTTTTAATTTGACATTTGAAATGATTAAAAATTCTGAATTTTTATCTCAGAATTTTGACTTTATGTCAGAATTTTGACCTTTGATCTCAAAATTTTCACTTTTTATCCCAAAACTTAACTTAATACGGGCCAAAAAATCTCTCATGAATGCCAAGTTTTTATTTATTAATTAATTAATTTTTTCAACTAGCAGAAATGGGCTTCCATAATAATGCCTTACCACATGCTTAAATAAAAAAGGAAAAATGATTAATTTCTCTTATTCCTAAATATAGATACTGCCTCAAAATCTGAGTTCAGGATTAATTTAGATTTTGAGGTCTTTAAAAGTTCACACAAAGTTGACAGCTTTGCAGAAAGTGTACGGTGCCTCCCACAGTCACGACCATGAGGAAAACCATATACATGCAGTTTATCTGTAAAAGTGCATTTCAACTTCAGCAGAGACATAATTTTACACCCAAAAAAAGGAAAAGTCCAGGCAAGAGAGGACGTTTGGTCATTTGAAAAATAGTAGAATTAACAGTTTAAACCCTCAGGAGGCAGAAGTAACTCCCTCTAGTGGTCATCTTTACTGTTTTTAATTGTTTCACAGGAAAACTTTACACACACACACACGTCGCCTATGGCTCATCCTCACATTGTAAATCCTTAGTGATGCAAACCTAAATGACATTTTGTGCTACATTTAAGAGGTCACTCATACACGCCGTGAATCTCTGACCTTTTCTGCCTCCAGACACTTTCAATTAAGACTGAAAAGACGTCTGGGAGCAGAGAGAGAGAGAGGCAGAGAGAGAAAGAAGGACACAGGCGTGACAGCGATCGCCCTGAATCAGCGTCTCTGTTCCCGCAGGCGGCTCGTGTAGGAGGAGACGACTTGTGGGCAAAATAAACACACGAGGCATATGAAGAGAGAGGAGTCAGAGACGGGAAGTGTCACACGAGAGGAGGACGGAGGGAGACGACGCTGCAGGCGAGAAAAGCTCTGACACAGTCATTCCAACAACCGTACGAGCCAGATTTGTCTTTGAAGTGAGGATTAAATACAAATAAGGATCTGATTTCATTTATTAGTCTATTTTAAAGCTTATTTTGGGGCTTCTCTACTTTTTTACAGCTTAGATTGGTCAGTGGATGGAGCAGGAAACTTGTAGACGAGCGGGGAACCATGACCACCTCTGCTTTACTTAAAAATGTATATACTTTGTTGGTTTCCTTCTTCATATTTTGGATCATTATCTCAGTTTTTCTATCAAAGAAAAAAACAGAATACAGTGATTTGCAAATCCCGTTTAACCTATATTCACTTGAATACACTAAAAAAACAAGATATATATTGTTCAAACTGATAAAAATGTACTGTTTTTTTTCAAATATTCACTAAATTTCAAATTTGATGGCTGCAACACGTTCCTAAAAAGCTTGGACAGGGGCAACAAAAGACTGAGAAAGTTGATGATGCTGAAAAAAAGCTGTTTGGATCATTCTACAGGTGAACAGGTTGATTGGAAACAGGTGAGTGTCATGATTGTGTATAAAAGGAGCATCCCCAAAAAGCTCAGTCCTTCACAAGCAAAGATGGAGCCAGGTTCATCACTTTGTCAACAACTGCGTGAGCAAACAGTCCAACAGTTTAAGAACAATGTTTCTCAACTTTGTCCAACTGCAGGAATTGATGGATTTCATCATCTACAGTCCATAATATCATCAGAAGATTCAGAGAATCTGGAGAAATCTCTGCACTTAAGCAGCAATTGTTATATTTTAATAGTTTAAAGATGTGTTCAAATAACACAGGTTTCATAGAATAAAGAAATACATGTGATGAAATACTCAATTCATGATGGAAGGAAATATTACACTCGGACACAAAAAGGGACGTCAAGTCATTGACCCATATCCGACTTCCAGGAGTCAGAACAGGTGTGTATCCACTCACCTGTAGCACATAGTCCAGAGCGAGGTGTCTGAAGCACTTGCGCGTGATGCTGAGCGTGCCGGCCGCCTCCTCCACCTCGTGCGGTTTGTTCCTTGGAGCCTGAGCGTTCTTCACCTGCGCGATCTCCATGTCCTCCCTCACCCTGTCGAAGTGCTTCTTTGTCTCCTTGAACTTCCGAACATCCCTGAGAGAGGAAGTTTGAGAGAGGGAGGTTTTTGGAGTCACTAAAAAGTCAGCGTGACTCCACAGGTAACCCACTTTGTCCACGCCGTTCATGATACGTCTGCGACAAAGTGTCTAAGCGGTGAAAAGGTTGTACTCTTGAATATTTCAAAACTCCAAAAAGGTTTTTAAAGGGGTTACAGGGCTAAGTCTCCTCTTTTAAAGGGTGGTGCACTTTGGCTTTTCGTCTACCTGTGGTGAATAATTCATGAGTGGAACAGTCAGGTTACTCACTCTTTGACAAAGTTGTGCAACTGCTGCTTCACAGAGCGCTGAGCTTGATCAAACAGGATCTGAAAGACAAAAGCAGACGACATCAGTGTTAATGAATCAGGTTTTCAAAATGCATTAACCTTTCTGCACACAGTGTCTCGATTTAAGACCAAAAAACAAAACTAAAACTCTAAAAAACACATTCCGTGTCTATAAATTTATCCAAACTAAAGCCAAGTTATTCAGATGTAATTTTTCATACATGATTCAAAATAATTTGAGAGTCAAATCCATCAAATATCAGGATAAGAAGCTGATTTGTCTTGGTTTTGTGTAAAGGTGATTACAGCTAATCACAGAAAGTGTAATATTTCTTTGACCTGAAATGTGTCAGAATACCAGATATAATTTTTTGCAGTTGATGTTTTCTGCTCTACACCAGAGCGACTCAACCAAAGAGCCGAAGTGTTGAACACTATATTTGCAAAGCAAGAATCTCAGTGGTGAAAAGTGGCAAAAAATGGGTGGAAATGGGTGAAAATTGGGAGAAAGTAACGAAAAGTGGGTGAAAAGTGACTAAAATGAGCAAAAAAAAACCAATCACAAGTGGCAAAAAAAGGGAGACCTGACATTTTCTGAGACACAGAATTTTGGGTTGTCATTATCTGTAAGCCATTATATTCAACATTTCAAGAAATACAGGCTTGAAATAATTCAATTTATGTATGATGAGTCTATATAATATCTGGGTTTCACTTTCTGAAATGAATGACCAAAAATATTTGACTTTTTCATGATGAACTAATTTTTTAGATGTACATGTTTATGCAAAAAGAGTTTCACAAGAATCCCTCTTTCTTTTTTTTGTTTATCCTATTCAAAATGAGGATGATAATAATTGAAAAGAAAAAAATGATTCCCTTCAATAAAGTAAGTGATATCAAATTTCCTTTTTTTTTTTTTTTTTTATGAGGTGTCTTTTGAGCATAATAAAAGAAAAAAGTGAAACAACAAGATCAAACAATGGCAAGTTCAAAAAAGAAGTAAGAAGAAGTGAAAATGTATCATATCTAACCCTCCTCCCTGTATCAACGATTTAACATGTTCCCATATTTTACAAATAATGACAATAATGTCACTACTTGTAATATGTTATATCATATATACACATACACACACATACACATATACCTATTCATACAAACATTCCTGTATACATTGTTACCATTACTATCACACAGCTATATAATAATTATGATAATAACAGCAGTTACAATAATAATGAACATGGTTTACAAGGCTTTGATATTATATATCTGATATTTTGAAAATGACAAGAGACAAAGATGACGATAGGATAGAGAAGAACCAACTACCGATGTATAATACATATATAAACATTAATTTATACAGAATAAGGGTCAATGACAAAAAGAGGGTCAAAAAATGTATTTTTAAAAAGTTTTTTGAAAATGGATAAAAACATATTTCTTAGAGAAGAATTATGTTTTCTAACAGATTTCAGTAGTTGACCACCATTTCAAAGTTTTTAGGTTCATTATTTTTTAGTATTTTTAATTTGAGCACCCAAAAATGTCAGGTGGTGCAACCAAATATATGAAAATATATTTATATGTTCCTGTTATTTTTTCTGTGTGAAATTATTGGCAAGTATCTCTCAAGTGTCTGTAGTGACTCATACATTTTCATTTTGTGTGTTTCATTTCTTTTATTTGTGAATAAGATAAATAATTAGATGTTAAAATAACATTTCACATTATTGCATTGGTTGTTCCACCTGACATGGAAATTGTTCCAGTCACCAATGAAGTGAAAAAACCTTTTTTATCAGTATTTCAGAGAAATCTACAAACTTTTCCACTTGGTCACAAATGTCATTTGGGCTCCTCTGGCTGATGCAGTTTCCTGTTTCCTGTTTTATTCTCTTCACTTTAAAATAAAAGTCTAATGTTACGGTTGCACCACCCTGACATTTGACAAGGTGAAAATTACGGGACAAAGGTTTTTTACATTTCTCAACAGCTTTAAAATTCTTTTTATTTGCAAAATGTTTTATTTAAAAAGGTTCAAGCATAAAATAATGCCACTTTATTTTTAATTTCCATTTACAATAACTGTTTAATTACTGTGGATACTTGTCAGGACGGTTGCACCACCTGACATTTTGGGGGTTTGAGGAACCAAAACACAAAAAAACATGTTATATTTTAATAGTTTAAAGATGTGTTCAAATAACACAGGTTTCATAGAATAAAGAAATACATGTGATGAAATACTCAATTCATGATGGAAGGAAATATTACACTCGGACACAAAAAAAGGGACGTCACGTCATTGACCCATAAACGATCAGTAACAGCATTCTGGGATTCTCACACCAATACTATCTATTCCTAGTTTTGTTTATCTAATATGGAGCTCTTTTTAAGTGGAATGATTTATTTCTTGTATTTGTTTAACAACAAACAACAAAGGGAACCTAAAAAAATCATGTGATAAATCACAATTGCAACACAGTGAGAAATAATTACTAATTGGATCGAAAGGTAAAAGCATTTCTTGAAGATTTGGTTGGTTTATGCGAAATGAAATAGCTGAAAAAGATCACAAGGATGAAAAAATAATGGTGGAGAAGTGAGAAATGTTCATTTTCGATTTAGAAAAGACAAGAAAATAAAGTGGTTTGTTTCTGTTTTGACAGATAAAGCCCAAAAAACAGATAGATAATACTTTTTTTTACACATTCTCACTCCTGCAAATGAGAAATGATAAATGAAAGAAGATTTTTGGAGGGAAAACAACAAAGGCTTCAGTTTCTCTTTCTCTCCAACAGAGGGCGACAGAGCTCATCATTTCCTCCATTAGTCGCATGCAAATAATGCAAATGAGCCTGCGGAGAAATGAACGGTGCAGGAATGTCACTCTGACTCAAACACACCCGCCTGAACACAATAACACCGCGCCTTTGGTTAGGTGTTTTACATCGGAGGAGCCTCCTCCTCTGTTTCACCCTCTGAGCACATCATCTGTGATCACTGCTGCTAAATAGGTCACTCGGGCAGAGAGGGAGGGAGGGAGGGAGGAAGTGAGGGAGGAGAGGAGGGTGACACTGCAGAGGAAATGCAGGGTGAACACAAACTGTCAGAAAAACCATGTGCTTTCACCACAACTGAGCAACGGGATCGGTTAAAGGGTTCGCATCCTCATCCTGCCCGAATAATTGGATCTACGGCTGCATGAGGGGATTAGGAGATTCTGCCTCAAACTCAGCTTACGGCTGTTTTAACTCAGGGATTACTGGCACAGAATCCTGATGAGTAAGACACTTTTCTTTTGACGCAGTCGTAGGCGTTGAACACTGGCTATAAAAAATAAGTACACATGACTCTAAGCTGACCAGGCCTCAGAATCAAAAACAGGCAGACATGGAAGTGGTCAGCGTGTGCTTTTAGAGCGGCGTGTTTGTCTCCACGGCTTCGTTTTACGGCTCTATAAACTCGCAGAGTCTGAATAAGTGTAAGAAAGATCAACAAGGCGGCTTTCGCTTCCTGTTTGTTTGTTGTTTTGAGGTTCTGTCGTCACATCAGAAACCAGAATGTGACCACGAGGCAGGACCAAAGACTGCAGAGGTGACAGATTTACAACAGATGAAGCCAGAACACTTAGAGCTCCCCCTGCTGGCTGACGAATACATGAGCCAGGCTGAGTTTTAAAGCAAATAAAAGTCTGTTTGACAGCAACAGATTCCAGTTTAACTTCTTACGTCCCACCCAGTCATTAGCGACACGTTTGTCAAACATTTGAATTCTACAAAAATTAGGTTTTTCACATTTGAGTCACTAAATTTGTTTTACAGTTTTCTCCACCAACAAAACGTAATTAGTGAAAGAATCACTCAGATAGAGATCACAATGACTGGGACGTCCTACCTGTTTGGGGTCGTTACGTCACATCCTGACGCCCGTACCCTGAATATTCACTCTCCTTTCCACCAGAGGAATCCAGAGTTCAAACATATCAAAAGTGTTGTTTCATCAAATTATTCCAAGTGGTGAAATTTCTCCTGTAAAGTCCGTTGTTTGTCTGTCGTGTCCGTTCTCATCAATAACAGCAGCTTCACAGTCTTATGGCATTTCCTCCTCAATGTCAATCTGACAAAACTGGGTGTGTTTGGTTTCCTAAGTGTTCTAGCTGCACAAAAGTGACCCCGTAGTTTTCTGTGGTGTTTTCATCCCAGGACAGCTTGTGATTGTCAACAAGCCCTCCCTGCTTGAGTAGCCCATAGCGCACGGTGGTCTTGCGTAATGACTCCATTAGAGGGTTGTTTGTTGGAAAACAGGCTTGTCAATCACTCAAACACATAACCAATAGACTTACCATTCAAATCGAGCCAGCTGCAGCCATTTATATCATCAACGAGACCTATTTATCCCTGTGCATATCTTGATTCACGCAACAGAAGAGGTACAATCCATGATTGCAAACTACAATTTCATGATTTTTGGAAAACTTTTCCTGTAAGAGAGCAAAGTTGACTGAAAAGAGGACACTGAGCACTGATGAAGCTGGTTTTGTTTGCACAGTCTTCGGATGAGAGCGTGGACAGTGAGTACAACTCAGACTAAAAACTCTCTAACTCTTACAAGATTTTACCTACAAAGCTCAAATTTCACTTAGATGTAGACGAAAAGGTGTAGAAGCAACGTGGTGGATGTTTTATGTCTGGGATGAAGCATCGTGAAGTAATTGATTTTCTAAAATGGTTATAAAAAAATGAGGAGAAAAAAGTGTTTGAGCTGCATTTATCCTGATGTGGACTTTAGCCACATATTTAAACATAATATTTTCTGAAAGTAGGGGTTTTAATCCTATAAATGAGGTGTCACTGATGAATTTTGATCTCATTTTTCTTCAGTATTAAGCTCTGAAACATAGTATGGTAAATAGGCCAGAATTGGGTGGAGTGTATGAAGTTAAAGTCCACTCTGGCTTTGTTTGGTCACGTGTGGTCAATCTGTTTTTCTGGCTGCAGTTTAACAACCTCCTAGAAAAGCACAAGTGTGCCATCGAGGACTCCACAAACATGCAAAAGACCCAAAACAAGATCCACAAGAGCTGTAAACACAGGAGTGTAAGATTAGCTCTGAACGCTGGGCAGGCAGATGGTGACTCAGAGAAAACCGCCATCTTTAAATGTCGTCAACAAGTCAACGGGCAAACCTCTGTGTTTGTGAGCTGCTGTGAAACTTCCTGATGCTGTGGGGAGAGCGGCCTGCAGCATTCCTGAGCTGCTTTGTGGGAAGTTTACACCCCACTTTGAGGGAAGGATATGCAGCAGGTTGTTTCTCTGTGGGGTGTGAAGCAGCACGAGCAGCTTCGCTTTAAAGAGCTGAACAATGTGACAACCTGTCTGTGCAGTAAACTCTAACATACTTGAATACATTAAAAATAAATTAACAAATCTACAGTCTCCACGGGCTCATCCGTGGTGTTTTTAATCCTCTAACCAGACAGCGGCTCCTCAACAGGTTCAAGTCTACATGCAGATTAGGATAAATAAACACATTTTCTGCTGGATTAAACTGTAGTTTGAGCTCAATGAAGGAGGAACGTCAGAAAATCAGAGTTCGTCTGAGGCCATGTGTTGTTGTTTTGAACAGATCTGGTGTTATAAACAGTGGTAACAGTTAAATATGATGACAAAGGGAAGTTTCACACTCTGCTGTAGTAATAGAGTCAGTATTAACTATTTGTGGTGTTATTTCTCAGTGATGATGTGTCAACTCTGAAGACGAAGTGGAGCCACAGTTTGTGATGCATTAATTCAACCCACTGTGGAAAGAAGCAATCAGTGTGTAGCCATAGTGTTACCTATTTACCATACTATGTTTCAGCTTATAACTGTAGAACCATAAGGTCAAAATTCATCTCTTTTGAAAGATTAAAATCTCTTGTTTCAGAAAATGTCTTGTTTTTATATGTGGCTAAAGTCCACATCAGCATAAATGCAGCTAAAACACTTTTTTTTCTCCACTTCTTTTTTTTTCTAAAACCAATTCTTGGACATCATTAACTTCAAGATGCTTCATGTCAGACATGAAACATCCACCACATCACTTCTACACCTTGTCATCTACATCTGGGAGAAATTTGAGCTTTTTTAGGTAAAACCTTGCATGAGTTGGAGATTTTTTAGTCTCAGGTGACCAAACACCAAAAGAAGCATTCTCATTTTTCTCTTTGTTGTCAGTTTTGTTCTCTCTGTGAAAAGGTAAAACTAAAAAAATTACAGCTCACAGTCACAGATTGTTCCACTTCTGTTGCGCATATGACATAGAAGGATTTTTTTTTACGCTTTTCGGCAGTCTATCTAGCTACAGCAGGTTTCATGTGAACGGTAAGGCTATTGGTTACTGTGCGTGCGATTGGCGGGGCTGAATTTACACAGTATGAGCTACTGGCTACAGGCTAGTGAAGCAGAGAGCACTTCTTGTATAAATCAGGCTCTCCTGGCATCAAATCTCCATGTATTGAGATGGGGAAGTCAGAAGTCAAAGGAAATAAACCTACCCAGCTTCACCAGATTCACATTGAGGAGGAAATGCTCTAAGACTGTGAAGCTGCTGTTATTGATGAGAACGGACACGACAGACAGACAAACAACGGACTTTACAGGAGAAATTTCACCACTTGGAATAATTTGATGAAACAACACTTTTGATATGTTTGAACTCTGGATTCCTCTGGTGGAAAGGAGAGTGAATACTCAGGGTACGAGCTACAGATGTGTTATAATGACCCCAGCAGAGATAAGGTTTCACAGTTGTTGTGATCGCCATCAAAGTGATTCTTTCACTAATTGCGTTTTGTTGGTGAAGAAAATTGTTAAACAAACTCGGTGGCTGAAATGTAAAGAATCTAAGCTTTCTAACATGATGTATTGCCTTAAAATGAATTTATAGATAAAGTTTTTTGGAAATAGAGAAGATTTTTATGCAAAACTAGACTGAAACGTGCTCCCCTAAACTGATAACTGCTCGTGTTTTTAAAGCAACTAGTTGGTTGCTATGAACAAGCTCTTTATTTATGTGCTGACTAAAAGGATGTTGTCATATTAACTCTTTCATTCCAGCTTGTTCCATAGGTGGATCCTTTGCCCAGAGGGTTTCTGTTCTAACTCAACGCACTTTCACTCCTGTTCAAATTACGACTTAAATGACTGTTTGTTTGGATTAGAAAGTGTCTCAACGGTTATTAACCATCCCTACACTTTAATCTCACGTTTAATCGACACAAACATACACCATGGAGCAGGAATGTGTAGGACAAAGAAAACTCTGTTGAAGATTTTGAAGAGATTAGTCAGAGAGTGAGAGAGAGAGACAGAGATATCTGGCACATCATGAATGAGCTGATATCAGAGCTGAGGAATGAAACGTCTTTAAGCACAATGAACTACTGTGCTGACTATGAGATTACTAATTTCCCTTCTCTTATTCCAGCGTGTCAGGGCACAAACTGATGTCATGAAACTATCAGGTCATAATCCTAAGTTTTAAATAAACAACTTTAAAGCCTTTCCGTCAAATCAGACAGGAAGGTGTCAAGCTCAGGCAAGAGGAAGATTTGTTTTAAGACTATTCAGAAAGGTTGGCCCAGATTTCAAGGAGTCGGAAGGGTTCAGCTCTTAGTTTTGACCTACATATTCTCACTAAGCTACATTTGGACTGAGCATAGGCTAATCAAAAAAAAACAAAAAAAAACTTTATTTGTCCCAGATGAGAAATTTCAAATGAAGCTACACTGTAAAAACTGAAATCTGAGCAAGTCATTGCGTCTTATTTGTGGTAAAAAATTGTCGTATTTTTCTTGATTTGAGCCACATTCACCAGACCAGGTCATAAAAATATCTTATTTTAAGTTTTTAAAAGACAAAAATGAGGTGTAAATTGCTTGTAACATGTAAAAAAAAATCTACCAATGGGATAAGACGAATTTGTCGTAAAGTTTCTAGAAATTAGAAAGATGTCTTAAAACAAGAAACTTTTTCTTATCCTGTCAGCAGATTTTTTTTGACTTGTTACAAGCAATTTAAACCTCATTTTTGTCTTTAAAAAACTTAAAATAAGACATTTTTATGACCTGGTATGGTGAATGTGGCTCAAATCAAGAAAAATAAGATAAATGTTACTAGAAATAAGATGTAGTGAGTTGCTTAGATTTCAGTTTTTGCAGTGAAGCTCTGTACTTTTTTTCAGAAACACAACAACTCTTATACTGCAAAAACAGAAATCATAGCATTAAAACTTGTTTCAAGATTTAGCTCTACCTCAAGTTGCTTGATTTAAGAATAGCACAAAAAAATCATCTTTTTAAGACACAGTTTATTTAGCAAACAGCTCAGAATTATACAAACCCATACTTAAAAATCAAGAATTATCTTAATCATACTTCTCTAATTCTAAGTACTTTAGACTTAAAAAAAAGTGATATTTTTCATTCCATTTGCTAAAATTAAGAATATAAGAAGCATGAAATTAGATTCTATTGCTCTTATTCAGTATATTTCACTTAAAATTCTTCTTCAGGAAGTTTGTTTTCAAGCATTTTAATCTAAAAATGAGCTTTTTCTTCTTGTTTTAGGATCTGAGAATACTTATCAAGGTCATCTTGTTTTTAGATTTATCAGTTTTATTTCAAGATTTCTAGTCAAGTGAAATCATCTTGCTGCATGGACAGATAATTTCACTAGTTTTAAGATATTTTTCCATCAAATTTAGTATTTTTATCTTATATTCAGACTCCCTTTTTTGCAGCATTCACCTTTTCAAACAAAGGATTCAGTTACAGTCTGGGAGGAATGAGAACAACTGCAGATGCAGACAGACAAAAAAAAAACAAACAAAAAACGTCCTGCTTTGTTTTCCAGTTTCCAAATATAACTGAGAGACACCAGCGTTAGCAAACATCAGGGGAATACAGTCATTCAGCACACACACACACACACACACGTCTTTTATTGCGGCTTCTTTTATTTTGTATGATTGCCGTCACCTCCGTCAAGACTCTTTGCTCTCCTTCCTCTGTTGCGTTCATATCTGTTGAATTATCGCCCTCATTCTTTGTCGCTGTCGTTCTTTTCTCCTCATTCGAGCTTTTTTGAAGTCTGCAGACGTGTTCCTAATCTTTCCATACTCTGGCATGTTTTGGGTGCATGAGGAGAAAAGTATTAAAAAATCATGAAACATGCATTTAACCGTAAACGATATGTGTTTATGACCTAAATCCTGCGACCCATACATGTCTCCTCTCTCCATACTGCGAACTCCATCGTACGGCGATTCCTTTATGCGAACGACGCTCCGGCTTCTTTAAGACTTGGCAGCCGAGGCGCTCGTCTCTCTTTCAGCCTCTCCTCATTTCTAATGGATGTTGAGAGAGTCAAACGAGAGTCAATAATTGATGGAGTATTCATATGGAGTTTCATGCCTGAATTAAACAGAGAGAGTTAAAAACCTTGGCCTGATTCTGAAGGAGAGAGACGTGTTGTGAAATCTTCGCGAAAAAAAAAAAAAGGGAAAGTCTCGGAGTCAAACTTGGCGTGTGTTTGACGTTCGCACAAACAGAGCCTGCTTGTTCCGTTGTGCGCTGGTACCGGACCGGCAAAGAGAGCCAGGATACCAGGAAATGGAGGGGAGCGAGGGCCAAGAGTCTTTTATACTTTTCTTGGATGTGAGCGTTTGCTTGTGTGAGTTCACGTCCGCGTGTTCGCTCCAACACATGTGGAGCCGTCTGTGTTTATGTTTTCAGAGCTGACTGATAGATTATTATTCAGACTGATACCAAAAAGTGATTTAAGAGGAGAAGAATCCACAGATATGAACCCAGGAGGGGACGCATGAAGTTCATTTTCTGACCGTCGGAAAAGGATCATTCAAATATTTTACATCCATACAAACTTGAACTTTACTTACACTTCAGCAGCAGGACGCTCAAACTAATCCAGCACAAACAGAGCTGAATAAAAGTTTTCAAAGAGCCTGAACAGTGATTTAAACTCAGTGTAGTTTTCCAGCTTCTACCTTTTGTTACAGAATCGTCTCTAAACTTGACTGTTGTTCTGCTTCTGCTGCAGCAAATACAGATTTTAACCAGTTTCAGAGAACTAAAACATGATCCAGTTTGCATTACATGTTCTTCAAGGGTTCAAAACACTAAAATACATCAAATTAAACATGTTGATTCACCTCATCTTTAACATTTCTTCCCGTTTTATCTCATAATTTTGACTATTTACCTCTAACTTTTGACTACATTATAATAATTATGACTTTTTGTCTTGAACATTTGAGTTTTTTGTCTCAAATTTTGCCCTCTTATCTCACATCTTGCCTTTTATCTCTAAGTATTCCACTTTTTCTCACAATTTTGACTTTTGTTTCAATGTTTTGACTTCATATCTCCAATATTGACCAAGCCTCTCATAACTTAGACTCTTTTCTCACAATTTTGACTCTAAATCCAAAAAAAATGTTGACTTTTTGTCTTCAACTAATGACTTCCTTATCATGGTTTTGACCTTTGACTTCTATCTCAAATTTCTTTTTTATAATCTAGAATCTCTTTTTTTTCCTCACAATTTTGACTATTTATTTCAAAATATTGACTTTTTGTTTCAAAATTTGAATGCTTATCTCCAATGTTGACTAATCATCTCATAACTTAGACTTTTTATCTAAAATTTTGACCTTTTAACTCAAAATTTCGACTTTTTATCTCAAAATTCTGACTTTTTAATCTAGAAAAGCTGACAAAATATTGGAACTTGGGTTGTGTTTGGTTGTAATAGTGTTAAGGATTTCATTGGATTATTTTTACTACTATTATATGTTTTGAAAATGTATATCTTTTCTCCATTAAGAAAACTTATGGTGTTACTCAGACCATGTAATTAAGTTGATTAAGTTGATTAAGTTTATTTCTACATTTATTTATTCATTTGTTTAATTTGATTTTTTGCAAAACGGGTCGGAAAGATAAGCATAAGCTTCAGCCTTCACCCTTTCGATTAGCATCAACCATTATGTGATATTTAAATCTATGAAATATTTGTTGTGCATGGTCTTTAAATGCTAATCAAATAAAAAAATTGAATTGAATTATTCTATCTCTAAATTTTGACCTTTTTATACTGATTTGACCTTTTATCTCAAAATTTTTGACCTCTTGCTTAAATCTGAAATTTTGCCTTCTATCTCAAAATGTTGACTTTTTTACCATAATTTTGACTTTTTATTTCAAAATATTGACTTTTCCTCTCATAACTTTGATGCTTAAGCTCAGAATTTTGACTTTTTATTTGAAATTTTGACTTTTATCTTTAATTAGACTTAGGATCTTTTATTTTCACATTATTTCACCACCATAAAAGAGGACATATCCGCTCAAAAGAGGACGTTTACTCACCCTGTATTAGCCCACCTGGACTCAGACAAAGCACCAAACCCTGACTGTTGGAGGTTTTGGTCTGATGGAGCTGCTTGTTTCTTCATTTGTGTTTATAAAAGTATTAAAATCTGAACTGAAGAGGAGAGCAGACTTTTCTGTTTAGTCTCATTTTCCTCCTCCTTTTCCTCCTGTTCCTCCTCTCTCTGCTCTCAGACTGAACACTGACGTCCTGTCTGAGCTCTGACCTGCTGAGGTCGTTAAAAACAAAGATTACACAACAAGAAAAGACAAACTGATGGATAAAACTAACAAAATAAAAGCTGAGGATCTCCATCACCCTTTTCTCCTCATTCTCGTGCCTCTCCATCAGCTTTTTTTTCTCCTCATTCTCCAGCTTCTTTTCGTCTTCTATTGCTGGCTTTACTCCTTCTCCTATATCTCCTGCTTCTACCTCTCCTCTTCCCCTTCACTTGCTTTTCCTTTTTCTCCTGCTCCTCTTTCTTTCTCCTGTCTCTCCTTCATCTTCTGATCCTCGTCCTACTTCTCCTTCTTTTCCTTTTTTTTCTTGTTCTCCTGGTGTCTTTTTCTCCTTCACCTGCTCCTTTTTCTTGTCCGTCTCTTTCAACTATTCCTCCTGCTTCTCCTCCTTCACATGGCCCCTTTTAACTATGCTTCTTCTGAACCTATTTCTCCGTCTGTCTTTTCCTCCTTCTCCTGCTCTTCTTGCTTGTCTGTCTTATTTAACTGTATCTTCTCCTTCTCCTTCTTTACCTGGCTCCTTGTAACTATTTCTCCTGCTTCACTGACTTCTCTTAAAAATGCTTCTCCTTCACCTCCTTTTCCTGCTTCCTCTGAACCTATTTCTCCTTCTGTTTTTTTCTCCTTTTCCTCCTCCTGCTTCTCTTTCTTTTCTAGTTTCTTTCCTCCTTCTCCTCCTTCTCTTGCTTGCTTGTCTCTTTAACTATATCTCCTTATGAGCCTGCTTCTCCCTCTTTTCTTTCTCCTTTTCCCCTTCATCTGGTGCCTTTACTCCTTTCCCTTTTCTTCTTCTCCTACTTCCCTTGCTTCTCCTTCACCTGACTTCCTTCTTTTGTTCCTTTTTCTTTTCCTCCTGCTTCTCCTTCCCTCTTTACAACTGTTTCTTCTCCTTCTTCTCCTCCGCTTGCTTCCAGATCAATCTTAAGATAACCACCTCAGGTTTTCCTTTGGTGTAAGGTTTCTTTGAAGTCAGTTCTGGTCTCACTTGTTCTGTTTTTGAGAATCTTCTCCTTTCAGCTGACGTTACATTTGAAAACAGTGACTTAGGTCAGGTTTTTTTCTGCGTTCCTTTCTCGTACAGTTTCTCTTCGTCTTCCTGAGCGTCCTCCGTGGGCTGAACTGAGCGCGCTCACACGGGGCCGTCCGTCAGGAGTGGCAGATATAAGCATCATCATGTCTTATTCATGGCGGCGCTGCTGAGGTCCCTGAGCTACAGGAGCGCTGCACACACTCTAATGCACAGCGTGTCGTCTCTGATTTAAACGCCAACATGTAAAAGATGTCAACAGAGAATGTTCCGGAGTCAGCTAAAAGTGTTTCATGGAAGTGAATCACGAGGCTCTTCATGCTGCTCGTTCAAAATTAAATCTGATCTCAGGAGATTTTCTCTCATCGCTTCTGTCTCGCACTGCACCCCGCTCCTCCTTTTTACATGAATGTCACAAAGAAAACCTTTGAGAGCCAATCAAACTCATGTCCGGTCACAGTCTTGGCTCTAATGGACGGAGGGGAAAAACAGGAGGCTGCAGCTGAGCTTTCAGAAGACGAGGCCAGCTGGTCTGAGGCCAGAGAGCGCTCTCTTTCACTCTCTTTCGCTCTCTAACATGCGACATATTGAACCTGACAAACAGAGAATCTGTCAGTCTGACTGAAACCCTGACAGACGCACAGAGCGCTGAAGACGCCCTTAAACCCTGAAGCCCAAACAGGAGGAATGAGATATAAAACGAGAGGAGAGCCACGAGATTTAATGGAGAGATCTTTCATTTTGAAATGTAATTTTCTTTTTTTAACTCCGTTTTGGTCTCCACTGCAAAAACTGAAATCCAAGCAAGTCATTTTGTCTTGTTTGTAGTAAAAATCATCTTATTTACTACTTGGATCAATGCTTCTGTTGTTGAACAAACATCTTCTAAATGAACTTTATAACCTCTAGAATCACACTGCAAAAACTCAATATCTTTCCAAGTACACATTCTTCTAATTTCTGGTCAAAATATCTCATTACACTAAATATAAGACACATTTACACTGCAAAAACAGAAATCTAAGCAAGTCATTATGTCTTATTTGTAGAAAAAAATGTCTTATTGTTCTTCATTTTAGCCACATTCACCAGACCAGGTCATAAAAATGTCTTATTTCAAGATTTTTTAAGACAAAAATGAGGTGTAAATTGCTTGTAACAAGTCAAAAAAATCTGCCAATGGGATAAGACGAATTCGCCCGGAAAGTTTCTTGAAATTAGAAAGATGTTTTACAACAAGAATCTTTTTTCTTATCCCATTTGCAGATTATTTTTAACTTGTTACAAGCAATTGATGCCTCATTTTTGTCTTTAAAAAACTTGAAATGAGACATTTTTATGACCTTGTCTAGTAAATGTGGCTAAAATCAAGAATAATAAGACAAATTTTACTAAAAATAAGACATAATGACTTGCTTAGATTTCAGTTTTTGCAGTGTGGTTGGTTTGGTAGTATATCACTAAGGTTCCTGTTAGATTGTGTCGTATCGTAAAATCGATTTGGTTTGTAGTATATTACTTTATTGTGTCTTACAATATTATCCTGTCTCTGCTTATTCAATTGTAACATGATGTATCACCTTAAAATGTCTTATTTTTCTTGATTTGAGCCACTTTCACCAGACTAGGTCATAAAAATGTCTTATTTCAAGTTATTTAAGGACTAAAATGAGGTCTGAATTGCTTGTAACAAGTCAAAAAAATCTGCCAATGAGATAAGAAAAATTCACCCGGAAAGTTTCTTGAAATTAGAAAGATGTCTTAATACAAGAAAGTTTTTTCTTACCCCATTGGCAGATTTTTTTTACTTGTTACAAGCAATTCAGACCTCATTTTTGTCTTTAGATAACTTGAAATAAGACATTTTCCTGGACTTATCAGTTGAATGTAGCTCATATCAAGAATAATCCGACAATTTTTATCAAAAATAAGACATAATGACTCGCTTAGATTGAGGTTTTTGCTCTTTATGGTAAGATTATGGTGTTGAGCATCTTCATAAACCAATTTTAATCTCAAATAGAGACATAAATCTAAAATTAGCAATAAATAGGATCTGAATTTTCTATTTTCTTAATAAAAGTGAATTCTTCATTCATAGTCTCTGTTTGATTGAACCACTGGACGTGTCATGTTTAACAGTTTGATGTATTGTGTTTGTTTTCTGCACCCAGTTTTTCTACACTGAATTCAGTCTCCATCCCCCACAAACTACAGTATACATACTGTACAAACACACACACACACACACACATCTCCTGGCCATATGTTAACACACTGTGACATGTCAAGGTTAGTACTGTCTAAAGGCTAAAGCTAATCCACGGCTGGCTGAGCGACCCCGACCATTAACCCTCCATCTGTAACCCTGACCCCGCTCTGCCTATAGACTCTGAGTGTGTGTGAGTGTGTGAGTGTGTGTTTGTGTGTGTGGGGTGAGGGGGCGATTTGCGACACATCTTTGTTGCAGCTTCAGAGAGGAATGCGATCGACGCACATGCTCAGCACATTACGGCTTCATTAAGCACGCATCGGGTTCAAGCTAATGGGCTTCAAAGGGTCTCAGAGGGGCAGGATGGGGGGGGTGGGGGGGTGGGGGGGTTAAGAAAGTGGGGAGAAGAAACGACGGTGACGTAAAGCAGGAGCTCGGTTTGATGGCACAATGAGGATGAAATGGGATTATGATACAACCCTCATTCAAATGAAGTTGGGACATTGTGTAAAACGTACATAAAAACTTAATACAATGATTTTAACCTATATTCAATTGAATACACAAAGACAAGATATTTGTTGATCAAACTGATATGAATTTATGACTCATTTTGAATTTGATGCCTACAAAAGTTGCTGAATGCTGAAAAATCAGCTGTTTGGATCATTCCACAGGTGAACAGGTTGATTGGAAACAGGTGAGTGTCATGATCGGGTATAAAAGGAGCATCATCCCCAAAAGGCTCAGTCCTTCACAAGCAAAGATGGAGCCAGGTTCACCACTTTGTCAACAACTGCGTGAGCAAACAGTCCAACAGTTTAAGAACAATGTTTCTCAACTTTGTCCAACTGCAGGAATTGATGGATTTCATCATCTACAGTCCATAATATCATCTCTGCACGTAAGCAGCAAGGCCCAAAACCAACATTGAATGGCCGTGACCTTTGACCCCTCAGGCGGCGCTGCATTAAAAACCCACATCATTGTGTAAAGGATATTAGCACGTGGGCTCAGGAACACTTCAGAAAACCATTGTCAGTTAACACAGTTCATCACTACATCTACAAGTGACAGTTCAAACTCTACCATGCAAAGACAAAGTCAGACATCAACAACACACACAAACGCCGCCGCCGCCGGCTTCTCTGGGCCCGAGCTTGTCTGAGATGGACTGAGGCAAAGTGGAAAAGTCTGCTGTGGTCTGACGAGTCAACATTTCAAACTCTTTTTGGAAATCATGGACGTGGTTTCCTCCGGGCCAAAGAGGAAAAGGACAATCCAGATTGTTCTTAGCGCAAAGTTCAAAAGCAGCATCTGTGATGGTATGGGGGTGTGTTAGTGCCCATGGCATCAAAATGAGTGAATGAGTTTATCTGTTTGAACAATACATATCTTGTCTTTGTAGAAGAACTGAATACAGGTTAAACAGGACTTGCAAGTCATTGTTTTCTTTTTTTATTGTTACATATTATGTCCCAACTTCATTGGAATTGGGGTCATACTTGTAAACTTCTTAGAAAAAGTGAGTACATGTGTGGTAATTTGAATATTTCTTTGTTGAATGAAAGCTTCTTGGAAATAGATGGTATATCATTGTAAAGGCAGCTTATTCCCCTAATGCCAAACAGCTCATTCTGCTGCTGATCGACTCTTGTTTTCAGTTTTCATCTTTCTTCCGTCCTCTGAACGACCTCCTGGGACGCGCTGCAGTTTTGACTGACAGGTACACGGCACTGAACAAAAAGATGAAATCATGTGCGAGAGAAAACGTCCACGGGGGACGAGTTCAATCACAGCTTGACCTCTTCATCGCTCTGAAGGGAATAACAGAGGCTCACGAGGACAATAAATGCTGCTTAATGTTTCATTTAACGACAGGATGAGATCTCTCTCTCTCTCTCTCTGCTGTGTGGAGGGCGTGTGAGGACGGGCTGAAACTCTTACCATGTGGTAGTTGATGATTTCCTGAAGGCTTTCACCACACTTCTCCAGGCACTCCTGGAACAAAAAAGAAAATTAGCACAAAAGGCACCGAAAAAAAAGCCAACTGTAAAACATACTGAACCAAATTTCCCAAGTTTTAAAGCTCATCTGAGTTTCTTAAAGGGCTATTTCTATTTTTTTGAGGAAGTGGTGTCTCAGGCTGTGTTGAGTCTTCAAACATTAACAGGCTTTTGTGTAGCAAAATAAAGTAGCAGAGCAAACACTGAGGCCCCATTTACATGACAGCCTTACAGGCAAAACGCAGTCAATAAAATCAGTGAATATATTGAATGATTCAGTAGATTCAACAGATTCAGCAGCAGAAGCACAACACGATAGTTAGCTATTGCTCCTGTTGTTGTCTGATTCGCGCATGGCAATTTAAGTTGCAAGAATGAAAGTGTGACGTACACAAGCAAAGCAGAGCGTGATGTCAGAATTTCCACTGAAAACTCTGGCTTGCTGTGTTATACAGCAACAGTGGTCTTCAGAAAAAACACAACAGTACCTTTGCGTTTCATCCTAAAACCGTTGTCGTGAATTGCCTCTTCAAAACTAAGTGAATGATTGGGATGAGTCTCTTAAAATTAGTAAAAGGTGTTTTTCCATTAGAAGGTCCAGGGGCCTTTAGTGACACATTCCCAGGAACTAAAAGGGCCTGCAGAGACCTGGTTAGATTATGTAAACTAGGCCAGTGATGTATAGAGAAAAAAAAAGAGTTATTGCACAACACAACCAGGCCAGTAGAGGGCAGTAATGCAGGTCTAAATACTTCATTTCGTATAGGAAGTCAAGCAAGTGACAACACTGTTGCGGCTAAAGTTGTTTCAAAAAAACACAAAACAGCGTCGACCGGCAAAAGACAAGATTATGATGTGTTTCAGCTAAAATAAAACACAACCCGTTATTCAAAGACCATGAGGAGAGTTTAGGAGGTATGGGGGTCATCTTATTATTGACATAGTTCTGGGGAAAAGTTTTTATGGTCAAAACACATCTATAATTGGCGAGCCAGCCAGGAGAACGAAGCCAAAACCAGCTGATAACTGATTTTTTCAACACTAAAAGAAGGTCAGGCTCAAAAAGACCATTGTTAAGGAGGAATTGAATCAAGTCCATCACAGCTGGGGGGTCAGTGCTCCTCCAATCAGAAACAATCAGCTTGCAGGCTCCACCCACAAAGTTTGTAAACATCCGCAAAGTACAGGTAGGGTTGTTTTCAGGGTAAATTAATTTGCAACCCCATTTAAATGACTGAAATATCCCTTTAAGTCTTCAAATCATCACAACTTAACCCTGTGAAGTATTCCCTCTAAAGTTGCATTTCACTATTTTCACCTTTTCTCTTTTGCTCATAACGCGAATTAGACAATATTCATTGGAAAAAGCATTAAGGCAAGCATATGTCGAAATGCTGGTGGCAAATTTAGACCCCTTTTAGGTTAAATAAGCCTTTTTCAGACCTAAAATTTTAAAGATATAACAAGAGACGAAGATTCACAGAAGGAAACCAATAAAACACCATTCTGCGCCTGAGTATTATTGACTAATACTCCCCAAACTGCTGCTGTGACTGCTCGAAAGAGTAAAAAAAATGCTCATAAAAGCTTGAAAATATAACCATCAATTATTTCAGTTCCTTCAGTCAAAGCTTGGTGCATTTCTGTCCTGTGTTGGATTTTTTCCTCTGAACTTTGTCCGCGTAGAGGAACTTTAATTGCGGGGTAAATCCTATTCTTCTGTTTTTTTACAATGGAAACTACTAAAATGAACAAGACTTTAATAAGAAACACACAATTAGTCATACGAGCGAGGCCAAGAAGGCTTTTAATAGAGCTCAATGTCAGCAGCAGTGAAAACAGTCAGAGACGTTGGTGCTGCGAGCAGAGCCAGAGGAAAGTTTCCAGACGTGTTCTGATCCTGGCTCACTGATCCGTTAGTCACCAGGTTTATTCACACACACTCTGAAACACACCTCCATCCACTAATCCAAGGAGAAACTCAGTGTGACCCCGCTGTAAAACAGAGAAATGGTTTAAAAAAGAGGAGGTTCAGGCCTCACCGAGATCATCTCGTCCTTCTTGCACTGCTGAGACAGATCCCGGATCCCGTTCACGAAGAGCTTGTTGGCGCTGACGTAGGCCTTCCCCGCCTCGATCATCCCGCTGCATAGCTTCACCAGCTGTGAGGAAAGAGGCCGGTTAATGAAGGTATCACTTTCACCGCACATTAAGAGAAGCTGTAATTTTTCAATGAAGCTCCCTCCGTCGTCTTCGCGGAGTCTAAGTACAGGGTTCAGGATGAAAATTAGACACATGGATTCAGTGAGTCTGAAAATGTGACGAGTAAAGATCTTCTCGCCTTCAAATATTAGAGATGTAACAAAAAACAATCTAAAACTTCATTAATAAGGGACCTTTCAAACATAGCAGGCAGTTAACCCTTTAATGTCCTCATTTATTAATTCTTAAAAAAAGTGCATGAAGAGCCAAGATATGAGGACATTGCTATAAAGACATTAATCGACAGGTTTTGGAGCTAATAATTTGCAATTGCAATTTTTTGTGCCATTATTTCTAGGTTCCCATCTTTATATGTTTTAAAACAAACACATTGTAGGACATGAACATTATCGTTAAGTACGGCACAACACCAAACCACGACCACTACCACTTGTGACTGATTTTTGTTCATTTAAATCACTTTTCATTTCTTTTTTTGCCACTTTTAGACCATATTTTGATACCTTCTGACTAATTTCAAGGTTGAACCCTAGTTTTCTTGACAATTTCTGAGGTTTTTGCCCATTTTTGACACTTTTTACTCTTTTTCACCACTTTTAGACTATTTTTTTCTATCTTTTGACTGTTTTTGTCACTTTTCTCACCATTTTTTTGTGTCCTCCAAAATTTTCTTGCCAATTTTTGTTGCTTTTGTCTACTGAAGTCACTTTTCATTTCTTTCTTGTGCTACTTACGGACCATTTTTACTACCTTCTGACTATTCCCAGGTTAAATCCCCAATTTAATGGCCAATTTCTGATGTTTTTGCCCATTTTTGACACTTTCCACTCATTTTCACAAATTTTGGACCACTTTTTGGAACAAACTGACTATTTTCCAAGTTTCATCCCAACCTTCTTGCCATATTTGTTGACTGTGGCAATTTTAAGTATTTCACTTTTTGTCACTTTTTCCACCATTTTTGCTAATTTCTGAATTATTCTGAGTGTCCACCGAAATTTTCTGCCAATATTTGTTGCTTTTGTCCATGAAAGTCACTTCTCGCTCTGTTTTTGCCACCTTTGAACCATTTTTTGCAACAAAACGACTACATTCCCAGGATAAATCTAAATTTTCTTGCCAATTCTTGATGTTTTCGCCCCTTTTTCACACTTTTTACTCTTTTTCCCCACTTTTGGAACATTTTTTGCGACAAACTATTATATTCTATTTTCCAAGTTTCATTCCAACCTTCTTGCCATTTTTGGTTGACTTTGGCCATTTTCAAGTCTTTTTACTGTTTTTGTCACTTGTTCCAACATTTTTGCTACTTTCTGAATTTTTTGCAAGTTTCTTGCCAATTTTTGTTGCTTTTGTCCTTTTAAGTCACTTTTCATTCCTTTTTTTGTGCCACTTTTGGACAATTAATTGCTACTTTCTGACTGTTTCCTAGATTAAATCCCCAAATCCCTGCCAATTTTTGTTGTTTTTGGCCATTTTTCACACTTTCCACCACATTTGGTCCAACTTTTGCAACAAACTAACCAATTTCCAAGTTTCATCCCAAGCGTCTCGCCATTTTTTGTTGTCTCTGGCCATTTTTGCATCCCTTTTACTGTTTTTTTCACTTTTTCCACCATTTTTAAGACTTTCTAAATTATTTTTCAGTGTCCCCCAAAGTTTTCTTGCCAATTTTGATGCTTTTACCCAATTTTGAGACTTTTGAGACATGTTGAATCACAGTTTTCTTGACAATTCTTGATGTTTTTGCCCAATTTTGACACCTTATTCTGTTTTTCGCCACTTATGGACCAATTTTTGCAACAAACTTAGTTCTTCCAACTTTTATCCCAAGTGTCTTTACATTTTTTGTTGACCTTCGCCATTTTTACACTTTTCACTTTTTCAACCATTTTTGCAACTTTCTGAATCTTTTAGAGGTTCCTCCAAAATTTTCTTGCCAATTTTTGTTGCTTTTATCCATACAAATCACTTTTCATTTCTTTTCTGTGCCACTTATGGACCATCTTTTGCAACAAACTGACTATAAACTATTCTCAAAGTTTCACCCCACCCTTCTTGCCATTTTTTTTGTTGACTTTGGCCCTTTTTACTTTTGGCCGTTTCTTTTTCTGCCACTTTTGGACAATTTTTTTTTGCTATTTTTTGAGCATTTCCAGGTTTTATCCCAATTAAAATACCAATTTGTATTGCTTTTTGGCAATTTCTACCACCTCAAACTAAGTTTTATTGCTTCTCTTTGCTGTTTTTTGCCCCTTTTTCCCACTTAGATTGTTTCCTTTGTAAAGATAGTGTTTAACAGTTTGTCCCATTGGTTGAGTCGCTGAAATTTTGACACATTTCAGGTGAATGGAGTATTGCAACAGGACATCGCGTGACTGAACCTTATATGCGATTAATTGCCCTGAAAACAAATCTTTGAAATGATTGAAAAAGAACTTTTTACTGATACAGTTTGAGATGTTCCTACAAACACTGAGGTACATTTCCTCCACCTGGAGTCTAAACTTCACCGTCAGAGAGCTAAAAGCATCTCTCCTGACTAATCCTGGCTCTCACCATTACTCAGTGTCAGGACGAGCAGATGCAGCAGTGACACGAGTATTACTGTCGAAACATCTGGCTGCCTCATTACAAGAAAGTGGAGTGATGAAGTCCAGTGTTTTCAGCACTGCCACGTCACGTTTCAACCAACCCCGGCTGAACTGTTCTCCAGGCCTGAGAAACATCCCTGACAGAGCGCCACCAGAGACGCTTTCTGCAGCGTTAGCACTTTGGGATAATGTGCTGCAGAGTATTTATGATGCTGGAAGGAGAGCAGCTGAGGGAAACGAGCACGCTGTGTTTAATGTCGGCTGCAACGGGATACGCTGTGACAGAAAGTGGAGAACAACATACCAGCATTCCTCAGTTTTAATCCAGGGTTACTACAGCTGCAGCCTGTCCAAGTCTGCTTCCCAGAAATGAAATACAACCTGAAAGAGCCTCTAAATCATTTCAAGACCTGATCATTCAAATCCTGGAAACTGAACGTACAGTCCAACTCTGGCTGCTGGTTCTGGAAAAGGAGGCTGAAGCTCCGAGCCTGGGGTCGTCTGATACATCACACATGTTACAAACAGACGTTTCTGAAGAAAAAAAGGTTATGGAGAACATTTCATTTTATCCTACATCACGCTCTGTGGGAGTCTCATTTAGCTGTTTCTCTCTTTAGCCCCGTTTCCACCAAGCGGATCGGTTCGGTTCGTCTCTGTACGGCACGCATTTTGTAGCGTTTCCATAGACTAAAAGCGGGACGGGTCCCCTTATAAGCGACCCGTACCGCTCCACTTTTCAGTACCCTTCCGTTGGGGTGCCAAGCTGCTCCAAACCGGCCTCAGGGGTGGGGCTATAATCACTGCGGTAGTTGATTGGTTAAAAGATCGGTAACTTCCCGTGTGACAGCGGTAATAAAGAACAACACACAACCCCACAGGCAGCCTTTCCTGAAACAAAGCTTTATTACGTTATGGAATAAAGAGCCACATGCTGATCACAAAGTGGAAGAGTTGCTGGATGTCCTCCATCTTTCTCTTTGTTTACAATGCCACAAATTTATTTTTCCTTGTATTTATTCGCGGGGTATACTTTGTAGCGCTCAGAGCGCTGCAGTGACGTCACGCGTTACGTAGCTGACGCAGCTCTCGACATCCGGCCCATCAAGCAGGGTACGGTTGGCTGTGGAAACAGGATCAGGCCTTACTGATCTGACCCGTACCAAAAGTGTACTGATCCGTACCAGACTGCCTGGTGGAAACGAGGCTTTAGTTTTAACAGTATTCAACATCATTGTTAGACTCTCTTTCACTGAAATCTCAAATATTACACCAATATAATCAAAAATCTTCAATCTAATGTTCCACTTCTCCTTTAAATGTCCAAAAATCACAACTGTCTGGTAAAACTTCAATACTCCAATCCACTGCACCCATCAATTCAAAGGCGTTAATGGCGCTTTTTGTTCTTCAGTTGTTATAACTGCTGTTGGTCAAGGACTTTAAAGAATGTACATGCAGGTTTTTTGCAAATAAATACACTTGGACACATATCTAACCTTCAGTTTTCATCCTTGCATTAGAGTAAAAGCTTCTGATGTTTTGATGTTATGATGTAATTTTCTGTTAAGTTTGTAAATGTTTCTGTACATTGTGAAAACTTCACTGAAGCTTGAGTTGAAGAAAATTGTGAATCAAATTGAAATCGCAACATCTGCCAGAAAAGTCGCAAATTGATCTTTTTCTAAAAATCATTCAACCCCATTCTATGATATAGGAGGCACCATGATGAATTTGTTGATATTTTCATCGGTATTTTAACAGCAAAATGAACAAAAACAATTGAAACCTCCCATTCTTTGCAAAGTTTTGTATTATATTTCATATTTTATACTCTCAATGTACAATTTCACAACCCATTCACAGTTATATATGATTCCTTTTTAAGTCTGTTTTGTATTTCTTAATTGATATATGGGCGTTTGGCAGGGGGTTTTAGATGCAGGTAATTCTTAATTTTTTAATTATGTTGCATGCTGCGTCTTGTAAGTCTTTGTAACCTGCAACTGGATACTGTGAATTACCCTTGGGATCAATAAAGTATCTATCTATCTATCTATCTATCTATCTATCTATCTATCTATCTATCTATATATCTTCTTCATTCTTCTTCAGGCGATGATGATTAATCATTTCTGTTTGTTATAAAAAGAAAACAAGTAAAACTTTCTCAACTACTCAATAAAGCTGGTTTTCAGAGCTTGAGAGCTTCTCAAAATGTGTCAAACTGAAATAAAACAGTGTGATTATCTGGACTTAAGGAGAAAACTTAAAATTTCTGTAACCCAATTCCTCTGATTATTAAAAAATATTTTAAGTTTTTGTAGAATAAACCAGTCCTGATGATTTACTTTGGTATTTGTCATAATGAAGTAGATCTGGTGCAGGATTTAGTTTTGCAAATACAAATTACTACATGTAATCCTTTCTTAATGCTCCTTCAAAACTCACAAAACTGGTACATAAATCATCTCCATCCTTAAATCATCTCAGTTCAGTGTTTTTTTTATGTGAATGAAGTCACAGGCTGGCAGAGAGATGTAGCCAATGGGCATAGTTTTTACTCAGCTTATTCAGCGGTTAAAAAAACAGATGATGTTTTACTTGTTCTCACCTGAAAACTTGTTGAGAAACGTTAACCAACAGTTTGAGCTGGCAACGAAACTGCCCATGTGATCAAATCTAAAGGCTTTTATTTTGGTAAAAGGGCAAAGAAGAAAGAGACAAAACCTTCAAATTAAAAGCTGTGGATGGGTTCGGTTTTGCTGAGACGACGTGATTAGAAGCTTCCAGATATTCAGTGTAACATCTGCCGCCTGCTCTCCTCTTGAAGTGGGTTCGCCTTACTTACTCCAACATGTGGCGTGCAAAGAAAGATGATGCAGACATCCAAGCTTTGATGTCCAAATTTGAGGTGTAGGAAGAAGAACATGAAAGTTTGATCCCTTTGAAGAGCCGTGCATTTACTCCCACACAGGAAACATTTTCAGCACAGGTGTCAGAAGTCTTACCTTATCTAGCTTCGCCTCAATTTCCACCACGTCATTCTCCACCTCATCGATATTTGCCCTGAAACAAACACAAAAAGAGAGAGAGGAGTTATTGATGCATGTGTGGCAACTTGTTACTGTCGGTGTAAAAACATCCATGAAAGTCGTTTATCTTGTTGGAGAGCAGCCACTCTGCAATCTGCTCCAGGTTTCCCACGCTCTCAGAAAGCAGCAGCACACTCCATAAATCTGCACGCGACAGATGGATCTCTGCAGAGCCAAAACCCCGACATGTTTCAGCAGCAACGCGCAGGCGAGACGTTCGAGTGCGCTTTAAGTGAGCGAGACGCCGTCATGGGAGCGGTTCAGCTCTGTCAAAACAAAGTGACAGACCGAGTCTCCGCTCGGTGAGGAGAACACGGCTGAGTGAGGGAATCCAAAACCCCCTTCAAACCCCCAATCCCCCTACCGAACGTCAACACCAGCACCGCTAATGCCACACCCGAACGCACCATGACGAGGGTGTGATTTACACCCAGACGATAACAGCTGCAGGATGGAGCCTCCACAGAGACCACGAATCAGCTTCTTCATGATGTGAAGTCACTTAGAGCCTGAACCCAAGTCTGAGGTGATCAGACAACAAGACGATGACATTTAACAAAACTGAATTAAACAATAACCCACTATTTCATTGAGGGTGAGTTTTGGCAAGACCCTCACGATACGATACGCATCACGGTATCACAATATTGTGATATATTACAATATTTTACATTTAACCAAGAAAAAACTTGAGGTGATGTATACCTATATCATACAATATTACTCCAAATTGAAAGGACAAATTAAGTCAAAACTATTCGACCGAAAACAACTTTTCCAGTTTATTTTTTTTTAAATAAGTCAAATGCAGTGTTACATACATGCACTTAACTTGAAACCATAAAGTGCATTGAAAAACAATCATGTGAACACTGATTTCATCCTCTGAATTAATCAAATTTGAAACTATGAAATGTCATTTTAAATGTGATGTTGGTGATGGACTGCTATTCAGTATGTTTTGTTTTAAATGTTAGTTTGTATTTTGTTATTTGTATTATAAAATGTTAAAAGTTCTTACCTGCACTTTTAACATTTTCGATGAAAAGCGGCTTTGAGTTTTTGAAAAGCACTCTATGAATAAAATTTATTATTATTATTATTATTATTATTATTATTATTATTATTATTGTTATTATTATTATCATTATTATTATATTCTTGTGCATCTTCCTGCCCAGGGACCACGGATGAAAATTAGCTTTATAGCTAACTCTGACTTGACAGTTTTTGTCTTGCATGGTCCCTGTCAAATCAATAAATAAATAATAAAAGTCACTTGAACTATTGTTACAAAGAAATAATAATTCTTGTATTCCCTTTAACAATGCATTGACAGCATCCTAACCTGCATTGAAGCTCACACTGTAATTCAACACATGAGGAACAAAGTGCTTTGAGTTATCGGCAGCACAACAGTAAGTAAAAAAAATAAGTTACATATTTCCCTTGTCACTGTCTGAACTGAAAGACTACATTAAAAAAAAACTGTACAGATTGCATAAGTGCCCTTCGTCACTGGAAACTGTGTTTTACTTCCAACTTGGCTAAAACATGAGTTTTTATTTTTCAAAATAAAATCGATTTTTAGATTTTGAATATTAATAATATATAGAAAGGGTGTTGCTTCTCTGTTTACAAACAGCATCCAAACTCGTCTCCTCCTCCGTGGCTCAGTGTCAGCTGCAGCGCATGCTCACTGCCTCCAACCGTAGCTAATAGCATGGCTAACAGTCTTAGCTTCGTAAACACACCATAGACAATAAAAAAACAGCCCTGCCAGCACCTGCAGCATCGCGTGAGAGAAACTCAAGAGCCGTACACCTGACTTCCTGCTGGTAAATGAGATACACTGCAGGCATAGAGTCATTCTTTCTGTGTTGCGGCCACTATCGTAGCCGCTCAGGATTGCGTCTCCCACTTGCTATCAACAACACACAAAGTCACATACAAACTGAGCACGCTGTGATTGGCCGGTCATCACCCATAAAAACTCCTGTCATCATAATATTAACAAAACAGGTGCGGAGGGAGTGAGGCACACACAGACACTGTCACACAAGTACAAAGGCCAGAGATGATGATGCAGCAGGATTATTCCTGTAAAAACTAAATTCTTTATTCTTATGAAAATTCTGCATACTCTACAAATGTATTTCAGTGCGCACACAAATATGTCGTTCTATATTAATGTAAAAAAAACCATGACTACAAAAACAAAATTCCTGCGCAAATAGCAAATTTACTTCTCAATGCTTCCCATGCAAAATCAAGTACAAGTTTTAATTTATTGAACACCATGTTGCTGCACAGTGGGAGCCTCGTTGTGAGAATCACATCCCTGCAGAAATGATTGTTTCTCATAGACATGTTCTTGTGAAATCTGGTCAGTTTTTTTTCTCCTGCTTCATTCATACATTTGTCGTCACCAGAGGATGAATCCTGCCTGCTTTTATTCCTCGATGGCGACTTATATTTAGATCTACTTTTTTATTTCATCCCTGTAAAGAGCCACTGCAGCAGCTGTGTTTTCGCTTTCTGGTTTTCCAGGGTAAAGTGTGAAGACCCACAGCAGCTCTGTGACGAGAGTATCTGTGGCATATATCGGCCACGGCTGGCAGGATATAAAACTTGTATCTGTGCCTCATCTTCTCCTCTCTAGCCTTTGGGTGAAGACGCCTGCTTGGCTGAGGGATGAAGGATTGCACGTGTTCTCCTTCTCCTCTTCCTCCCCCACATCTTTCTACTCTCACCATCTCTTCTCCACAGGATGTGAGGAAGCGTGGCAGAGAGGCGGGTGGGAATCCTCTGGAGAGGAAATATCCGTCAAAAGGCTAAGTCCCATGCAAAATTAAGCAGAGTTTAAATAATCAATACCGTATTATTCCACATGTGGACGTGTGTTATTGTAACCTGAACTGATCTCCTTCAGCCGAGCGGACACGCCTCTGCCATAATCTCCCTGTTTTCACTGCTGATGTCACTCCTGAAGGTTTTTATGAGACTGCGCAGCCTTAATACTCCCCAAAAATCACACATTTCTGCAGAGGAGATGCAGCCAGTGTTGGTGGTTCTCTCCTTCTGCAGCCTCTGAAGTGACAGCCGGCCCAGCTGCTCCAGATGTGCACAAACTCATCCTCGTGGGACAGCTGCTCCCTCTGAAGCTCCTCCAGGCTCTAACCCGCTACGCCCCCGTCTCACTGCACATGACTCCCATAATGGATGCACATGTTGCCCCGGGCCTGTCGCCACAGCAACCAACTCCTAAGTGGGCCGCAGAGGTCCCAGTGGATGCGCTTCCAGTTGACCCTTATTCACACCACGGGAGGGGAGCAGAGTGGATGATAATAATAACACGACTCTCATCACGGTTGCTGAGTGTTCAAACTCTGTCAGGAGCTCGTTAAAGAGCAGTTAGAGCTTCTGACGGACACAGAGAGGAGCCACCTCTGACACAAACACAAACAAATCCAAAGTATGAGTCTCTGTGTGTGTCATTTTTTCCAATATTGTGCTGCCTTAACATTGACCGCTACAAAAGCTGAACTAAAGCACATTTCACCACACTCACTATATGCTATTGATGGGAGAAAAAATCAATTCACATAAATATTTGGGATTTCAAATTGATCTTTTTAGGTCAAAAATTGATTTATTTTTCCGAATTTTAATGCTTCATTTTCTCTTCAAAACAGACTTTTGAAAAAGGGAGTATAAACAGCTGGTTTTGCTGCTGAATGAATCTTAAGTTTAAATCAAATCTGTGTCTGAAAACCGCATGACAATCAAATCAGGAGAAAAGCATATTTTTTCAGCCCTACTACTTGATCAGAAACACCTGTTCAATCTTTATTTATCTAGTGCCAAATCATAACAAATGTTATCTCAAGACACTTTCCAAAACATTAACAGGTTCATTAAAGGTGAAGTAGGAGTAGCAGAAATTTTGGCTTCTCTGTTTACAAACAGCATCTAAACTCGTCTCCTCCTCTGTGGCTCAGTGTCAGCAACTGCGCATGCTCACTGCCTCCTGACTGTAGCTAATAGCATGGCTAACAGTCAAAGCTTCTTAAACACCATAGAGGGTAAAAAACAGCCCTGCCAGCACCTCCGTATCTTGACACACACTGTGGATACTGAATCCTTCTTTCTCTGTGTTACAGCCGCTATCGTAGCCGCTCAGGATAGCGTCTCCCACTCAGCATCAGCCACACACAGTCACATGCACAATGGGCGCATCGTTATTGGCTGGTCATCACCAGTGACTGTATATAGAATGGACAGCGTGCTTCCGCCTGTCACCATTCTACGAGTTTGAAGCCAAAAAACCCCGTTTCTCTAGCCGCCATTGTGCAGCCAGAGTTTGCGCAGTAGAGAATTTCTGGTGGAGCAGAGTAAAAAAGAGAAATAAAAATATTTCTTTCTTCTTCTTCAGAAGGTTTAGTCTCCTTTTGGCTCTTTCCTGAAGTTTCTTATATCCCCGATAAAAACTACTCACGAACGGCAGCTGTCAACTATCGTAAAACGAAACTTATATTGCGGTTTTTAACGTCCAATGACTAACGAGAAACTAACTTCTCAGAAAAAAAACACCTGAACACCATGCAGCCAGATGACATCGTCATACTACCTTAGCGTAAGGATGAGAGAAACGTTTCCACGAGGTATCGTAATTTTTTAAAGTTTTCCCGGCTCATATCTGGAATACATGGGGAGGCGGGGCTTATGACCTATACTGCAGGCAGACACCAGGGGGCGGGGCATCTGCTGGGGGCTTCAGTTTGAGCTGAACGTCGTTACGTCCACTCATTATACAGTCTATGGTCATCACTCATAAAAAACTCGTGCTCTCCGCCCAGAAGCGTCACAAGCTCAACCCTAACAATGACAACACAGGCGAGGGGGGGTCTATAAGTTGGTGCGGCACTCACCAGAGCTGTACTTTTCTGCTATTTACTCACACTTCCTCTCTTCTGATGGTAAATACATCATTTTTTCCTGACATGTCCTTAAATTTTGGGTAAATCTGTTGTAAATCTAAATGTTTCAAGGTAAATTTTCCCACCTTATATTCTGATATTCAGGGTATGAGGAGTTCTGTCTGTGTTACACTGAGAGCAGAGTCTCTTTAAAGCCTGATTAGGACTTTTTAATAACAAAACACAGTTTATTCCCCGTCTGGGCGAACTGCAGCCCTCGCGCCTGTTTGTGTGCAGGATTAGTCTGGGATCGTTTATCTGACTAAGAACAGAGCCGTGGTGTAAAAACATAATAAACACACACAGATTTGTGCTGAGTGAGCTGCAAACTCTGGTGGTTTCTGGCTGGTGACGTGCTGACGGGGCGTCCTGGAGAACGGCTGAGGTGATGTTTACTGGACTGAGAGAAAAAAAACACAAATCTCTCAGTTTCTCTTTGTGTCATGAAGCAGCTGAGATACGAAATAAAAATCTTTCTAAGGTGTGAGATGTGACTCTTTAGAGCAGGCGAGTCCAAACACAGGTCCAGGGGTCAACTGTGGCCCGAGGTCCATTTTCATGCGGCCCCCAGCGTTTATCTTACAATGAATTTATCATGCCACTTAAATTAATCACGATAATGATTTGTGCCGATAATGGTATAAGATGACCGGGCTAATGTCATCTCCTGTAGCCGCAGAGTTATGTAACGATAGTTATAGCTGGTGTTTACCTTTCAATAAACTATGGTATGCTGTGACAGCTGAATATGTCCGTGGTTGTGTTATTTATACAGATTCTTTTTTTGATAACGCTAACCGAAGGAATAACTGACAGACAGTCCACAACAATTTCATTTGCATTTAAGGGGTGTCCCATTTCTAAGTCACAAGATAGACCTTAACACTTGGTTTTGAGGGCTACTAAGATTGAGGGATAAGAAAGGAATTGGAATTGGGCCTTTGTCCATGTTTTATACAGTCTATG
Organism: Thalassoma bifasciatum; assembly: GCA_008086565.1. NCBI lineage: Eukaryota > Metazoa > Chordata > Actinopteri > Labriformes > Labridae > Thalassoma > Thalassoma bifasciatum. The sequence continues at coordinate 100,110 of RPOG01000875.1, read as the reverse complement.
GTGGCACAATGGACGCCAGAAAAATTCCACTCTAAGGGGATTTTTCTAAATTTTGCATTGTAGATCAGCTGAAATGCTGTTTCCAGGTAAACCGGAGGGTGAAATGTTTCAGTACTTTTGAGTTTCAGCCTAAAACTGTTGTCGTGTAAACGGCCCCCTAGTGTTGTCAAAGGAACCTTCAGTCCAAATAGATTCAAGTTTGAGTGGAAATGACAGATTTCAGCGCTGATATTAGGAACAGCAGGTGGGACGACTGAATCAAGGAAGTGACCCCTGAAATCCAGACCCTTCACTGAATCACCAGCTGGGACACAAACAAACCAAAGCCAGCATCTCACTGGGGAGAGCGAATTATCCGATGAGTGATGCTGTGGTGTCTCTGTGCCAGAATACAAATGAGAACAGCTGTAGAGCAGACGACACGCTCACATCGAGTGATCCCCAGAAATCAGCGCCACGTTTGATATCGGCTTCTTTCATCTCCTCTTTGAGTCTCAGAGACAGCTTCATCTGTGGGTGAGTCTCAGATGCTGCAGAGAGGACGGGAGAATTAGGTGGAGGAGGGGACGAGACGGGGCCTTGTGTCTGTGTGTGTGAGTGTGTGTGAGGGGACCTTTGTGATGAAGCCACTTCCTGTCTGGAGAGCAGCAGTGTTTTGTAGTGGTATTGATTGCTTTAGTGTCCTGGTTGAGGCTTGAATGGCTGATAAAAGCAGAGTGGGACCCCTGAGTGTTTTCCCTGCAGCTACGTTGAACAGCAGCTCGGGTTATTCTTAGCTTTGAGGCCCCTGATTCACCCGCCCAGCCCAGTCCAGCCCCCCGTCTCCTTCAGACCATAACATGAGCTCATGCAGGGTCAAAGAGGCACCGCTGGCTCTGCAATGCCAGGAACTTAAAAACAATCCAGCCTGAAGACTTCAGGAACACACACTCTTTGGTATTTCTTACCTTCTTTGCTGGCTTCACCATTATCCACGCCCCCCAAAATTACAGGCCTGTCAAGCTTTGGACTCATAAATATGTAAATATTCTGATTGTTTCTCTTTATCCAAGCTTCACAAAGTTGAAAGCATGAAGGGTAAAGTGAAAGAAGGGGACAAACCCAACTAAAGACATTTTCTGCAGCATTCAAAATAATTACTTTCTCCAGCCAAACTAAATTAATTCAAACAAATGTAGCAAAATTGACATTTTTGTTACTATTTCATCGAATGAATCATAGTTTGATAAAAATTAGACATGTATGCACGTTTGTACCACTGATTCATTGAGTACTAGAGCGGACCCCATGAAAATGATAATTAGAAATGAAGGTATGAACTCAAAAATTTAGGGAAAAAATACAACAACTTGGGGTTTCCCAATCAGATATTGATACTGGATATTGGTCCAGTGTTGGCAAAAAAACAAAAATATCAGAAAATATCAGCTTGTATCTAAAACATCCGATAAAAGCAAACAGATACAAGCAGTCCATTTCAGACATTGAACACTTTGATAATCACACCCTGAAGGTTGAAGGATAGTAAACTGAAACTTTTCTGGAAATTATCTCATCTTTTTTTTTTTTTTTTACGACATTTTTTGGGCTTTTCTGCCTTTAATTGGATAGAGGAGGAGGACAGTGGATAAAGTAGGGAAGGGGGTAGAGAGTGGGGAGTGACATGCAGGAAACAGGCCGCAGGTGGGGATCAAACCCGGGCCAACCGCTCGAGGGCAAACCCCATGGTGCGCGGTCATATCCACTAGACCAGTGGTTCCCAAAGTGGGGGTCGGGACCCTTTGGGGGGTCGCGAGACATTGATAGGAGGTCATGGAATGTGTCCCAAAATCGAAAACTATGAACAATTCATGAACATTTTATCCATTATTGTGAGAATAAAAGCAAAAATTGGGGTGAAAGATAATATAAAATTATGCAAACAGAAAATGTTTCATCTGTTTTTCACATTTCTTTGTTCAAGTTTGATGCCATGAACTCAGCAAAGTGCACATTAGTCGGTAAATTTTCTATCGATCAGTTTAATTGAGTATCCTCAGGGAGGGTTTTGTTGGTTTTTGTCTGTTTTTGGATTGTCCCATTAGTGTTGCACCACAGCAGGGGGTTGCCAGTCCCTAACGCTTCTATTATGGGGGTCACAGGCGGAAAAGTTTGGGAACCCCTGCACTAGGCCATCTGCACCCCATCTCATCTTTATTTGTTTTTGCAAATCCATTGTTTCTTTGAAAATTCCCAAAGAAGTTAGAAAATATGGCGTCAACAATAGGTATGAAGAAACAGTTATCCAGGGTCGTCCTGAACCAATATTGATATCAGATATCGGTCCGTTATCAGCAAAGAATTGAATGTAAAATTATATCGTCTAATATCTCTGATACTAGCAGAGCCCACATGTTCACAACAACAGTGTGTGCTAAGGTGCTAACAAAGTATAAAGGAGTGGGAGTGCTGTCGGCTGTGTGGCAGTATCATTGCTTCATTACCTAACCTCAACCATCAGTCGTGGCCTTGAAGACTCACAAATAGAGCTGAACATCACACCATTTATGCTGATATCGTATTGGATCAATATCGATATTGGCCAATACTCAAGGCTGCAATATCAGTGCCGTATCTTAATCGAAAATTTCACTAAGTGCATTTGAACAAAATAAGTACAGGCATAAACACATAACACCAAGATGACAGACAAAAATGACTGTTTTCTTGATATTAGATGGCATGAAGGTGTGAGTCCAGTTTTTTAATCTATGTTGTAAAGCAGTGGTTCCCAACCTTTTCCAACTCAGGGCCCACTTTTATGTCTCAGAAATTTTTGCGGCCCACCTCCAACCCAATAGGTACAGAGGATAAAAAATGAACCCATTTTTTAAGAATGACCCAAAATTTAATAAAACCCAAAATGTAATAACTGGTCAACAATGCAACAGATTCCGAAACAAAACAACTTTTTTTGCCAAGAAAGACACAGTTTGAGTCAGTTATTGCATTTCTGTTTTTAATACATTCATTTTGTTAAGTTTTGGGCTCGGCACTTTGGTTACATTTTTGACAACTTATTACATTTCGGGTTTTAATACATATTGGCTCATTGTTACCTATTGGCCACTAACATACCTTCTCATTTTTTATATATGAATAGCTGAACATTTTTAATATCCTGATCAAGTTTTAAACTGAGTTTTTATGTAATTACACTCCACTAAAATCAGACTATTTTGGAAATGATTTGGCGGCCCACTTGCAATACCTCCACGGCCCACCAGGGGGCCGCGACCCACAGGTTGGGAATCACTGTTGTAAAGTCTTATTGCAGTTAGGAGGTAGAAATGACCTGCTGTAGAGCTAAGTCATGCAGAATTAGAGTCTCAATCTGCAGCTGAATGTGCTGCTAAAGGCGCCACAGTCTCATGCAAAGGGCGAGAGGGATTGTCCATAATAGATGTAAACTTTGCAAGACCCAGCTCCCCAGATATATTTCAATAATGCAGCCAGAATTTTAACCATACGATTGGTTATGAAAACACACAAAAAAAATTTGCTCATTATTTGGATCATTAGATACAATCTTAACTGCCACAACACCATTTACATGCTTGACACAGCTTATCAAATCTTTAATGGTAGCCTTTTCTGTAAATGTGAAAATTCATTGAATTTCAAAATCAGACTATTCTGTGATTCTCTATTGGTTAAACAGCTGATCTCAAACTCGGGTTTCTTCTATTTTCTCCCTGTTTAAAGTCTGTTTGAGGAAGTTTTGCCTGATTTAGAGCAAGTTTCGGGTTAAGAAGGCAAGGTATGTTGACACAAGACTGAATTAATGTTATGAAATGGTCAAGGAAAGGCAGTTTGTTTGTCACTCATTTTTTAATTTCACTGTTAATAGACATGTCGGTACGAGAATAAAGTCGAAATGAGTTATTTTTACAACGAGTTTAAAGTTGAAATTAATTATTTTACTACAGGAATAAAGTGGAAATATAATCGAGGACAGTCTATGAGGAGGGGGAAATTAGGATCAGGGAGCATTTCGTCAAATTATACTTAAACTTGTGTTTTACAAACAAGGAGATACTTTAACTTTTAGGACATCAGCATCATATTATCATATTTCCTTAACTTCTTCAGATACAACCTTACTTCGACTTCAATCTCATAGTAAAATAATTCATTTTGACTTAAATCTTCTAGTAAAATAGTACAAAAATTAATTTCGCCTTCAATCTCATAGTAACATAATTAAATTCAACTTTAACCTTGTAGTGAAATAATTAGATTCGACTTTATTCTCGTAGTAAAACAACTAATTTCGACTTTATTCTCGTGGTAAAATAACTAATTTCGACTTTAATCTTGTTGTAAAATAATTAAATTCGACTTCAATCTCGTAGAAAAATAATTGCATTCGACTTCAATCTTGTAGTAAAATAGTTAATTTTGACTTTAGTCCCATAGTTGAATATGAAGCAAAAAAAAAATCTTAATGTGGCCTTAATACTCCGTCTTACTGGGAGAAATGGAGTATTTTCTGGAAAAATTCCAGGGGTACCAATACTCATTCATGACTGTTTGTTACATCATTAAGAAGAGTTTAGTTAACACCAGGTTTCATCATGTAACATATTGTTTGAGCTGAACTGTATCAGTGTGTCAGTATCTACATTGTGGGTTGTTTGTTTCTCTAATGTGGACCATTGCTCACCCCCCTCCCCCCTCTCTGTTTGCCCAACAGCTGAGTGAAAGCAATTCACCACACCCCATCTCTGCAGCTACACCATCCACCCAACCCAGACGGACAGACCACCCTTCCACTCCATTCCAGCCCCAGCCCACCCACCCATTCAGGGGACTCAACACCAAGACCACCAACACTCCCTGAATAACTATTTCCTCACGGGGGCCTCTGGTGTCTGATCTCTGAGGGTCTGTGAAGGCATCGTTTGGGTTCAGGAGAGGACAGGACTTAAAGATCTCCACGGTCACATCAGGGTTTAAATCAAACACAGAGAGTTTATGAAGCTGAACTGAATCGAACTACAAAAACAGGACGAGTCAAATTTGGCGTTTCATTTTCTGAGTCTGATACTGAAACATCTAAATCTGCCAGGAGGAAATCCAAACCCCTCTGTCCTGAAGGCTCTCAGTGGAGCGGTGACATAAATCCACAGTGACTCCTCTTTCTGACACCTGACCGACGTCGTCCTTGTGGAAAAGCCTGAAAAAAAAACACAGTGGGTCTATTTTGAAAGAAGGACACACG